>CM071932.1:28739811-29339811 GCA_016081115.2 Rehmannia glutinosa | reverse complement strand
CATCAGAATCGCCAACATCTTTGATGAATGATATTGTATTTTTTTATTCACAACAATTCTTTAGTTTGAGCATATTCAAATTTGTGAGAGAAAAATCAAAGTGTGCGTCATAAAATTTAGTATTTGATTTTTGGGAGGAATACTGTTTTCTGAAAGGTCATACCAATTCACTAGCATGGGGACCATCACTTATTTGAGATCAATCCAGGCTTTGCACGACATCATAAACATCTATATTTGTACTTTCCCTTTTTGAGTTGCGTTGGAAATCTGAGGCTATGGGACAATATGTAAGTTTAACATGTAGATGCTGATGTAACTACCAAATTTATAGGATTTTCTATCAAGTGCTGAGGATCTATGGCAACATGAATGAATACAATATCTAATGATGAAACCATTAATCTGTCATCAGTTTTTAAGGTTACTCGCCGAGGACTCTAGCGACGTATCTGCAGAAGCTGCTGATCAGGAACTGGCTTTGTCGAATAGTATAGAGGCTTTGTCTATGAGCATGGAAAAGACTCCTGATGATTATGAGTCCAAAAAGGAAAAGCAACGTGAATATGAGCATGCTTGTCGAGAGAAGTTTTCAACCCCTGATAAGACGCTAGACTCGAAATCTGAAGAGAGTAATATGCCTAATAATTCTCAGCAGGAAACAAATGCTATTACATCTATTGTTGAGGAAGCCCATGTAGAATCCATATGTGAGTCTGATGGGAAACCACTGGAAGAGGTAACAATGCTTAGTTACCCGAGGAAAGTGACAGTTCTATATGAGCTTCTTTCAGCTTGTCTAGCTGATACCCTGAAGACAAGAAGAAATCCACCAGGCAAAGAAAGGGTTATGACGCCAGACATCGTGTGGCATTGAGGTTGCTAGCTACCTGGTTTGATGTCAAGTGGACAAAAATGGTATGTTTTCACACTTGTTAACTTTTTGAATTTGTTTGGATTATGCTATGCGTGTGTTCTCAGTTTGTCTTTAGGATATTTTTGTAGCAATGGGAGCTTTTGTGGGACATTATTAACTGTTATAGATAGAGTGCGCAGTGGTTTGCATTATCGATAAGGTATAGTGGAATTACCCAAGGAATGCGATGTATAGTAATAACACCTTTGGGCTGAAGAGTAAAGAGAAGATGCTGTGCATCCTCATGCAGCAGCACATTCTTCTCTATCTTGTGCGCTGAGTTCTTATATCTCTAGAACTATATGATATTTTTGCATATATGCAAGTACTTGTTCAAACACAAATTAAAGAAATATATGTGAGGTAGTTATAATCTGTAAAAGTTGCAATAGACTGAAAGAATTTCCAGAAGGCTTGCTAATTGGAGAGAAAACATCTCATGCAGAGGATGATCAGTGCAAGCATGGGGATGCTTCAATATATGAGGAGGAATTTATGAATTTTCGGTTGTTCTATGCGCTAAAGTGGGCAATGCATGTTTAGTCCCCTTGTCATGCTTCTGGGAGTAAACAAAATATGATTTTAATAATACTCTCGCTGAGTAAGCACATCTTGATGATGTTTCCCCATCCAAGGCACTTAGGCACTTACTCATCTTCTCAGATGTGCTTGTGGTTTGGTCTTAAGAGTCTGTCTTTTTATTACCCATGCGGCTATGTCTGGTGGAAAGTTAACATGCACTTTCGAATTTAGTCTTCTGAATTTGACCTCACACCTAATGCGTGCTATTCTTATTAGCTCCAAGCTTAACCATCAGTTGCTGTTGATAAGGTCTTTGCTTTGCTAATTTTATGTGAACTTTCATATGGATATGACTTTGGATCCTTTGCATGATTTCCATTGTTTCCTTGTCAAAACAAATCATATTTTGTAGGAATCAATTGAAACAATGATTGCTTGTTCTGCAATGGCTCTTCTAAAAGAGGAGGAATCCAAAGAAGTAGCCCGAACTCCTGAAAGCTCATGGGCTAAGTGGAAACGCGGTGGTATCATAGGTGCTGCTGCATTAACTGGCGGGACCTTGATGGCAGTCACTGGAGGTGTGTCATCTTTACTATTCTTAATTGTTTTCTCATAGCATGAAAGTTTTCCATAGGAAGTTGTAAATTTGGGTATTGGGTTTATTTGCAATTCATATTTGAACAGGTTTAGCTGCTCCAGCAATTGCGGCTGGATTCGGTGCTTTAGCACCTACATTAGGGACTATCATCCCTGTTATTGGAGCAAGTGGGTTTGCTGCTGTTGCTAGTGCTGCTGGAAGTGTTGCAGGTTCTGTTGCAGTTGCAGCTTCTTTTGGTGGTAGGTATAAGATGCACATTAGGATATTAAATATATGAATCCACTGCAATGGGAATTAATTTCTAAGTTGGATTGTTTCAGGGTGCATATGTAGCTATTTCTTCCTCTATGTGTTGCTTGTTTTAATCTCTACATTTGCAGATATTTGCATATTTGCTTATTTTGTTTATCCATCTCATATCTTGCTGATTTCAATTGAACCAGCTGCCGGAGCTGGACTTACAGGGAGCAAAATGGCTAGGAGAGTCGGAGATGTCGATGAATTCGAGTTCAAAGCTATAGGGGAAAACCATAACCAAGGAGTGAGTTCTTTAGCGTTCCATAAATTAAGAAGTAAAAGAAAAGAAGGAAAAGCACTTCGAATGAATTCAATACTGCTGTGCTTCAATGTGTCCCTTTTCCTCATTGTGATTTTGTTGTCAGCGACTAGGGGTTGAGATCTCAGTATCGGGATTTGTTTTTGAGGAAGAAGATTTCGTAAAACCTTGGGAAGGACAATATGATAACTTGGAAAGGTAGGCCACCTTCTCCCAATAGTTCTCATTTGTGTAAGTGATTGTAAAGATCTCATCTTGTACCTTTGGACTCAAATCTCACCTTGCAGTAGTGGTTGGTTAAAAAGTTTCACATGCCTATATTTTCTTTCTTATTTGGGGTCCTGTCCTGATACCAAAACTTAATTGCTTCTCCACTGTATACCAAAAAAAAAATGGACGTAATGCAATATTTTAGGATTCTGTTGCTTCATGTTTTCACTGCACATGATGGTATAGGTTAGAATGTTTTCCTGAACTTGTTGCATGATGTTGATATTCCTTTAACTTGCAATATGTTCTTTTTTCAATAAAAAATTCTTTAGGTATGTTCTGAAGTGGGAGTCCAAGAATCTAATTGCTGTAAGCACCGCTATTCAAGACTGGCTTACTTCAAGTAAATGATTTTTTTTCTTGCAGCTGAACATGAAGCATTAATAGCTATATTCCCTGGAGATTGCTCAATGACATGATATTGATCACTTCTTGCTGCAGGTATTGCTATGGGAATGATGAAACAAGGTGCCATGATGACTGTACTAAGCAGTCTTTTGACGGCACTGGCTTGGCCAGCTACATTATTTGTTCTTACAGATTTTATTGACAGCAAATGGACAGTTGCTGTGAACAGGTTTTCCTTCTTACTTTACTGTCTGAAAGGTACTTATGATGGGAAGGGAAAAAACTTTTGCAGTTAAATATTTTTACAACCTGAATTATTCAGATCTGCCATATCTGGGTTATTTAATTCAAAATTATGTTATATGTTGGAAACCAAGTTGCACTGGCATGGTTTTCTACATTAATTTTCCTTTTTCTTGGTTGGGGGATGAGATGGAGGTGGAGCTCAGTAGCTCAACTTTTAGCATTTAGTGGAGTCATATATGGGTGGTCACACCTTGCTATTTCTTATAAATATTTTGTGCATAGCAAGGATAACATGTTTCTCTTCTGCCATGTTGATCCTTTTTCAGAACTTTTTACGAGGTGTCAATACTTTCGTAGGTCTGATAAGGCAGGAAAACTGCTTGCTGAAGTATTACTGAAGGGGCTGCAAGGGCAGAGGTATACCAACTTAGAAAATTAATTGTGAAATGTCATTCAATTCCACTCCAAGATGTTGAGGTCTTACAGATTTTCGATCTTAATTCGCTCCACGAATTTTCCAGGCCTGTGACACTTATAGGGTTTTCACTTGGAGCAAGGGTGATTTTCAGGTGCCTCCAGGTTTTGTCTGAAAGTGAGAGTAATGGTAAGATTTACCCTCTCGATTAGGATTGCAAGCAAAAGTAGAATATTTTGTTTTTAAGTTTTTTCCCCTTTTATTTCAATATTGATTCATTGAATGTGATTTGAGCTATCTTTGCTAACTTCAGATTCATACTGGATATCCATTATCTTTCTAGTTATATGTTCAAGCCGAATTGCCATACTTGCCACATTTTGGGTTAATCTAGCTTGTAGAACCTTGTAAATAAGACTTCCTATTATTATGATCTATTACTCAACACTAGACACTGTCGCTAGGACAGATATAACTTCTCTCAATTTCATGACTTTTTAATCCATCTATTCTCTAGTGATTCTTCTTATAAACATCCTCATTTGTTGCACTGCAGGCACCCGTCTGTTTATTTTTGTTTGTAGGTTTGGTATTTTATTTTATTTTAGCTTTTTTTTTGGGTGGGGAGTGGGGTTTGGGGTTGGTACAAGTTTAATGTTCTGCAGAACTGATTCTCTTTTTCGATTTTTACCAGCTGGACTTGTGGAAAGGGTTGTTCTTCTTGGAGCTCCCATAGCAATAAAAGATATGAATTGGGAAGCAACAAGAAAGGTAGCTGCAGACGACCTCTTTTACTGATAAAGTTTTACATCTATCTATTACTGCCTCAATGTAGTCTAAAATTAAACGTCTGTGCAGGTGGTGGCTGGGAGATATGTGAATGCATATTCTACAAATGATTGGATGCTTGGAATTGCATTTCGTGCTAAGTATGCGACTCTTAGAATTTGGATTATTTTGGTGACAACTGGGCTTATTTGAGTTCAAATTGTGCTTTTAGTTTCACTGATGCTATTATCTTGAAATGAGAATATAATTATCTTTTTGTGCTCTTCCTTTAAATATTGTTGAGTTTTTATTTGATGTTTCTGCACCATATGTTTTTACAGTCTTCTCACCCAAGGATTGGCGGGTATTCAACCAGTTGATGTCCCGGCATTGAAAATGTACGTCATTTCCAATGCTGCTTAGTGTTATATATATATATATTATATATATATATGTGTGTGTTTGTGTGTATGAACCTGATTACAAGAAACCCAGTTATCTTTTAAAACTACAAATACTCCGTTAAAGTATTACAAACACCCCATTGAGGTTTGTATTTTCGTAACAAATACCCCCTATTAAAGATGCAATTTGTAATATGGAAATATCAAGGGGGTATTTCTAAGTTTGAAAGATAGCTGGATTTTTTGTAATTTGACTGAACTTAATTTTGTAATTAACCTATTTATAATTGTCCAATTATCTGTTAACAGGTTGATGTAACTGAAGTTATCGAGGGTCACTCCTCGTATCTATGGAGAACCCAACAGATCCTAGAACAGCTTGAGTTGGATACTTATTATCCTGTTTTCAACCGCAGAGTCGTCAAATCATAGTATGGATGATCACTTTACACCTTTGTATGAAATCTAAGGATAGGGTGCACTGTGCATTTTTAACCGAGGAAGTTCCATCAGTTGCAGCTTGTTGCTATCCGCATTTCAACTCTAGCATTGTCTGTTTCTTGCATAAACATGGAAACCCGTGATACTTGAACGTCTTCGTGGGTTCATGTGAGGAATGACTGTAAGGACAATGGAGGATGCACATTCTGAGTTCAGTAAGTCGCAAATGTTCCAGTAATCTGTTATCGAGAGTTTCTTGCGAACTCTGGAGAACGGCGTTCTTTCTCTGGCTTAATTGTCTTCAAATTTAGATATGTGTATGTTTTGCTCATGTTGTAGATGAATGTTAATAAGGTCCCTTTACATTGTCAGGTACATAAAGCATGGTATTAGCTATTTCATGTTCAAATTTCTGGAGTATTGATTATTTTTACAGATTTTATAGTGCATTGTTCGAATATTTTGAAAAGTATAATCGAATAATTTGTATTTTTTAGATTTTTGGAAAGAAAAGACGCAACGCAACCGAATATATAATTTCGGATGAGGCCCATGCAATGCACGGGGTGGGTTGTGCTATTGGATGTAAATTGCATGTATCCAAGAAATTACAATGCTAAAGAATATAAAATTGTACAATACAAACTTGAGGCAAATCAAACTAAATCGCTAAATTAAATAATTATAAATTTTGAACTTCCTTGTTCACATCATTATTCTTCTGTTTGTTTCTCGATTTATCATCTCCATAGTATTCTTTTAGACTGAAAAATATTGACATTTCTTATAGTTTCATAGATTCAACTGCAACAAAAAAATTGAAATTTAATACTCATTTATGCTATAATTAATTTAAAAATTTTAATGATATAAAAATAAATAAATTCCAGACATCTGCGCCATGAAATACTCACTCCAGACTGTTCACATTGTTTCGATTATTATATGCTGCTTTCTCATAGACCGGACCAAACACAGTGTTGATATTCTAACCAGCATGAGCATTGACGCCACTTTTTCTGAATGGAATAGAAAGATTGACAGAGCATTTTATTAAGATGAATTTTTGAAATGAAGATAAATTTGCAGTAAGAATGACTGGATTGATAATCCATATTTATAGGTGATATAATGAATATAATTAAAGAAACGTTTTAATAGCAATTTTTTATTTCCTTTATTTACTTTCAGAATCTTGTAGTTAATATTCTGCATCTATTTCGTAAGAGTTTCAGATTTATAATTGATACATATATTATATTTTTGGAATTTTTTTACGAATATAATATTATTACAAATATATTTTTCGTAATTAATAAATAGTTTAAATTTTTTTATTGTTATTTTATTGGTAAAAATTTGATTGCAATCAATTAAATATTGATTAATTCATCAACCAAAATATATTATGATTCATCCAAAATATTATAATAAAAAATCTCGTATTTTCGTAAAATCCCATAATTTAGGAAAATCCTGTATAATTCATCCAAAACATGTTATGATTCAGCCAAAATATTTCCATAAATTGTATTATTAGAGTCAATGTAATTATATTCTACCATACCCATTTTGTGATTTACCATCATAATTATAATTTTATTACCATAATAAATTGTTTTTAAATGACATGTCTAATTTAATTAGTCAATAATTCATTAATTAGTCAATAATTCAATATATAATATAGATACCTTCAATAAAATTTAAATTTACCAAATTTAGCGGAATATTGATGTATTGAAATCGGTTTTGGAAAGATAACAATAATCGCCAAAAAATATTAATAAAAACGTGTTTACTAATTCGGGGAGGTACTTTTAGGCGGGAAAAATTAAGCTTACTATTTATAAGTGGCTTGCTTATTATATATATATAGATTATGATTTATATTTATCCGAAAAGGTATTAGAACCAATAAATTGCCTTAATATATTTTTGTTCATATTGTATTTTAATTGTATATTACATTTTTTGTTAATATATTTCATGTATGGTAATGCTTCAGAATATAAATCGTATTGATTGCATTTCTTTTGAACTTCTGACAAGACTTTTATATAGAATGTTAAAATGACTTAAATTTATGCACAAAAGTTTATATTAAAATAAATGTAAGGGTTGTTTGGTTAAATTAGACGCCATTTGATGCTTATAAGGCATCCTTAAATAAATCCTTTTTGATAATCTCCGTACGTGTATCCATTTGTTATTTTATTGTCTTACATGCATTTTGTTGCATGATACATTGTGACATGTCATTCAGGGAAGCAATAGGGCAATAATCATTGTACAGATAAGTTTATATAAGTTTACACTAACAACCAAGAAACACCAAACATTATTTCAAAATCCGTACACATGTAAGTTACTAAAGCTTAATAACACATCAAAAGTCAAATTCTATTTTTCAAAATTACTGTGAAAGTCTAAATAGAAAAGTAATATTATATAATTTTTTATAATTTTTCCAATAAAAAATATAATAGCGTCGTCAATGTCTTGATTACATGCATGTTTCTTTTTGTGTGACTTGTTGTCTTTTGTAAGCCGTCAAATAGAAATATGACTTTGAATTTACAGTAATTCTGAAAAATATCAAAGATTGATGTGTCCATAATTTGGACAACATTAAATCAGTTTTTTTATGAAATAATCACTGCCATTGATCATATTGTCATTTTCTGTGAAAAATACCATAAATTTATGTAGCAACTTTTTCTGAGAAATGTATTATAAATTTATTTAGCAATACTTTCGGTGAAGAATGGTTTATGGAATATGAATTATTATATTCAGTTGAATTTTTAGCTTGCATATATGGTAAAAACAAATTAAGATAGCAATTTGTGATTAAACAACACACTTTTTTTTAGTTGTGCGGCTAATAGTGTTCTATGTATAATTGCTTTCGATATTGTTCTATATGCGCTTTTCCATTTGAACCATAGATTTTGACTCCCTGCAGTGTATTTATTTAAAAATTACATTAGCAAACTGTCTATTATTTTAAATTTTATACACAAATATAAATGTATATGACATACCTCAGAATCATAGAAGACGCGTTCTAGACTGTGAATTTGAGTTTTATCACTGTATGCTGACTTTCCATAAAGCCTCCCAAGCCGAAGTTTCATAAACTACTATATATTTGTCATGTTCAAATATTTGATAGGAGCTAACATGGGTGCCATTGCCGATTTTTTTGTTTGAATTTGAAAGAGAATTCTTGTAAGATGATATATGTGCTAAAAGTGGATTTTGTAAGAATGTAAGCACATATATATAGCACAATCCATGACAATATTTAAGGAAATAATTGTATTGATCAATTTAATGATATACTGTATTAACTGATATATTTCTATGTCTAATAATTTAATGATCGTGTTTTTCGGCTTTCTTATATCTATTTAAGCACAATTTGAGGATTATGTATTTTTTCCATTTTTTAAAAATTAACCATGATTATTTATATATATCTTTCTAAAATAATTATTTATTTATCATTATTATCTAACAATACAGACGAAGTTATTTTGAGCATGCATTTTTTAAGTTGATCAGATTTATAAATATTTTCTATATAAAATTAGGTAAAATAGAAACTTGTCTGACAAGTAATAATTAATATAAGTTGTCATAAATATGAAAATTAAAATAAGAAAGTTTGAAATATGGGGCTATTCAAAACTATAGAAAATGAAGACGGATTATGTAACCTAAACGTTTAATATTAATTTTTGCCATTCAAAATTGGAATTACAAACTTGTTTGTCAAATTTTTATTAGTTACTGATTCTCAGAAATGGATTATTAAATTTACATATAAAAAGTTATAATAGTGCGTATAAACAATATAAGGAAAGTCATCAAAAGATTGAATCCCGTTAATATTAATCATAGAATATTCCAATTGAAAATTCTACTATTGATATATTTACCAAAATTAAAATACCAGAAAATTAAATTTAGTCAACTTCCATTTAATTTATTTTCCTTAATTAAAATATGCTTACCAAGATTATAAAGTCAAAAGTTGGTAATACAAATTCCGAAAATTGACAAAATATATAAATAATATTTATTAGGCTTTAAATAAGTGAAAGGTCAACTTTGATTAAAAAAAATGGGAAAAAGTTTTTAGAAAATGGTGTTTAGGCGGGAAAATATTTATAGAAACCATTTTGCTATTATATATATAGATTCTGTAAATGGAGCATTAAATTTACATATAAAAAGTTATAATAGTGCGTATAAACAATATAAGGAAAGTCATCAAAAGATTGAATCCCGTTAATATTAATCATAGAATATTCCAATTAAAAATTCTACCAACTCTTTTAGCCTTGATTTAAGGTTTATACTTGATGTAACCATATTTAAATTAAATGCATTAAATATTTCATTGATTTATTTACCAAAATTAAAATACCAGAAAATTAAATTTAGTCAACTTCCATTTAATTTATTTTCCTTAATTAAAAAATGCTTACCAAGATTATAAAGTCAAAAGTTGGTAATACAAATTCCGAAAATTGACAAAATCTATAAATAATATTTATTAAGTTTTAAATAAGTGAAAGGTCAACTTTGATTAAAACAAATCGGAAAAAGTTTTTAGAAAGTGGTGTTTAGGCGGGAAAATATTTGTAGAAACCATTTCGCTATTATATATATATAGATATATTTCTCACAAATGGATAAGGTCGAAATACGGTTTCAAACAAATCTCAAAAAATCCGGAATGTGAACTGGCATTACCAAAAATAACTCCATTTTTTACTGATATTCAAACAAAATTACCTACTTATCCTTAACAACCATTAATTAAATATAAACTAAAATAAAAATCAATTAAATCTGCATCGTTAAAAAGAAGAGATCCACGCTCCAGATTTGGTCTCACGTACTTATTTAAATTATATGGACTCACCAGATCCAAATCCTATATATATACACAAAAACTCCTGTCAGACGGTCTAACAGGCCAAAATTCGTTAGACGGATCCTAAAACTGACCCGGTGGCATTTTTATAATATTCAGGGATCAGTGGCATTTTTGTAATTTTTGGACCCAAAAAGTATTAGTTTTTCCACTGAAAAATATTACCAGACCATCTAAAAAGTATTAGCACATAGTTCACTTGAAAAATATTAGTTTTTGTAATATTTTTTTGACAAAGACTAAAAGTATTATCTTCTTACCTAAAAAGTATTAGTATGTACTACTTAACTTAAAAATATTTAATAACTCCATAAAAAGTATTAATATTTTCCGTCAAAAGTATTAGTAGCTCCCTCGAAATATATTTGTAATTTTCCTAAAAAATATTAGTTTTTCTCCTGATAGTTTTTTAGTAATTCCCTCGAAAATATTAGTTTTTCCAATAACAAGTATTAGTAGTCAAATTGAAAAGTATTAGTTCTCCCCTTCCCCAAAAATATTAATAGTACCCCTGAAAATTATTAGGTTTTCCCCCGAAAAAGTATTTGTAGCCCCCTAAAAAGTATTAGTTTTCCTTCTAAAAAGTATTATACAATTTCATCTAATTTTTGGCAAGATGCTTAAATCCCCAACTTAATAAAAAGCCCTAATTAGTAATTCCTGCAAATTCCAAATTTCCCAAAGTAGTTGCAACTCTGTCCCTTCATTTCTTCTTCAGTCGTCCCTCATCAACTGATGAAATATCTTCAGATGGTAACATAAATGAAATTTCTGTTGTTGATGAAGGCTCATATAAGACAAGAAATTATGTGTCTACATGACAAGTCTTACTTTGACACAAAAAAATGGAAAATGCGTAGGATTTGTTGTAACAAATAAGTTTTTTAGAAAATATTGCAAAATCTCATCGCCAAATTTCCCAGCTCAGTTCGAATGTACAGAAGGAGCACGAAGCTAATCGAGATGGCAGAGCAAATCGTGGCGGTGAAGGAACAAGTGAGGTACGAGAGTGCAGAATTTATTATTCTCAAAAAGTAAATTAGGGCTGAATAATTTGTCGAACTAGTTATACAAGATGGGTTGGGAATTGGGATGTGATACTGGTGGATGGGCTGAGAGAGTATTGGGTGAAGTTTAACCCATATGCCCAAATGGGTTAGGTTTGAGGATCCGTCTAATGAATTAGATCCGTTAGACGGTCTGACAGGAGATCACCTCGTATATATATATGTGGGTATAAGTAGAAAATTGATAAAAGTATGTTTAATTTTGTAGGAGTCAAGGAGCACAAAAATTAGGAAATATGCATTTCTACATACGTTTTGACGCATAATTTCTGATTTAAGGTGGGGATTTTATTTCTATGTACTTGTCTTATTTAAATGCTACTTGTTATATTTAACTATGAATTAGTTTCAATATGACATGGTATGACAAAACAGTTAGCCTTCGGGCTCAAGACCTCTCGTGGAGCAATCCACGTTAAACATAGACAATATTTCGTGGAGCAACCCACATTAAACAGGTCGTGGAGATATCCACGTTAAATAAGGTACATGCTACTTTCTAATTATTTTACATCATGTGTAATTGCTAGATAACTTGTTCTCCACTAAGTTATCACTCACCCCATGCTAAATACTTTTACAAGTTGACGGAGTTGGTATTGTGCCGGAGGTCGGATGCTAAACTATATATAATTTATAACTTAATGTTTTATTATCAAGTCTAGAAATGAACTTTGGCATATGATTCCTTTATTTCAGTTTACTTTAGAGATATTACAAATGAGTTTGGTTTGCTTGTAATTATCTATTGTCTTATTTAACACTTCCACACATTTCTAGTTGTAAACATTAGTCCTATTATGTTTCCAGTAACATGTGTAAAGAAAAAATCTACAAAATTTGGGTCGTTACTTAGTGGTATCAAAACATGTCTATGATTCTGTAGACTCTGCCAATAAAAATGTATTTCATAAATATCAAATAATAAATAGACACCCACCCCACAATACTATGACAACTCCAAAGGTAAATTTTACATTGATATTTTGAAATGCAGTTATATATATTGTATACATTATGATGCATGTGCATCTTTATATTTTATAGTTCGAATAATAGATAAATATATTCACATACTTAGAACCATTCATGATAGTAAATGGACTGCACACGTAAAACTGCTAGGAAGTCGGTACCATGTCCTCTCGCCCAGACTCCTAATAGGGTGAGAGATTTTTGTGGCTATCAAAGGGTTGACCATCATGATGTCGGTGACAATATCACGACTATGGTAAGGATGTATGCAAGAGTTAAATAAGATGGAGTGTCCGATTATTTTGTTGGTGTGAAGTTAATGGAAACCATGCCATGCCATTTGAATGGCATGGTCGAGCGATGATATTAATTCATGATATGATGATTCTCAACATGGCTGTTGAGAACCTTGTGATCGATATACAAATTATTCAGCTACACTCTATCAAATATGGTTCACGAGCGGATAGAATCGGAGGGACGAGGAGGAGAACCCGTTGAGGATCCTAATGATGAGCCATAATCAATTGAGGGAAATAGTGATATTTGATAGGGTTATTGACAAAGAAATGTAGAAGTTCATTAGTCTCTAGTACTTGGTCGTATGTTTAGTTTGTTTTTATTCGTTGATTTTCTTTTATGTATCCTCTAGAAGAACTTCATATATATAACAATGTAATTTCTCTATCTTTTGCATGAGTTCATTTATTTATTGATAATTATCGATTGAACGTTATATAGTATGTAGTTCTCTTCATATTTCGCACTTCGTAATAACGACTTTAATTTTCTATAGTATGTAGTTCTATTCATATTTCGCACTTCGTAATAACGACTTTAATTTTCTGGAAATAGAAAGATGCCCCCTAGAAGAGAATTTCTAGATAGGAATCAAGTCCCAATCAGACATCGAACGACTACTGCTAGTGGGACTGGAAATATCAAGCCCCAGCATCGATACACAAAAGGTTATTTGCGCAGAATATCAATTTGCTAATGACACAGACCAATAGTGGGAAGGCTATTGGAGGATGAGACTTCTTGAGGAACACGATACTCTAACTTAGAATGCTTTTAAAGATATCGTCAAGGAACAATATTACCCCCATTTTTATCGAAAACAAAAAGAGGATGAGTTTTGAAACCTAAAGCAAGAAGGACTCACGGTAACAAAGTATGCAAGGAAATTCAATGACCTAATTTTCTCTGTCACACACTCGGTGGATTCAGATTCTAAGAAGGCTTGGAGATTCCACACAGGTTTATGACTAAGAATCCGTCACATCCTCACCAACATCATGGATATATATTGTATGTTGAGATGGTGAAACGAGCTCAAGAAATAGCTGCAAGTCACCACATGGAAGCAAATGAGACTGGAAGTTGGAAAAGAGAAAGTGGCAAGGGCCAGGTCAAAATATGGTTGGCAATCAGAATACAAATCAAAGGCAGGAAAAGAAGGGAAAGATCGAATTAAGGACAGAACCTATCAATCAGTCAGGCAAGCCCATGTGTACAAATTGTTGAAAAAATCACGATGGAGAGTGTCTAGCTGGACATGGAAGATGTTTTCGATGTAAGAATTCAGGACATAAAGTCTTTGAGTGCCCCCTTAATAACATTGAGTGGGGAAACAAGGGTCAGGCCTCATGAGGGAATGCTTGAGTTTTTGCGATGATCCAGAAGAAGGTCAAAGAAAACCCAGGCACCATGACATGTATGTTATTAGTGTTTAGTATACATGTACTAGTGCTTTTTGACATGGGGGCTACACATTCATTCATGTCTAAGAAATTTCGTGCTCTAGCTGGAAGTAGGGACTATAGAGTAGAAGAACCACTTGAGATTAGTGTACATTCAGGAGAGATAATTTATACTAACTTGACGATTAGAAATGAACAAATAGACGTGAATGGACATAACTTAGAAGTCGAATTGTATGTGATTGACATGAAGGATTTCAATATAATTCTAGGCATGGATTGGTTGACGAGGCATCGAGCGAATATTAGATGTCATGAGACAGAGATTACTTTGAAATTGTTGAGAATAAAGTGACAATTCTCTATCAGTCAATCACCACCTTCTATTATCACCTTCTTCATTTTATTATTCATCTTCCACTACAATTGCTAACTCCATTTCCAGCCCCAAACAGATGGCCTTGCCATGCTCGCTGCGCTATTGACTGTCACCGCATCCCCACATCTCAGCCACGCTGCTGTTCATCGGCATGCGAGTGTATGGTAATGATGGGATACAAGTTGGGGTGTTCAACGAACAAAATAAATGAGATGGAAAGAGACGAGGGATTTGAAGAATTATTTGAAAGTTTGACATTAATATAAGTTAAGCCTTGGCCAGAACCAAAATTTTCACTGCTCAAACCAAATTCTTAATTTCATATTCCTTGAAATCACAATCCCCAACACTGTTATTCATATATTTCTTTTGAAACCATTCAGATTACTATTTTTTTTAAACAACAAGATATATATATATATATATATATATATATATATATGTAGGGGAGGGTTATATAGGACCCAAGCATTATATGAATACATAGGACCAAACCCAAACCACAGATCTACCTATTTCAATGGCTATTATTAAATTTGATTAATGTTTATAAAATATATGATAAAATTAAAATGAGGGCAAATTAGTCCACATACAAAAATAGGGGTGGCTAAATCTAGTTAAGCCAATGAAAATAGGATAAATTACTCACGATTGGTGGCATCCTTCCTTCCGCGTTGTAATCACAATCTCACCTAACACAATCATATCGCCTTTGTACTTTTCTTCTCCATCAAGGCTGTTGCATAGAAAATCATTCCCCACAAAATACAAGACGAAAGTTTGAAAAAAACAGCAACAAAAAAAAGTGGATGACACTTACGAAGAATGCTTCAACACTCATGAGCAACAAGGTAACCACTAACATTTTCTCGCGTTTCGATTGTTTAGTGTGTCCATTTTTATCGTATCCATTTAAAGTTTGATTTGCGCTTTTTAAACCAAACATTCGTTTCATCATTTCAAGTTTTTTTAACCCTTAAATTTGCTTACGAATGATTATCATATTACTTATTTGTGCTTATGTACTTGCTTGTAAGTATGCAAAAACTTGTGAAAATGCAGAAACTATCATGTTATGCAAAAAAGGAAAAACTGGACTTGTATGGGCGCCCAGCTCATTTCGTCATTCCCAGTTTTTTTTTTTAAAAAAATTTGCTTGATATGGACAGCATGTTGCTTGTATGTGCTTAAATACTTGCTCGCACGCATGCAAAATGTTTTTTAGTTTTTTACTGTGTTTTAAACTCTCACATTAATAATAGTTTGTTAGATAAGAACTATCATGTTATGCCAAAACTTAAAAACTTATACTTATATGGACTCCCATTCATTCAATTATTGATGGTTTTTTCAACCCAGAACATTGCTTGGGTGAGACTAAAATGTTACTTAGATATGCATGAATACTTGCTTGTACGTATTCAAAATTTTGGTTACGTCTTCATTTTTTTAACCCAATACTTTGCTTAGTTGTGGCTAGAATTTTGCTTACATGTTCATAAATATATGCTTATGTATATTATAAATATTGCTTAATGTTTTATTTTGTTTGAATCAGGTGGGATTGCACATGTGCCGCATCAACGGATTGAAATAACATCTATTCAACTCTGAACTAGATACCGGAATGTGACAAAAATATGACTCCAAAAGAAGGAATGAATTTTGATAATGTCGACAACAAAGATACAATTCTACAAAGATTATGGTCGTGTCGATGGATTTGATGTGAGAATCAAGATAACCAAACGCTTCATAGAAAAACCGACTTTGGTATAATACATGCATACAATATGTAGTGCAACCGAAGGATACAAAAAGATTAAGAGCTCAACTACATTGGATGAAAAAAAAAGTCTAAATGATGACGAAAGTGCACAAGTGAGACATAGAAAACCGACAAGGGTGGGATACAAGGAACGGTGCGTGTTCCAATACACCGCATCCGTGCTTACATAATTAAAACTTTTGAAATCGTGCACACGCATTTCTTGACGCCTGGGGTGTACAAACACTTTCTAAAACCAACATGAATTTAAATTTGTCTCACAAAAAAATTCATCCTAAACAACACGTATCAAAGTAAACATTGGGCCAGTAAAACTTATCGCCAGTATAAAGAGATGGTTGGAGGGTACTCAAACGTAGGCGCACTACCAATTGATTTTAAAAATTTCAAGAGAGAGTTGAAAGCATATGTATGTGGAGCTGGTGCACAACTTATTATAGATAAGTTTTTAAAGAAAATTGAGGTGTGTCCAAATACCACATTCAACTACGACGTTGATGAAAACGCCAACTTAAACGGCTATTTTGGGTTGATCCAATGTGCAAGAAAACTACACGATGTTCGAGGATGTAATATATGTTGATGCAACATATAACACTAACAAGTATGTACCCTCTCCTATTTTTTTTCTATTCATGCATAAATATGCATGTCAAATGAACATAAACTGGTTATGTGTGATTTACATGCTGCATGAAAGAATATATAATTTTATAAAAAAAATTTACCCGCCCCCATTGGTATTAATTTATCCCTTTTCTTTCAGCATTAATTCATGTGTGAATATGCATGTGAATTAAACATAAACTGCTTATCTGTTAGTTAAATGTTGCATATATAAAATATAATTTAATACAAGTGTGCACCCACCCCCTGCGTTGAAAAAAAATAATATATGTTACTTGTTGATAACATTGAGTTGCTTATGCAATATAAGAACATTTCATAAGATTCAACTTATATATTTATTATTTAAAAAAAGAAGACTAACTTATCATATCAACCATAGGTACAAAATGGTGTTCACACCATTCACACGATGTAGATAACCATAGAAGATGTGTTACGTTCGCTTCCTGGGCTACTTCTCAAGGATGAAGAATCGCTTGTGTGGCTATTCCAAAATTTCTTGAAATCAATGGGTCATGAGCCAACATACATTGTTACGCATCAGATCCCGCAATGAAAAACGCAATAAAAAGGGTTTTCAAAAACAATATTCACCGACTATGTATGTGGCACATCATGGAAAAGGTTGACATGAAGGTTGGGCATACTTTACTTAAATATGAACAATTCATGGAGAGGCTGAATCTCATCGTTTGGAGTAACTACATTGAACCACCAAAATTTGAAGAGAGATGGGCACAGCTGATGAATGATTACCAACTGACATCGCATTCATGGTTCACACATATGCTTGAAATACGAAAATCCTGGATTCCTGCTTATTTTAAAAGTGTGGAATTGAGCAGATTACTCAGAACTACATCAAGATCAGAAAGTGCTAACAGTTGGTTTGGAAGTTTCACCAACCCACATGTTAATCTAGTTGAGTTTTTTATGCACTACGAAATCACTATAGAAGCTCAGAGACATGCGGTAGACAAATTGAACAACGAGTTCGAATTCAGCTTACCCGAATGCAAAACACAGCTGGAAATTGAGAAACATGCGTCAATTGTGTACACATGAACAATGTTTTCTAATATGAGCTCCGAGATCGAATCATCTTGTTACAAGTGCGTCACAATAGAAATCAACAATGAGGCTGACACGTGCACTTACAAAATCAAAGACGTGGAAATAGGAGTATTTACGGTGGCTTTGTATAAAAAAGACAATGTGATGGAGTGCAGTTGCAAAATGTTTCAACGTATCAGACTACTCTGTCGTCACATCTTCTCGCTACTAAAGGAAGTCGACAAAATTCTAGCCAAATATATTCACAAAAGATGGACCAAAAGAGCATCCATGCTACCATATCAAAACAACGATTCATTGAACAACTTCGAACCAGGGATGCAGTATGATACAACATTGCAACAGATTTGCTTTGACCTTCACTGTTGTATTGTTCTAGAAAAAGACAACAAGTCCAAAATTGAAGCCCTGTCAAAGATCATAAAAGACCACAAAGAAATATTACTGATGGATCAACATACAGATTCCAATTCAGTCAACAAGCAATCATTGATCGAAGGCTTCGCTGGGAACACATCCCAACTAGGCGTTGTAGTGTTGCCACAGCACAAGCCAAAAATAAGGGAAGCGACAGTCGAGTTGTTGGGAAATTATTTTGTAGATTTTGATGAATGCCATGTAAAACTTAGAATAGGAAGTTGACACCCCATTCTTGTTATAAATTGCATTGTAATAGATAGGGCTGGTAGAGAGCCGAGTCAAGTCGCTATGCCTCAACATGCAAGAAGACAACTGGAGACTAAAGGAAGACTCACTTGTGAGGCACTGAGTGTGGCAAAGAAGAGAAGACAAGAACTCGATCAAGGTGCAACTAAGATGCAAATGAGTGAAGTATCGATCAAGTCAACTCAAGATAGCCAAGTCTCAAGTTGAAGTGACAAGAGTCATCCAATGATTGGAAGTCGACTCTAAGTCACCTGGGAAGGCAAGGAAATGCAACAAGTCGAGATAATCGAAAGAGATCCGTTGCACGTAAATCAAGAGAATTACTTAAACAAGTAAAACTTCCATACTACCTTTCTTGAAGTGCTCACCCCGAAGCATGCAAAAGGAATAAACCAATGGGAAGCACTGCACCGTGTCAGAACTCTGAAAAGCTGAAGAATCGTCCATACGAGGAAACGTAAATTCCAAGGACTGCAACAAGACAAGCCAACGATCACAAGTGACTTTCAAAAATAAGCCTATCTCTTCAACGGGCGATTTTTGAAAGATCACTATAAAAGGCCGAGGAATCACTCGAGAGAAGGTTACCGACCAACCACGAACATTCAAGCTAACATTTGAACTCGTAACCAAGAATACTCTCAAGTCATTCAAGATCAATCCTCAAGCCTACATTACGAAGGAAATCAATCCAACACTCACCGTGAAGGAAAGACAACTTCAATCGCTTGAAGAGGAAACATTTGAAGAATCAAAGGGTCTACATTCCACGAAGGATTGTAGAAAGGTTCAAGGTCAAACCAGGCTTAAGCTATTTGGAGGGCTTTGTGATCAAATCCAAGGAACTTAAGCAAGTGGGTCAGAGTAGCAAGGCAAAATGCCGCCTGTGAAGAAGTTCGAGTCGTGCGAGAAGCCACTGTGTGACCAAGGCATCTCCAGATCGAGTCCCAAAGGATCAAGTCACCGTGTGATCAAGACTTGTATCTGACCGTTAACCACTCGTATACTTGATCAATACTTAGTGGATTCCTCCGGAGTTGGAGAAGAGAGGAGTAGAAGAATTGCCCCATCTTCAACCTCTATAAAAACTTATTGTGTCATTTACATTTCAACACTTTAATTTCTCGCATCTTATTTTTATATCTCACGATAAATTTGCTATCCAATTGATAATCAATTGAGTGCTAAAACCAAGTATTAAAACAAACTTAACTAAATTCAAGGGTGTTAAGTCTTCCAAAAAACATATCACAACCAAGTTAAGTCTTTAGTCAAAACAACTGAGTTATTCTATCAACAAAATCAATGAGTCCGTTGAGTGACTAACTCTGGCCGATTAACTAACTTAGTCATCCATCAAGGACTCAGTTGTGAAGTATTAACTCTGAACATTTTTAAAAGGACTAAATCGAAAAATTGGTAAGGTTTATTCAACCCCCCCTTCTAAACCTTACACTCACACCCCTTGGGTCCTACACGAGTCAAGAGCCGACTTCAAAGTCAGAAAGAGAAAGTAATCTAAGCAGGCCGTAAATTGAAGAGACGTTGTGGGAAATGTGGCACAATAGCAGAACATGCGACAAGTAGAATTGAGTTTTTTTTTGTCTTGCCTCCAGTTTATTGGAGCTTCAAACAATATTTATGCTTATTGACAGTATTTTTAAATTTGTATTGATGCTTATTGACGATTTGATACTACTTATTTATGCTTATATTACCGCTTAATATTTATGCGTATTTAAATCTTTGTATTTATTTGATTGTTAAGCTTTTGTGACTGTTTGATACCATTTTAAAAATAATTCTTAATTAAAAACGAAAACAAAGCATGTGTTCGAGAATATAGTGTGCTGCTTATTCACATATTACAAACTGCCTATGCGTGCTTATTATACTGCTTTTTTATCCAATTGTTTAGCAACCAAAACAAATTGATTATTTTTGTTGAAATTTTTTACTGCTTAATGACGTACTATGTACTGCTTATTTGTGACTGCTGTAATGCTTTTTGAGCAAATAACTCAACATTCGGGCAAAAATTTGTTATTGCAGTCCCATATGTTCAATTGCTTATTGGTGTGTAAAGTATTGCTTGTGTAAGGATGTTATAGTGCTTTTTGATCAAGTTTTTCATGGGAAAAAACAAATAAAAAATATAAGATATCCATGTACCCGTCTGTCCCACAACATATTTATACCAAAAAAATTGCTTACAAAGCAATTGAATTCTACTTATAGTATCTAAAAACCATGAAATAAATACGACACTAACTAGAAAATATTCCTATATCAACTACGCATGTACGTCAAAACCAACCAGATTTAAAATGGCTATAAAATACTACAATATTCAACAATTTGATCAAAAGTATGAAACAACAATATTTCATTGTGATCCTAACTCATTTTAGCAAACTCCTTCGCCCGTCCCAAAATCAACTCCCTCTGCTCGTTCATTACATCCAAACATATTGCAGGCTTGCAGCTGTATATTTCCTTCGCATCATCAACAATTGCGCCTCGTCGTTTTCCCAAGCCCGCTATCCCAATTTTTGATTTCACCTCCCATATACGATTCCATGTGGCACATGGCGAAAATAGCGCAATCAATTTTATTATCCTTGTCCCTCCAAGCATGCACAAACGAGAAGCTGACGAATTCTGAATCACACGAGCAATGACTGAAAAACCCTTCGTCAGTAGATATTGCGAAAAAACTTGCCGCTGCCAAAAAAAAAACATGAGTATATGCATTTATGAAAATAAACATTATATATATATATAGATATATATATATATGCCATCATTCATTGAACATATACTTACCAATTTTTCTGGAATACCGTCGTACTTGAGAGTTTTATTGCCACCAACTGTCGAATTGTCTAAGACATGGAAAACCTTCCTGGTAACGTCAAAGCATACAGCGAAAAAGTGCTCGCTCTTGAAAATTGGGAAGAAGAACTACACCCCGGGGAAAAATAAAAAACAAAACGTAAGAGTCAGAAAAAATAACTTAAGCTTTACCATATTACACATACCAACTGGATCTCCTCGATTTCGCTCGCACAACAATCACTAAATTCAACGTCGAAGCTCTCGCCGAATCTCTTAAGAATGTCATTCGTATCCGATGCTTTGCTGGGCATTACAATTGTGAAGGTCTGCAAATAACACAAACATAAGCAAAATTATACCATGTACAAGCAACATTTATACCTGTAATAAGCATTAGCCATAGCATATTAAAAAATGCATGTTTATCCATAGAAACCCAACATTGTTTGAGCATGGCAATGCAAGCACTATTTCCCCATTACCAAAGCAGTCGAATGATCAATCATAAGCATTCACATAATATTTCTACAAAACAAATATATTCCAACAACCTAATGTAACAAATAAGCACTATTTCACCAATTGACAAGCAATATAAAGATCAATCATAAGCATAAGCATAAATACTAACTACGAAGCAATATATCCCAACAACCTCATATATCAAAATAAGCTACAAAAATTACAGGAAAAAAACATACAGTAGGATATGTCGTGGCAAAAAATCTATGCGGTGAACTATCGCTCCTCAACAATTCGTTCATGTTCAAAATAAGCGACCACGTATCTACAACAGCCACACCGACGTACTGCCCACCTTTCAACGTCTCCATATCTTACCTCATGATCACAAAATCACCACTCTTGAAGATAACTTCTTCCCTGCGTGTTCAAATGAATAGAATCATCAAAAAAATACTATTAACGCCGCTTCCGAAAAACATCAATATCAAAACTAAGCATCAAAAAATAAAAGAAGTAAAAAAAACTAAACTTACCTATCACTTGTCCCATTTTCAAAAATCCAATTCGATACCATCATCTCCATTCTCGTACACTCGGACAACACATCAATCCGTCTTGCATTCTCAATTTGCCCCCCGTCCACCTCATCATCACCCAACCTCCCCGCCCTCATCATCACTATCATCAACGTCTTCTTGTGCTTCCTACAAAGACACAAAATAAAAGCAAATACAAAAATTCACCCATAATCACATTGCGAAGGACATGAAAACAAATGTAAAAAAGTAAATAACAATGAAAAAAACTCACCGTCAAATCAACATCTTCAGTAGCCACCCATCTCCACCAATATCACATGCACCACTAACCCCAACCTGGTAATAAAAAAAAAAAAACAAAGCAGATCACTACAACATATAATCAATATTCTACGCATAAGAAAACAACATTTAATACTACTATAAGCATAACAGACCAGAAAAACTAAAAAAAATAGAACAAAAATAAAAAAATGAAAGAACTTACATCCCTGCCAGCCATTGCATCCATCTCTTGGGTGACCCCAGGCTAAAACTTGGCATATCATTGATAACTTTTTTGTACTCGTCCCTCCGACCAAGCGCATGTTCAACTTTTTCAATGGCTGGTCTTAGGATTATTCCAAAAAGCTTCATTGAGTTGCATTTTGCTCATAACATCAGCTTGAGGGCCGTCCCCTACCAAAGTATGCTTACTAGTTGAGCATATAAACATCCTAGCTGATTCTTGTAGTTTGCTAAACTGTGCATCGCCTCTCGTCTCTTTTGGAACATTTTGAAGCAACGCAATTATGTCGACCACATCTGTAGCAAAACATGACAACTTTTTCAACACTCTCGATTTATACTCCTTGCCAAAAGTGTTCACTAAACATGTCAATTACATAAAACAAAATGAAAAACTATGTAGTCATACACTAATTATAAACACATAATAAAAACTGAAAACTTCATATGCAACATATTATTACTCAAAACGACTTTCTGCCTTTATAAGTAGAATTTACAACACAAGGAAGCAAAAATTATCTATAGTCATAAGCAAAAATTGTCAAACCAAGCAACAAGTTCTTAATGTATATGCAACATCTCTCTGTCTAATAAGCAGTTTACTAATATTTAAGAGAATGAAAATGCACAAGCAACAACATATTACTACTCAAAAACTCTTTTCTACTTTGTAAGCAGTATTAATTACACAGATAAGCAGAATTGACATATATCATAAGCAATACTCCAACATGCATTCATTCAATCAAAATTCTCTCTATTTTAAGAAATATTCTCATTATACATGCAAAATCTCTCTCTCTCTCTCTCTCTCTCTAATAAGCACTCTACTAACATTTAAGAGAATGAAAACTCTTTTCTGCTTTTGTAAGCAGTATTAACTACACATATAAGTAGAAATGGCATATATAATAAGCAATACTCCAACATGCATTCATCCAATCAAAAAATAGAATTTATACCTTGTGAGTCTCGGTCACCGACGATGTCCCAGCCTTCACTGAATGACTTCCTAACCCCCCCGATATCCGCTACAGCAGCACCTTCGTTCGATGCAACTATTGGGAGTGCGTCAGCCAAATGACCCTGGGCAAACCCACCGGCCTTCATCTCATAGCTTACCCTAGCCCGTATAATCTCAGTAGTCCAAAATCTAATACTGGGGAGTGTTCTTACCACGTCCCGAGTGTAGAAAACAACCCTATCTAAATAAAAACCTAAAATAAAAAAATAATTAGAAAGTCCACCAAATAGGAAAAAAAAGAGAAAGAGAAGCAATAATTAGTTAAAACCAAGGTTGCGAATATTCCGATCATCCTCCAAACTGTCCATCATAAGTAGGGGTGTCAAATCGTGTTATCGTGTAGGTGTTTCGTGTCGACACGATAACGACACGACACGATAAGGGCAAACACGAACCGCGACACGATAAGGATCTCGCTCCGACCACGACCGAACACGAAAATTTTCGTGTCGATTATGCGACACGCGACCGACGATAGTGACACGATAAGTCAAAAATAAAAAAAATGATTTACACGTTAATACGATAGCAAATTACACGATATGACACGATTTTACACGAAAATACACGACATAAATATACAAAATATCAGGTTATCGTGTCACTAACGAGTAAATGTGTCATTATCGTGTCCTTATCGTGGCTCGTGTCGTGTTATTATCGTGTCGCTAGCAGTCAACGTGTCATTATCGTGTCCTTATCGTGTTCGTGGTCGTGTCATTATCGTGTCACTAACGTGTTTAGGTATCGTGTCACTATCGTGTAAACACGATAAAACACGAACACGACACGAAATTTTCGTGTCCTTATCGTGTCAACACGATAAGGACACGAACACGATAAGGCTAAACACTAACCCGCTATTTTCGTAGGTCGCTTTTTAGGTGGTCGTACTATCGTGGTCGTGTCGTAAATTGACACCCCTAATCATAAGGGGCTTAACATAACCATAAGAGTTATTCCCAATAACCATGCAATCAACCAAGGCAACAAAATGCCTTTTAAACCAATCCCTCCGTTCGCGCATTTTAACATCTCGGTCATACGTTTTGTCCGTGATTTGGTTATTGGCCTTGTTAAAAATCTGCGCCATTCTTTAAGAAGATCACATCTCCCCGCTTTACTTCTCGATCAATATTCACTCTCTCGTTCGGTATTCCCAAAATCATTCGACATCCTAGCGTCAATATGAATGGTTTTCCCTTTGATATTATCAATTTGCAAATCATTGATTGAAATTGTTAACCAACCATAAGTTAACGTGTTGGTATTTCATTAACCTTCAAATGCAACAATCATTTCGAACCCAATTTCAATAATTGTAGCCCTCTTTTCGTTGTTCGCTTTTCCAATTACTTTAGCAAACTTCCTCAACGTTGCTCTCGTAGACAACCTAGGATAGTCGACTCTTCAACACCCTTACTACTATCTACTTTGCTATTTTTCCTTATCCTTCCCCACATCACTAGTCGCGGCCTTCCTTTTCCTACTCTCTTTTGCCATTTTCAACGAAAAATCTATCAAAGAAAAAGGACACATGTCGATTATATAAATCATTCATTAACAAATAATCATTTATAAGCATAAAAAACAACCAAGCATAAGCATAATGTAACACATATATAAGCGAAAAACAAACCATAGATAAGCGTAATTATCAACAACAATAAGCGATTGAAAACATCAATAAGCAATCCCCGGACTTAGAAAAACATGTCAATACTAATTACCTCCATGTTTTGCAAGCATAATATAAAACATACATAATGTTAGGAATTTTATTGTTTAGATTTTGATGAATGCCATGTAAAACTTAGAATAGAAAGTTGGCACCCCAATTCTTGTTTTAAAATGCATTGTAATAATTAGAGTGCCAAGGCCGAGTTAAGTCGGCCACGCCCTAACATGCAAGAAGACAGTTGAAGAATGGAAGGAAGACCTTGCTGAAAACAAAATTGAATATGGCAAAGAGGAGTAGACGGAACTCTGTTTGAAGAAGCGGTGAGATGCAACAGTGGAGCATCACAAGTCAACTCAAGAAAAGCCAAGTCTCAAGTTGAAGTGACAAAAGAGTCATCCAATGATTGGAAGACTCTAAGTCACCTGGGAAAGCAAGGAAATGCGGTCAAGTCGAGATAATCAGAAAAGAACCGTTGCCGAAAATCAAGAGATTTACTTAAACAAGTAATATCTCCATACCACCTTTCTTGGAGTGCTCATCCCGAAGCGTGCAAAAGGAATGAACCGTGGGAAGCACTACACCAGGGTAAAGAGGCCGGTAGAGAACATCCCTCCCGCTATCATCGACCCATCCGAGAAGGAGATCGGCGCACTTCATGATTCCCGGACAACCCCGATGTCACTTTTCCGGGATCGGAAGGCGAAGAAGAAGGCTGAGTCATCCCCATGACAAATCCAAAAGACTCAACAAGGGATGTTCCAAGAACGAGCAAGTCGATCCCAAGACTACTCGTCAAACTTTTAACTTTGATGATGAGCCACCATGGAAATCTCATCATCGTCCGATGACGCTCGATAAGGCCGAGGACCAATCCATCAAATGGAAAAACCAAAGAGACCAACGAAGGCTGTTAAGACAATGAGGCTCAAAGAAGCGGGGTCTACTTCACAACAAAACCCGGTGAACAACAAGAGACCACTCCTCGGGCTCCTCAAGTCGCAGCAGATCGATTCCCAAAAGAACTTCACGCGCACCGCTCATCATCGAATGATCCCGGTTGGCGGTGATGAATCTTTTGTAGAATCTTTCCCTTTTTCACCGGAGATACGAGAACTCCACGAAGAGTCGAAAAATGAACAAGCACGCTATCACAAACCAGCTCTGTTCTTCCAAAGAGACACCATTGTTCGGTGATTATGACTTTGATGTTTGTATGGCCATCACCGCAATGAAGAATCACCGAAGTTCGAGAAGTGTTCAAGGCACTCTTTGCTTTGAGGTTGAACGGATGGAGAGGCATCAGGCCTCTTTGGATATGCGATCGACAACAGAGATGCCACCCTTACACCGACTTGAGAGGCATAACAATCGGGATAAGGAATGGTGGCAACAAAGAAGAAACAATGCGTGTGGAACAGTGAGATACTTGAGGACATTGTTCAACAAGTCTTTGGTGTGGAGAGTGAAAATCTTGATGCAAAAACAAAGCCGAGAGAACACATTGAGCATATGCATGAAGCTCACACTGCGAGATCAAGGCTGCGTGAGCAAAATACAAATGATCTACAACGTTTGGAAGAACACATGACAAGAAAATTCAGCCTCCTCATGGCCGAGATGAAGCGATTTCACAGAAATCCAACGCCACTGACCAATTCGTCTTTGCCGCATACAACGCAGCAGACTTGAAGCGAACTCAACCATCGAAGATTCGACTTCATGCTTGCCATGTTCCCTGGGTTCCTCTATCCTTTGATGATGCCAAAAAGGGGAAGAGGAATACCTTAAAGCGAAAAAATCAAGTCCGAAAAGAAAGGAAGCGGTGAGAAGGGAAAATCACCGTGAGGAAGTCTTGAAACGAAAGAAAGGAAAGCTTGTTGAGGGGGAAGGATCAACGGATGTGACATTGATGATTGCACAAACCCCCAACAAGGTCCTCACAAATGACATTATCGCAAAGAAACTCCCCGTGACTCGCCACTCCAACACTCTGTTGTATCTATGGTCAAAAAGAGAAAAACAATTGAAGCATGGATGAAGGAAGTGGAAGGAAGAATGGATGCCAGGGTGATGAACATCTTGAAAGAACATGGAGGCATTCCGGTTGACAGAGACACCTATGCCATCTCGGATGTCGGGACGAGCCACGATCGGTCGATGAATTTAAAACGCTCAAATCACGAGGATATTTTGCAAATATGTCTATGGCTCAAGCTTGGGACTTGTCTTGGGAAAAGGGTCTCACGTTATGTGAAGAAGGCGACAGACGTGAGACAACCGGCGATCCTCTGCTGGTCACTCCTCATTTGGTCAATCACCGGGAAAGAAGACCCCAAAGATCAAAGATACGCCCGCAGGTAGAGGAAGAAGCGATGAGTGGAGGAAGAAGCTTGGACCTAGGCCTCGCCCAAGAATATTGAATACGTAGATCCGGGAAAGAAATGAGGGATCTATCAAAAGGCTTGACCAAGTGGCAAATTTGCGAGTGGCTAAAACTAACGCCGAGTATGCAAAAAGAATAGAAGAAGAAAACAAGAGACAAACTCAGCTATGGCGGGAGAGACAGGAAAGAATAAGAAGAGATGAAGGCTGCCGGAAGGCATATGAGAAGAAAAAGAAGGCAAATTTGACGACGAGAAAAAAGAAGAAGAGAAGAAGATCTTGATCAAGATGAAAGAAGGAGACAATGAAGGAGATGAAGTGTTGTTGTCCAACCCTTCGGGTATTTTATCATGTAAATACATACAATGTAAGTCTTCCGTAATAAAGCTATAAAATTCTTTATTTTCAAGTGTAGACAAATATGTGCTCGATACACCTTGTAAACAGTTGATTGTGTAAAAGAACAGAATGATATGATCAATAAACGAGATCTATTCTCAACGCGATACATTCTATGTCAATACACTATCTGTATGTATCTTTGCTTTTTGCATTTTTGAATGATTTAAGTTTTGGCATCATCAAAAAGGGGGAAATTGTTAGGAATTTTATTGTTTAGATTTTGATGAATGCCATGTAAAACTTAGAATAGAAAGTTGGCATCCCAATTCTTGTTTTAAAATGCATTGTAATAATTAGAGTCCAAGTGTTAAGTCACCTACGCCCTAACATGCAAGAAGACATTTGAAGAATGGAAGGAAGACCTTCTTTGTGAAAAAACAAATTGAATATGGCAAAGAGGAGTAGACGGAACTCTGCTTTGAAGAAGCGGTGAGATGCAACAGTGGAGCATCGATCAAGTCAACTCAAGAAAAGCCAAGTCTCAAGTTGAAGTGACAAAAGAGTCATCCATGATTGGAAGCGACTCTAAGTCACCTGGGGAAAGCAAGGAAATGCAATCAAGTCGAGATAATCAAAAAGAACCGTTGCCGTAAATCAAGAGATTTACTTAAACAAGTAATATCTCCATACCACCTTTCTTGGAGTGCTCGATCCCGAAGCGTGCAAAAGGAATGAACCAAAGGGAAGCACTACACCGTGTCGAACTCACGAAAGGTGAAAGAACAATTCATACGAGGAAATGGCAATTCCAAGAACGCAAGCCAACGATCGCAAAGTGACTTTCAAAAATAAGCTATCTCTTCAACGGGCAAATTTTTGAAAGTTCAATATAAAAGGCCGAGGAGTTTGTTTGAGAACAAAGACGACATACACGTGAGATATACAAGCATATTAGAAAAACTCAAACATTCTCAATCCTCAAGCCTACATTACGAAGTACATCAATCCAACACTCACCCGTGAAGGAAAGAGAACTTCAATCGGTTGAAGAGAAAAATACGAAAACAAGGGGTCTACATTCCGGAAGGATTGTAAAAGTTTCAAGGTTGAACCAAGTCTTAAGCTTTTGGAGGGCTTCATGATCAAATCCAAAGAGCTTGAGCAAGTGAGTTTTGTAGTAACAAGCGCAAACCTTGTGAAGAAAGCCGAGTCGTCACGGCCGGAGTGATCAAGGCGTCTCAGATCGAGTCCCTAAGGATCAAGTCGGCCGTTGTGATCAAGACTTGTATCCGGACTCATTACCACTTTGTAAACCGATCATTACCTAGTGGATTCCTCCGGGAGTTGGAGAAGAGAGGAGTAGAAGAATTACCCCATCTTCGAACCTCTATAAAAACTTCACATGTCATTTACATTTCAAAGACTTAAATTCTGCACTTTTAATCGCTTATATCTGTTGATAAATTTGCTATCCATTTGATAATTTATAAGTACTAAATCAAGCTCTAAAATCTTGCTTAATCAAACTTAAGGGTGTTAAGTCTTCCAAAAAACAAAACCACAATTGAGTCAACTTATAGCCAACAAATTGAATTACTCCATCAATAAACAATTTGAAATCATTTGAGAGATTAACTCTCTTGAGTGACTAATTCGACTATCCATCAAGGACACAAATTGGTGTAGAATCAACTCGTAGATTTAAAAGGACTAAATCGAAAAATTTGGTAAGGTTTATTCAACCCCCTTCTAAACCTTACACTTACACCCCTTGGGACCTACAAGTGGTATCGGAGCGGTTGGTTCATTGAACCCTCCGCACCGTTCTTGAACTAGATCTCCAAACTTTTCAAAGTCTCGCTTTAGTACTTAAACCTTCAAAACTCTTTTTATTAAAAGTCATTATCATGGAAGCAAATTTGACACGCATCCCTATGTTCACTATCGAAGAATTTGATGATTGGAAAATTCGTATGCACGTGCTCATCTATCGATTACATGATGAGATGTGGATAGTGATAGAAGATGGGCCTCTGCAAATATTAAAGGTGAACACAACTGCACGAAGAGTTGCGGTGAAGGAGGAAAGAAGATCTTGCTCCCGGACGATCATGGTTGAAAAACCAAGAACCGAGTGGACAAATGATGACAGAAAAAGATACAACCTGGACAATGTAGCCAAGGACATCCTGTACAAAACTTTGGACAAAGCCATGTTCAATAAAGTCAAATCATGCAAAACGGCCAAAGAAATGCAGGACAAGTTGACATTGATTTGTGAAGGCTCGGAGCAAATCAAAGAAAACAAATTATCGGTGGTCAGACAGAAATTTGAGAATTTCAAAATGATCTCGGGAGAGAACCTGGATCAACTAGGCGCTCGGTTCACGAAATCACAAATGAGTCATTTATCGCACTTGGAAAGGAATATACACGAAGAAATGTGTATGAAAATCCTAAAAAGTCTTCCAAATGAATGGGAAATGAAGGTCATGGCACGAGACATTCCATGGACCTATCAAAGAAATCCAACCATGAGTTATTCTCGGACCTCAAAGCCTACGAGTTTGAGTGAGAAGAAAAGACCCGAGGAAGAGACAATTTGTACCCAAAACAATTTGCTCTAATTGTCAAAGAAAGGGAAGAGAGAGTCCGAGGTCAAAGAAGTAATTGACCCGGAAAAATAGCCCGATGGTTAAAAGATTTAACAAGTTCTTTAATAAGAACTACAAGAGAGAAAGGGTGAATCTTCCGAGAAGACACTCGGCTCCCTCCAAATCAAGGGAAGATAGGCCAACCAAGAGAACAGATCATCAAAAAGTTGAGTATCAAAGGGCGACAACTCAAGAATGGAAAGAGTTGATCAAAAGGCTGAATATCTATGTTGGAACTGTAGACAACCAGGTCACTATGCCATTGATCGCTCATATCCTCGTAGTCAACAAGACAGGGATGAAGAAGAAAGAAAGGTCTTGAGAGAAAGAAGACAAGAAAAGAAAAAAGGCAATGATGGCTGCGCAGAGATCTTTGAGGCAAGTCAAGAGAGACATGATTGAGAGAGCGAAGAAGTGACTACTCAAGTGACTCACGAAGAAGAAGCCCGATCCGCTTGATGGCCAAAGAACAAGATCAAGAAGATGAGGTACAATCTAACTCAACAAACTCGACACTAGTGATAGTGACTCGTGACACACACACACTTCATCACCCACTGATCTTTATGATTCATTAGGCAAAATGATGAAAGATTTTGAACACATTAAATCCTCACACACACTATTGAATGAGGAAAACACTACTCAAAAGTCAAAACTCAAAGTGACTAAGGAGCCGAGTACTCTAAGTAAAATAGTGTTGAGAATGAAAGTTTAAAAGTGAAAATGCTAAATTAGTAGCGAAATTACCGCTATAGAAAAGAGGAGAATGACCTCAAGAATGTTATTGCCTCATTCACTAAGGCATCTAAATCATTGGATGATCTTATCATGAGTCAAAGAGAATGTGGAGACAAGACAAAGCTTAGGATTTAATTCCTCTGTGCTATGTCAAACCTCAAAAGTAATTTTGGAAAAAGGATCTTCAAGTCATGAAGAGTCCAAAAAATCCAAAACTCTAAATATTGCACACACATTCACTCCAAAGCACAATAACAAGCAAACCGGCCTTGGTTACAAAGGAAAAGGAAAACAACCCGATTGAGTGTCTTTGAAAGGACACCGAGAAGAGATTCAAATGAGTCCTCAAAGAAACTCCAAATAGAAAATACTCAGTAAAGAAGAAGCGAGCTACCAAAAATCCCAGAAAACCCATAAAAGAAATACATATGATGGGAATGGTAGAAAATATCTAAGCCAAGTGATTGGAATAATGTGAATCGGCCTGACTTATGGAATATAAGCCTGGATGGCAAAGGCCTAGACTCAAGAAAGGCCATTCCAAAAGTATAAGAGCTTTCATCAAGACACATATGCACCTAGGCACTACACTCAAAGACACCACAATTACCCAAGGAAGGCAATTGCTAAAACACACATTCGTGCATACAGACAAAAGAGACAAATTGTATGAACCTAGAATCCCCAAGCAATTTGCCAGGATTGATTATGATTATGGCACCGATAGATGGCAACCCCTTAGAGTCAAATCATTTGGCTATAAGTTGGTTGGATCATCTTACAATTCTAACCCCTCGGGACCTGCATACAAGTATGGGTACCTAAAACTTAATTTCCTTGATTGCGGGTTCAAGGAACAGTGAGTGCCAAGGAACCTGGTACATGGATAGTGGTCATTCCCGGACATATGACAGAAATAAGAGAAATCATCAAAATTCAAGGAAGTCAAAGGAGCAAAAGTCATATTTGGAGGAAATGAAGCTCCTGGTGAAATAAGAGGCATTGGATCCATCAAGAGAAATGGATTAGAAATCACGATGTTGCATATGTTGAAGGACTCAACTTCAACTTATCGAGTATCGATCGGCTCTGTGACAAGGGCTACAATGTTGGATTCAACATGGGTATATGCCAAATCAAGGATATTGAATCAAATGAAGTTGTCTTTGCAAGGATGTAGACGAAAAAATATGTATGTAGTGGATTGGTCAATCGCAACACCCGACTGCTCTCTCAAAAAGCACAATTTGAATCAAGTTAGCCGTGGGCACAAAAAGCCGAGTCACCTGAATTTCAAAACAATTAACAAGGCGGCAAGAAGTCATCTTGTAGAAGGACTTCCGGACTCGATATCAAGAAGGAGAGTATATGTGATGCATGCCGAGGAAGGAAAACAAATCAAGTCGTCATTCAAAGAAAAGACATGCCCATCCTCAACAAGAATATTGCATCTACTTCATATGGATCTATTTGGCCCAAAGTGGAACCAAACCCGGCCATAAGCGGAAAGAAATACACCTTGGTGGTAGTAGATGACTACTCAAGATATACATGGACAATATTCATGTGTAAGAAGAAAGAAACTCTACAAAAACTACCACAAATGATGAAGAGGATTCAAAATGAGAAGAGTCAAACCATTATCAAAATAAGATCGGATAGAGGAACTGAGTTTGTCAATGGAATAATAACTCGATTGTATTGAGAATGGTATTGGTCATGAACTATCGGCAGACAAGGACTCCACAAACCAGAGAATGGAGTAGCGAGAAAGAAGAATAACCCTCAAAGAAGCGAAGACCATGTTAGGTGAAGCGGGGTTACCAAAAAGATTTTGGGTGAAGCAATCAACACAACTTGCTACACCCAAAACAGATGTATGATAAACAGCATGGCGACAAAGACTCCCTATGAGATCCGGATGAAGAAAACCAAGTGTTGCACATTTCGAGAATATTTGGATGTAAATGCTTCATCCACGACAATGGCAAAGACAACCTAAAGGCTTTTGATGCTAAAGGCGATGAGGGTATCTTCTTAGGATACTCACCGAAAGCAAAGCCTACAGATACTCAACAAAAGAACTATGGTTACAGAGGAATCCATTCATGTAGTATTCGATGAGCCAAATGTAAATGGAGAAGAAGACATTGAAGAGTCACCGATAAGTTCAATCATCCAACCATACGAAGAGTCCCTATCTTTGTCAAGTTTGCCGGAATTATCAATTCGAAGAAGATGAGATAGTCAATCTCAAAAACAATTGGAAAATTTGCGGCTAAGTGATTATGAGAGAGTGACCACAAAGAACACACAAGTACAGTCGATCAATCCGGCTAACTTACTCCAACTTTGATGTAAGATGGCCGAGAGACCATCCACGAGAACTTGTCATTGGAGATATAAGAGAAGGTGTCAAAACAAGATCCGAACTCAACAAGAAGCTATGTTCACATGCTTCATCTCGCAAAATAGAGCCAAAAGATGTGTCACAAGCATTGGATGACACACATTGGATTCAAGCTATGCAAGAAGAGTGAATCAGTTTGAAAGAAATAAAGTGTGGGAATTAGTGCAAAGACCCATGCATCAAAATGTTATTGGCACCAAATGGGTATTCGAAAATAAAATGAACGAGGAAGACTCTGTGGTAAGAAACAAAGCAAGACTAGTAGCCAAAGGATATTGCCAAGAAGAAGGGATAGATTTTGATGAAACATTTGCCCCTGTAGCAAGATTGGAAGCTATAAGGATGTTTCTTGCCTATGCGGCTCACAAGAATTTCATTGTATATCGATGGATGTAAAAAGTGCATTCCTAAATGGCTTATTGGAAGAAGAAGTGTATGTTGAACAACCTCCGGGATTTGAGCAGAAGACTCTTGGAGACAAGGTATACAAACTCAAGAAAGCCTGTATGGATTGAAACAGGCACCCGAGCATGGTATGACACCTTGTCACAATTCCTAACGAAAATGGATTCACAAAAGGAAAAGTAGATAGAACACTTTTCTTAATTCAAGACAAAAAGAGTATTCTACTTGTTCAAATATATGTTGATGACATCATCTTTGGATCCACAAACAAAGAGTCATGTGAAAAGTTTTCAAACCTCATGCAAAGTAAATTTGAAATGAGCATGATGGGAGAGTGACATTCTTCATTGGACTCCAAGTGAAACAAAATTGAAGGATGGAACCTTCATAAGTCGGACAAAATACACCGAGAGATTTAATGAAAAAATTTGGAATGGAAGAGAAGTCTTACGTGAAAATACCAATAAACACATCGGTCAAAATGGATATGGATGCGGATGGCAAGTCTGTAGATCAAACAAGATCTGAGCACTTATTGGATCATTGCTCTATCTCACAAAGCGGAGTATCTTCGGACATCACCTTTCTTTGTAGGTGTATGTGCAAGATTTCAATCTGCTCCAAAAGAGAGCCATATGACAACAAAGAAAGAGAATATTGAGATACTTGAAAGGAAGCCAAGAAGTAGGCCTATGGTATCCAAAGGAAGGTGGATTCAAGCTAATTGGCTATTCGGTCTCGACTATGTTGGATGCGAGTGGACAGGGAAGAGCACTTCGTGGCACATGTCAAATCTTTAGAAAGCAGACTAATTTCTGGTTTAGCAAGAAGCAAAACTCAATAGCCACCTCTACAATGGTGAGCGAGAATACATAGCTGCGGGCAAATTTTTTAAAGTCCTATGGATGAGACAAAGAAGTGAGAGACTATGAAATTGAGGAAAAAGAAATTCCAATCATGTGTGATAACACAAGTGCAATTGCAATTACTCAAAATCTCGTGTTGCATTCAAGAACAAAGCACATTGATGTCGATATCACTTCATAAGAGATCATGTTGAAAAGAAGGACATCATCCTGGAATATATCTCAACGATAAACAACTAGCCGACATCTTCACAAAACCATTATGTGAGTCAAGATTTGAAGAACTCAAACATGAGTTAGGGGTTAATTGGTGGTGACACTCGACGAATCAAAGAAGAGAAATAGAAACGAAAGGGTGAAAAAGAGTGAAAAAAGTAAATCACCAATGAATCACCGTGTCGGAAAAAACTACCGAAAGTCGGTGATAGAATTTGAGTCGCTAAGAGAACTGTGAGAAAGTAGAGTTAAATCGACTAAGAGATAAAATTTGAATAACTTATGAGCAAAGTGACAAAACGCAATCGTTTTGACTAAGCGGGAATGTTTTAAGGAACACGTTAGCATAATGATGATGTGTACTGGACATAAAGCCGCACACCAAGCTTATGATTGGATATAAATCTTTGCCGCATTAAATACGAGACATGAAATGCTCAATAGGCGTCACGAAATCCAAGCCGTTGATTTCGATCACAATTCAAAACCACCCGCACGCCCTTTCATAAACCATATTTAAACCATTTTCGTCCGTTTCTCTCTCACACTTCTAAAAACTGTTCATCTATTTCTCTCAAAAGCAAAGGCAAAATACTCTCGAAACCCTATCGATCTTCAAATCATTTTAAGAGTTTTTCCTTGATATAATCCCGAAAATGGCACCAACTTATGACTTTACCAAGTTAGGAAAGCAAATCCACACGGTTCGGCGGTGGATTTCGACGGAATGGTGAAGCGGGGTCCGACACCCTGGTGAAGAAAATCGAGAGAGTTGGAAACGTGCGGACTAAAACCGTTTCTAACGTTAGAATATCCGATGACCTATGTGGAGGAGGTCGCACAATTCTACGTGAATGCTTTGAGATTCACGATGAAGGAATCAAGTCATCTGTTCATGGAAAGCGGTGACTATCAACGCCAAGGATTTGGTGAACATTGCTCACTACCCGCGGAGGAGCATCGAGATTAAAGAAGGCGATGTAAACTTGGGCGACGCATGGAAAGAAATAGCCAAGTCCGACTTTCTTGATAAAATAATATACACAACAAACAAGAGATCTGCCAAGGAGGATTATCACAAGTTGTTGGACATAGTTGCCAAATGTATCGACATCAAATTTGGCGACTTTGACCAATCAAAAGGCAAAGCTGATTGTAGTGGCTGCAATCATCGAAGAAAAGAAAGATAAAGCGGGCTGAGTTTGTCTACAATGCAGACTGCGCGAGCGTGGGGAACAAATCCTTCAAAGAAGATGGCACATTTGGAGGATCCCTAGGATATGGCCCAGTGATTGGCCGGCTATTGGAGGTGAAAGGAGTCCCTCTTAGACATGGGAAGGCTTTCCATGTTAACAAGAGGATGTTGAGCTAACCTCTCGGCGCTCGAAGCGAGCTTACGCCAAGAGAGGCGACACCGATGAGGGGAATCACCGACCCAAGATCTGTGTTCCTCTCTCCAAAAAGAAAAGCGCCCTGCTAAGAAAGATCTAACGCCCCTGCGAAAGAAAACCAAACATGCTCCCCGCCCGCAGCGAGTCACCCTGCCCGGCGTGTCTCCCGCCTGCCCTGCGGCCGAGAAAGGACTCACAAATACCTTCTCCGATCGTCAAGAAGAGGAGAAGCGAGAAGCCACGACGGCCCGCTCCTCGAGAAAAAGACACCAAAGACGCCCCCGCACAAGACTCGAAGACAACATCTCTCGAACCGAAATTCCCAGTACAAACCGGAGAGACGAAGAAGAATCGTCAAGCGGTCCGGCCGAGAAACCAAACCGGTGTCGATTACTCGGCAAGCACAAATACCGGAGACTCGGAGAAGTAGAGTCTCGGATGTAGTTGATGAAACAGCCAAGTCTGCTGAAGGCGATCAGCAGAGGCAATCGAAGACACACCTTGTAGCTCACACAAATGAAGCACAAAAGAACCTTTGCGGGCGGATAGTGATGTAATGATCCTATCTCCACCTTACCCGGACATCCAAAATCGTCTGCGTGAGTGGAGGAAATGGAACTCTTGTGCTCCCAACTCGGATGAAGACAATCGCACGACATCCTGCGCAGATCTACAAGGACAAGGAGAGAAAAAGCAAGGAAGAAGCCGAAGCACGTGAGAAGGCAAGCATCATACCCTATCTCCCACCTGAGAACACACACATCCTCTCCTTGATGTCTTCTCTGACGTGATGACGAGGACCTGAGAATCTTTCTTGCCACGAAGAGTTGCAAATGCAGGCAAAGCATTGCACGAATCAAGAATCCTTCACGAGCAAAGATTGATGGAGGGACCGGGAGAGTCCTCCAAAACACAGATGGAAATCGATCCAATGGGAGTGGTTCAACAAATAGCCACTTTGTTGTTCTTTGCTACCACTTCCCAACTCTCTCGGAAAGAAGCGATAAGGAGATGGCGATGAAAACCGGGATAATGGGGACCCCGGTCGAGCCAACCCCTATTGAAGGTGTGTTACCACCTGCCCCAACGGTGAACAATCAATCGAAATAGCCGGGAGTTTGGAGACGAGTGACCCCATTCCAAGTCACTCGGTGGTGCGCCCGGTGAGGGGGAAATCTCCTCCACCTGCAAGGTCGGAGGATCTTTGCGATGACTCCACAACGAATCAAGGAGGTGAAGAAGAGAAATTACAATCACAAGAAGAACAACAAGTTGCCATCAACGAAGCTCGACATTGAGAGACTGTCTCGGTGAAAGTGCCAACTTCTCTCGAAGGCTAATGACGGCTGCTGGCGATGCGATCGAGGCACGAGGAAGGAATGACCACAGGGAGTTAACACTGGGCGATGAAAGTGCAATCCATGGGTTGAGACTCCAATGGATGCCACTATAGAAGACCCTAAGATAGGCGACACTGTCAAAACGGTGGACCAGGCCTCGCAGCGGTAGAGCTGCCGGAGGTAATGAAAGGCCCACGGGAGGTTGAGACTTCCCGGGGTAAAGAGGCCGTAGAGAACATCCTCCTGCTATCATCGACCCATCGAGAGAAGGAGATCGCCGCACTTCATGATTCCCGGGACAACCCGATGTCATTTTTCCGGATCGGGAAAGGCGAAGAAGAAGAGTCATCCCCATGACAAATCCAAAAGACTTCAAACGGATGTTCCAAGAACGAGCAAGTCGATCCCAAGACTACTCGTCAAACTTTTAACTTTGGCGATGAGCCACCACTGAAATCTCATCATCGTCCGAATGACGCTCGATAAGGCCGAGGACGATCTCTCGAATGGAAAAACCGGTGAGACCAACGAAGTTTGCATTAAGACAATGAGGCTCGACAAGCCCAGTCTACTTCACAACAAAACCCGGTGAACAAGAGACCACTCCTCGGGCTCCTCAAGTCTGCAGCGAGGATCGATTCCCAAAAGAACTTCACGCGCACCGCTCATCATCGAACGCATCCCGGTTGGCGGTGATGAATCTTTTGTAGAATCTTTCCCTTTTTCACTTTGGAGATACGAGAACTCCACGAAGAGTCGAAAAATGAACAAGCACGCTATCACAAACCACTCTGTTCTTCCAACACACCATTGTTCAGTGATTATGACTTTGACGTTTGTATGGCCATCACCGCAATGAAAGAATCAAGTGAAGTTCGAGAAGTGTTCAAGGCACTCTTTCTTGAGTTGAACGGATGGAGAGGCATCGAGCCTCTTTGGATATGCGATTGGACAACGAGAGATGCCACCACTTTACGGTGACTTGAGGCATAATCGGGATAAGGAATGGTGGCAACAAAGACAAACAATGCGTGTGGAACAATGAGATACTTCAGGACATTGTTCAACAAAATGTCGTGTGGAGAGTGAAAATCTTGATGCAAAAGCGAAGGCTGAGAGAACACATTGAGCATATGCATGAAGCTCACACGCTGAGATCAAGGCTGCTGCGTGAGCAAAATACAAATGATCTACAACGTTTGGAAGAACACATGACAAAAAAATTCACCTCCTCATGGGCCGAGATGAAGCGATTTCGTGAGAATCCAACGCCACTCGATCTGAATTCGTCTTTGCATACAACGCAGCAGATTTGAAGCGAGAACTCAACCATCGAAGACTTCGACTTCATGCTTGCCGCCATGTTCCCTGGGGTTCCTCTATCCTTTGATGATGCCAAAAAGGGGAAGAGGAATACCTTAAAGCGACAAAATCAAGTTTGAAAAGAAAGGAGCGGTGAGAAGGGAAAATCAAATGAGGAAGTCTTGAAACGAGAAGAAAGGAAAGCTTGTTGAGGGGAAGGATCAACGGATGTGACATTGATGATTGCACAAACCCCCAACAAGGTCTCACAAATGACATTATCGGCTACAAACTCCCCGTGACTCGCCACTCCAACACTCTGGGACGTATCTATGGTGAAAAGAGAAAACAATTGAAGCATGGATGAAGGAAGTGGAAGGAAGAATGGATGCCAGGGTGATGAACATCTTGAAAGAACATGGAGGCATTCCGGTTGTTGAGAGACACCTATGCCATCTCGGATGTCGGAGACGAGCCACGATCGGTCGATGAATTTAAAACGCTCAAATGAGGGATATTTTGCAAATATGTCTATGGCTCAAGCTTGGACTTGTATCTTGGGAAAAGGGTCTCACGTTATGTGAAGAAGGCGATAAGCGTGAGACAAGCGATCGCTCTCTGCTGGTCACTCCATTGGTCAATCACCGGAAAGAAGAAGACCCGTCTGATATACGCCCGGAGGTAGAGGAAGAAGCGATGAGTGGAGGAAGAAGCTTGAGACTGAGGCTCTGCCCAAGAATATTGAATCGTAGATCCGAGGAAAGAAAGGAGGGATCTACTGGGCTGGAAACTTGACCAAGTGGCAAATTTGCGAGTGGCTAAAACTAACGCCGAGTATGCAAAAAGAATAGAAGAAGAAAACAAGAGACAAACTCAGCTATGGCGGGAGAGAGACAGGAAAGAATAAGAAGAGATGAAGGCTGCCAGGAAGGCATATGAGAAGAAAAAAGAAGGCGGTGACGACGAGAAAAAGAGAAGAAGAAAGAAGATGTTGATCAAGATGAAAGAAGGAGACAATGAAGGAGATGAAGTGTTGTTGTCCAACCCTTCGTGTATTTTATCATGTAAATACATACAATGTAAGTCTTACGTAATAAAGCTATAAAATTCTTTATTTTCGGTGTAGACAAATATGTGCTCGATACACCTTGTAAACAATTTGTGTAAAAGAACAGGAATGATATGATCAATAAACGGATCTATTCTCATGCATACATTCTATGTCAATACACTATCTGTATGTATCTTTCTTTGTTTGCATTTTTGAATGATTTAAGTTTTGGCATCATCAAAAAGGGAAATTGTTAGGAATTTTATTGTTTAGATTTTGATGAATGCCATGTAAAACTTAGAATAGAAAGTTGGCATCCCAATTCTTGTTTTAAAATGCATTGTAATAATTAGAGTGGCCAAAAGTGGTTAAGTCGGCTACGCCCTAACATGCAAGAAGGCAATTTGAAGAATGGAAGGAAGACCTTCTTTGTGAAACAAATGAATATATGGCAAAGAGGAGTAGAAGCGGGAACTCTGCTGAAGAAGCGGTGAGATGCGGTGAGTGGAGCATCGGTCAAGTCAACTCAAGAAAAGCCAAATCTCAAGTTGAAGTGACAAAAGAGTCATCCAATGATTGGAAGGCGACTCTAAGTCACCTGGGGAAAGCAAGGAAATGCAATCAAGTCGAGATAATCGTAAAAGAACCGTTGCCGCGTAAATCAAGAGATTTACTTAAACAAGTAATATCTCCATACCACCTTTCTTGGAGTGCTCGATCCCGAAGCGTGCAAAAGGAATGAACGATGGGAAGCACTACACCGTGTCGAACTACGAAAAGGTGAAAGAACAATTCATACGAGGAAATGGCAATTCCAAGAACTACAAGCCAACGATCGCAAAGTGACTTTAAAAAATAAGCTATCTCTTCAACGGGCAAATTTTTGAAAGTTCAATATAAAAGGCCGAGGAGTTTGTTTGAGAACAAAGACGACATACACGTGAGATATACAAGCATATTAGAAAAATCTGAAACATTCTCAATCCTCAAGCTTACATTACGAAGTACATCAATCCAACACTCACCGTGAAGGAAAGAGAACTTCAATCGTTGAAGAGGAAAATACTGAAAACAAGGGGTCTACATTCCGGAAGGATTGTAAAAGGTTCAAGAGTTGAACCAAGTCTTAAGCTTTTGGAGGGCTTCGTGATCAAATCCAAAGAGCTTGAGCAAGTGAGTTTGTAGTAACAAAGCGGTTGCCTGTGAAGAAGGCTAGTCGTCACGAGAAGCCGGTGAGTGATCAATGCGTCTCGGGGACCGAGTCCCTAAGGATCAAGTCATTTTGTGATCAAGACTTGTATCGGGTATTACCACTTTGTAAACCGATCATTACCTAGTGGATTCCTCCGGGAGTTGGAGAAGAGAGGAGTAGAAGAATTACCCCATCTTGAACCTCTATAAAAACTTCAACTTTATGTCATTTACATTTCAAAGACTTAAATTCTGCGCACTTTTAACTCGCTTATATCTGTGATAAATTTGCTATCCATTTGATAATTTATAAGTACTAAATCAAGCTCTAAAATCTTGCTTAATCAAACTTAAGGGTGTTAAGTCTTCCAAAAAAACAAAACCACAGTTGAGTCAACTTATAGCCAATGACAATGAATTACTCCATCAACGGCTCAATTTGAGTGCTTTGAGAGATTAACTCTCTTGAGTGACTAATTAAAACTGTCCATCAAGGACACACCAGTAGAATCAACTCAGTAGATTTAAAAGGACTAAATCGATTTGTAAGGTTTATTCAACCCCCTTCTAAACCTTACACTTACACCCCTTGGGACCTACACATAAGCATAATGCAAACCATACATAAGCATAATTATCAACAACAACAAGCGGGTTGAAAGCCTCAATAAGCAATCCCCGTTTAGAAAAAAACATGGCGATCTAATTACCCCATGCCGCCAACTTTGTTTTTTCAACTAAAAATATTACTCACTCATAAAAGACATTAGCAACATCCTAATAACTACATCAAATATCAACATCCTAATAACTACAACAATACACCTAAAAAATCAAGTAAAATCGAAAAAAAAACCCACAACAGATCCTAATTAATAAGCAGTATTACGAAAATCAATAAGCATTTGCACATACTTGAACAAAAACATGATCAATTTAATAACAATCAAAGATTTGGATGTTGAGAATGCAATTTTGGATCTGGCAATTGGGTTTTTAGTTTTTATGGGTACTTGTATGCGTTTCTTATGTCGGGATTCCGCATGTATATGTAAAACCCATGGACGGGGAATGTGGGATTTTAAAGTTTTTTTTCTGGATAACCTTGTTTTTTCAAATCAACCTTTGCAAATAGAGGAAGATTGATCATCATAATCCTTGTTTTAATTTTGAGGGGATGAAAATTTGGAAATCAAAATCTAAAAAAACAAAAATTGCAAAACCTAGGTTTTTTTGTTTTGTTTTCTTACCCAATCTAAATCAACAGAGTTGGTATTTTGGGTAAACAGGAAGAGGAAGTCCGGGCTATCGGTGGTCGGGCGGCCGTGTATGGGTCTTGGAGACAACGGGCTGCTTGAGCAAATGCTTGAGCGAAAGCACTTAATCTAGACGACGGTCTGCTTGAGCAAAAAACCCTAGAGATGGGGTTTTTCACGAGATTTGTGGAGATAGATGTAGTTTCAAACCGATGGATTTGGAAGAGTTTTCTTTGAGTGAGGAGTTTGAAACTTTTCACGAGAGTTGTGGAGATGGATTTTCTTCTGATTTTCGACCGAGAAGGAGATTTGCTGAATGTGGAGTTTGAAACTTTTCAATTATCCAAAAGAAAAGATTTGGAAGAGAATCACGATGTGGAAACCGATCCCTTAATTATAGCAATGTGAAAAGCCACTACCAAATACAACTTTCCATCTAATAACTGATATAAGTTGGATTTACCAAAAAGACATTTTCTCCAATAAATTAACCATTAAAAAATAACAAAAACTGTTTAATCTAGACCGTTTAAAAAATAACTCAACGCTCCATATTTGGTCTCACATACTCACATAACTTATATGGACTCACCAGATCTAAATCCTATATATATATGTGGGTATAAGTAGAAAATTGATAAAAGTATGTTAAATTTGTAGAAGTAAAGGATCACGAAAATTAAGATCTGCATTTCTACATATGCATTTCTACATATGTTTTGGCGCATAATTTGTGCTTTAAGGTGGGGATTATATTTCTAAGTACCTGTCTTATTTAAATGCTACGCGTTATATTTAACTATGAATTAGTTGTTATGTGGCTTGGTATGACAAGACAGTTAGCTTTCGAGCTCAAGACCTCTCGTGGAGAAATCCACGTTAAACATATACAATATTTCGTGGAGCAATCCACGTTAAACAGGTCGTGGAGATATCCACGTTAAACAAGATACATGCTACTTTCTAATTATTTTACTTCATGTGTAATTGCTAGATAACTTTTTCCCCACTGAGTTCACTCACTCCATGCTAAATAAGTTTACAAGTTGACGGAGTTGGTATTGTGCCGGAGGTAGATGCTAAACTATATATAACTTATAACTTAATGTTTTATTATCAAGTCTAGAAATGAACTTTGGAGTATGCTTCCTTTATTTCAATTTACTTTAGAGATACTACAAATGGGTTTGGTTTGCTTGTAATTATTTATTGTCTTATTTAACGCTTCCGCATATTTCGAGTTGTAAACATTAGTTCTATTATGTTTCCAGTAACACATGTAAAAAATAATTTATACAAAATTTGGGTCATTACATAATGTATCACTTTTTCTTTTTTTTATTTATAAAAAATATTACATGTTTCAAATAAAAGTATTAATTTTTTTACTCAAAAGTATTACCGCTCTAATATTGGCGGTCATGACTTTTTGTTGATCCGTAGAGATTCCTGTTGACCCATAATTTCTGTTGATGGACCCGAACCGACCCATCGCTCTCATAAAAGAATTCTCTAACGACTTTTATTATAAAACTCACATCCTTACCTTCTTTTCCGCATTAAAATAATATTTCTTGAAAGCGCTTTTGAGTTATCTTTAAGTGTTTGAAAACTAATTTGAAAAACTCCAGTGGCTGAAAGGGCTAAAGTTCGAATCTCAATCTCTACACCACCGAGCCTGTTGCACAAAGTGTGACACCTGGGGGCAAAGAGGGTAGGGAGTCCTGATAGACTTTTAGGCGGAGAGGAACATTAATGAGCTGAATCAACACCTGGAGAAGATGAGATTATGAGACTGTGTATGTATAAGACTATGTAGTTGAGAAGATCTTAAAAATTTGGTAGACACTACTCATATCAACAATATGCATCTTCTTTTGTGGTACTTAGATGAAGCGTGTGGGAAAAAAACCCGTGTTGGTTTAACTTTTAAGGGGACAATCATTGATCTCGAAGGAAGACCATTACATAGGATTTGCTTAGCGTTTAGCCTAAAAGCTTAGCCAAAGTTTAGTGTTATTTATAAAGAAAAAAGTAACTCAAAATACATATGCCTCATCCAAAACTTCATCTAAATTTGATTTGATTAAAATAAAAGCAAATTACATTCTAAATAATTTTAATGTATGTTTCAAAAAAAAAAATTAATTTTAATGTAAAATTATACGAAATGTGACCAAACACAAGACATGCACAAGTCATAAAAGTAAATTATTAGATGGATGAGGCCAAATATTGATGAGCAAGAAACTGCCTTTGGTTCCCTTCATAAAGTACAAGAAAATGAATCACAGATAGTGCTGGTTATGGTGGACGACAGAATGAAGGGTGAAGAAGAGAAGATAATCCCCCGCGCGGAAATGGCTGAATCACCAAACAGGGAATCGATCCTTGCTGCTACCAATTCGAAACCAGAGGATTCAAATCAACTGAAGCAAAATGATCGCAGCTCATGTCCTTCATCCTCGATAAAGAATACGAATACTGCAGAAGCCACTGGTAATGGCAGCAAGGCGAAATCTTGCAAAGGCTGCCTTTATTATTCTTCACGTTTCAAGGCTGATTCTAGAAACCCTCTCTGCGTTGGCCTCACCCGTTCTCTTCCCAATGGTAACCCTAATTTCCTCCTTTTTTTCATGTGTTGATTATCGCCCCCTCCCCTCCAGGTTTTTTGTTTCTGTTGCCTAATTATTGATGTGTGAGGTCCGAGATTGGATTTTCTATGTTTCATAATTTTCTTTAAGGCTTTTTTTTACACCCCCTTTTTATTTTTCTTTTTTTATATTGGCTGGCTTGGGTTTTGTGTTTTCATGTAGCTGCAGTTTCATATGTAGAGAAAGATTGCAACTCTTAGCGTTTGGAGGATTTTTTGTATTTTTGTACACGTCTGAATTTCCAGTAAGAAGTTGGGACTAGAGTTTGGATGTGGGGACTTAACTGAATATTTGCTTTCTTTTTTCGGCCTTGGGTCACACAGATTGCTCATTAGGTATGGCGACCTCGAGTTTGTGTTAGTAAATTGTTGGATTGTGCAGATTTTCAAAGTTAAAACAGAGTTTTTGTCATTGACTTTTTACTCAGTACCTTGGTGTTAGAGAATGGATGGTGCATATGTTTGCGAGCTGCATTTTGTGTTTATTTCAGAATTTGGTCTTAAAGTTTTGCTTATTTGTAAAGGCTATGCAGCATGGAAAAATCATCAAAATAAATTTATACATGCGTTAGAATTTTTGTGTTGTGTTTGACTTGCATATTCCTGCTATGTACACACAATACCTAGTGCGATTCCATTTGTGTTCTTTTTATGTATGGAATCATGATTTTATGTTTGATGAATAGTTCCTCAATATATTGTTGGACAATCTGAGGCGGAAGCCACTAAAGAGGGCCGGAACCTCACAGAGTTTAGATATGCTTGCGTTGGTTATTCTCTTTACGAGGACCGAAAAGGCCAGGCCTCCAATGGGCAGCAGACTCAAACAGAATTACCAGTCTGCATAGGCCTTGAGGTTAGTGGCTTAGACTGTTCTTTGTTTATGTTTGGTTGGTCTTGATTTTGTAGCAGCATTGGCAAGATTCTGGTCGCTACATATGTGTCTTTTCCAATTTCCTTTATCTCCGTATTCAAGAAAAAGAGTGCATTAATTTTCTTGTCGCATTTTCTATGCAAAAAAAAAAAAAAAAAAAAAAATTCGCATTTTCGGCCTGTTTTATTTATCATCAAAATTTTGAAGGCAAGTTGATTCAATAGGGAAATCATGGAAGACATTACAAAATCACTTTATGTTGACTAGGATGGTTATGGCAAGAGTAGTGAAGTTTTGCTGGTATGATCATTGTGCTTCGACTTTGGCACGTTGAACTTGATCATGACCACGCCTTGTTAGCTGCTTTCTCTCTATCTGCTGTGGCTTCTTAATACTGACATATGCTGACGCTGAAATTTGCTCCTGAGCAGGTTTTAGTTGATCGGAGAGTTAACACTGCTGATTCTGCATCAGTTCCTACTCATGTTCATAATAAAGGAGGTAACTGTCCTCTTCTATGTTTGCTATTAATGAAAGGTCCTTCACAAACTGCATCTTACTATGACTAATATTAGAGCAGTAGCCTTTTGACTAATTCGTAATGTGAGTACACTGTTGTAGGTGGTCTAGAAAATGAACCTTATCGACTTAGTCAGTAACACATTGGTATTCTTGTTCTAATTTTCTGAGAAAAGGGAAAATCAGAGTTGTGTTAGAAGAAAATAAACGGAACAAATGAGTCGATTATCCAAATGTTTGGGTAAATTTGTAACCTATTGGATTCTTTCCGCTGTAATTATTTCTTTACTAATTATACGGATTTGGCGTTGCTGTCATTAACATGTTCAATGATTTGTTTTATTAATAAAATTAAGATTGACAAGAAGGCTGAAGTTTTGAATCTTCTTTGAGTTGCCTGATAGCCATAGTTACATCAGCTTATTCGAAACAAGTGTGAACGAATTAGGTTGTGATTGCCGACAAAAAAAATTCATTTTCGTTCCGCTAAAGAAAATTTTCAACACAAAATGTGATTGAGTACCAAAATTCTAAAAAAATACACTATTCACTCACTCTCACTTTTCCTCACTTTTTCTTACACCAATCACATCTTTCCCACATTCCAAAGAAACCAAATTAGTATTGCACATTTTCCCATTATCTATTTACTTACTCGCATATTTTTAATTATCAATCATATCCAATCATTATTTTACTATTTTTATATCACACCATCTTTCATCATTACATTTTCATTTCATATCCAATTACAACTTCAATTTTTTTTTATTCTCCTTAACAATTTTTTACACTATTCTCTAGCAGAAAGAAAATTTCCCGCACTAATGAAAGTATATCCAATCACAACCTTAGTTTCATCTCCCTTGCTTTCTTTTTTTTTTTTTATTTAAAAAAACAATTCCTTTTTTTCCCCGAAATTATATTGAAAACTCAATAACAAATTTTTCATTGCCAACTGGCAAAAGGGCCACCTTGAACAACCATATGTTGAGGGGAAAGCTCCTCACGGGAGAAAAACAGACTCTCCTCGAGTGAGAAAAACAAAGACTCCAAGAAAAAAAAAAAAAAAAAAAAAAAAGAAAAAAACAAAAGACTCCTACATAGGAGACTAAACCACCCCCAAAAGGAGGACTAGACACTTCTCAAGGGAGACTCGGAGACTCGCAGCTGGAACAAACTGGCTCGAGCAACACCGCACACTGCAAGACAACAACTATTAACCTGCCTATGAGCTTCACCGCTCAACCGGAACAAAGACACCAACAAAATAGGAAAAAAGGAAAACCACAACCAATAAACCAAACTAACGACAAATAAAAAGGCAAAACAAGAATGACGAAAAACAACCTCCCCCTCTCCCAGATCCACATCCGGAGCCATCGGCCATCACCACCACCACGTGTGGCACATCAACAAATGTTGTACCCGAAAAGGGGACTAAGATTTCCGCCTATGCACCGCCACAAAGCCACCTCTGAAAATACCACCGCTACCACCCATTTGTAAAACCCAGATCTGAAAATATCCATGGCAAAGAGTGGAGAAGAGATGGGGATGGCAAGGGAGGGAGGGAGGGAGGGTGGGATAGAGGGAGGGGGAAGGGAAATCTTTTTCTTTGTGAAAGAGAGGGGCAGCGGGAGAGAATAGGGCTACAGCCCAGTTGGCCTTTTTAAAAAAAAGCAATTCAACTTGCAGAATTTTATGCAACCGCCTTCCATTTTTGGTCTAATTGTAGTGTGAAGCTTCATTCTTAACTGATACTGCATTATCAAAATGATTCATTGTTCCTCTTTAGAGTCTTCTCCTTCAGAAAATTTTGCTTGTTGTTAATGCATGATTATATTTCGTGTTCTTTTATTTAGATGGAATACTGAACTGTGCTCCTAGTCACTTTTGCTCTAACAAGATAATCATTTTTATGCATGAACCGTGTGCATCAAAGTTGCTGTGTAAACCTTTCCCGCATTGAACTACCACCAAACTTCTCATACTGCGTCTCTTACAATTAGGTGCTTATTATAATTTTCCTTCTTTTAGTAAATCCTCACCACATGAATTCTTATTTTGAGAAAAGCTGGTGGGCAAATAATCTCATATTTGATACGACAGAGGGTTTGCTGTGTATGCCTATACACTAGGCACAAGAACAAATATGCTGGGTAATATTCGAAATATGTTTTATTACTCCTGTGATTCTTTTAATACTGATGTATGTACCCTTATCTCATGCTCTTTTGTAATGTGTACTGTCATGACCATGTTTGAGAAAAAAAGTGATTCTTAGCTTCTAGATGGAAAAAAATAGTTATTTTTTATATCTAGAAGTTGAGAATCACTTTGTTTAGAGTTTTCAAACACTCCCTAATTTCTACGTTACATACGCTTAAGGTCCCCAGAGATGCTTCTTGTAGTTCCTTGGTTAGTTTACAAAAAATAATCTTTATTATGTTTTGTTGCTTCTTACAGATGGCAATGGATTGCCACAAAAGCGGTCACCTAAACCTACTAATGCAACTGGTGAAGAGTTTTTGAGCAGGCAAGCTCCTTTATGTTACCATTCACAATTATATACATTATGTCAACTCTTAGTTGGATATTCTCAAAGAATTGTGTGCATAAGTCTTAGATGGGACGTTCTGTCCATATGTAAAAGTTGATCCAAACAGGAAGGATTTGGGGATCCTAATTCTGGCGTACTAGCATTTAGTTTTCACTTCATGCATTTTAGAAAAGGGATAATTTCAAAAACTACCCTTGAGGTTTAGCCTAATTACAGAAAACTCCAATTATCTTTCTAAATTACAAATACCCCCGTAAAGTGTTATTACCTAACCAATACCTCCTCTTCTTGAGCGTGCAGTTTGTAGAATAAAAACAAATGTCAGGGTGGTATTTGTAATTTAGAAAATAAATTCTTGAACTCATGATAATAAACTATTAACTAGGTGAACTTGAACTGCTTGACCCTCAAAACGCGTTATACTGAGTTTACTTCAAGTAATTTCGGTTCAGCATTTTCTTGTACTCTCTCTATATATATTCAAATAAGTTTTACCAACATTATCTTTTCTGTAATAAATGCAGGTTTACTCGAAATGCTAACCTGGTCGCGAACGGGGTAGCCAAGAATGTCCGCAGAGTAGGGAATCAAATAAAACAAAGTCTTGATGACATAATGTATCCATACAGAAGACGACCAAAGTGAAGAGGCTGATTTTTGCCTGCCTGGAAAAATAAAAATGTGGAGCAGGAATATTATCAATGTTGAGCAAAATAATGTATATCTGTTGTCTCCATTTTTACCCCATTCCTCTCGTCCTTGTTAAAATTTGGTGACTCACAACGAAGGCATGAGATGAGAGGCAATTTTTTCTTTTTAAAAATTAAATTTTCTGTGTTATTGATTGTTGGTAACAATTATTTAGCTATTATTTCTACGCTGGTCTTTTGGTTTAGGAAAAACAGGCGTTCTGTTATAGGGGTGCATTATCTTTGCCTGCTGTCTCTGTGCAGACTGTGCCTCATCTTATAAATTATAATTAGTGTACAGTGACAAGTCTTGCTGAAGCTATGAAATGTCAAATGTAATACATGTTTGTTTAATGTCCTTATGGTGCGCTCTCTCTCTCGATAATCAATCACATTTAATCACCTCTTCATAAAAAAATATATGTAATTTACCATCGTTATACTTGCATACACATATCAAGTATTATACTATTCACCACTCGTGTTTTTCTAACTACCAATTATATCCGATCATTATTTCAGTAAAAGATATTCACATTAACTATAATCATTATTTTTACTTTTATCTAATATTCAATTAAACTCTTCAAATTCATTCTTCTTTCAATTTATTTTGAAGAATAATAGAAAAGGAAATCCAAAATGAATGTTAAACAAGCACACCTAATTAGAGCGTCGGTTGACACTTGACAGCAAGAATGTATTGCCGATTTACTCCAAAATCTGATCATATAACCCTTATTTATGTATATGAGATATTGGGAAGTTTATAAAATAAATACGATAAGATAAATTAATTATAATCTCCGTGACAGTTCTTTTCTGTACGCTTTTTCGGTTTACCTGTAATATGTTAAGTATCAATAGTTTATCAACAAGCCCGTCTAGCTCAGTTGGTAGAGCGCAAGGCTCTTAACCTTGTGGTCGTGGGTTCGAGCCCCACGGTGGGCGTTGTTTTTTTATTTTAATTTTCTATTTTTTACTTTTTTTCTTATTTAAAAACGTAATTAATTTTATAATAACCATTTTCTCTTATAATCACTATTTTCTGCTTTTTTAATCATATTTGTTTTTTCAATTTTAGAAAAATTAATTATTTTATAATCATTATTTTCTCCTTTTTTTAATTGAATTAAATATATGACTTAAGTCATTTATGTTTTTCCTTTTTTTATTTAAGAAAAAACTAATTTGTTTTTTCTTCAAAAAAAAAGACTAATTTATTTTAAACCATTATTTTCTCCATTTTTTATTTAGTTTTTAGGTCAGCGATTGAAATTGAACCCCCCGACTGGAAAAATGCTGAACGCCATTTTTGATTTCTTGTAGATTAAGACAAGCTCCAGCAAATCAAGGGTGGCAACCCCAAATTATCCATCCTCACGTTTTCCTAGGAACTTGCCCCCTCCTCCACGCTATATACTCTCTCTCTCTCTCTCTTTCCGTCCATTATTTTGTTGATTGGTAGCTTGCTGCTACAAAAATCTGGGCAAAGAAGAGAGACGGAAAATTCTCGAACCGTTTTTCTTTTTTGCTGAAATTCACATATTCGAAGCAAATCCAGTTTTTGGATAAAATTATTTGTTCTCATTTTCAACAGACGCCGTTTTCGAGGAATTTGATATCGGATGGCCGCGTATGCGGCGGCGGCGGCTTGTAGGCGGGCGGTGAAATTAGGAACTGGATCGACCGGAATCCAATTGTTTGGCCCGAACCGGTTGGAGTCCAGACCTATCTCCGAGCTTGCTAAATCCAACGGCAAACGCCTCTTCCTCGTCGACACTTTAGCTCTTGTAATTTATTTATTTATCTTTCTGTCATTTGGAAATGAAATCTGTATTTGGTTGATTGATTGCTCTAATTGGTGCTTGTTAATGACATTTTGTTTTTGTCTGTCCTGATTGATTGATTGTTTAGGTTAGGAGATTAGAGGCGCAAGGCGTGCCATCGAAGCATGCGGAGGCTATGACGGAAGTCCTGAATGACAGCTTGGAGAATCTTTCGTATTCCTTTGTTTCCAAAGGTGAAATGCAAAAAGTAAGCTGCCTCAATTTTTTTTGTTTTTCCATTGAAGATGAATTGGTAGTATATATTTTTAATTGCTTTGTTGAAAGTCATTTGCTTAATAATCTTTTCCTTTTTGTAGAATGAGATGACACAGGAATCCAATTTGTCTAAATTCAAAACTGAAGTTAAAAGTTCCCAGGTACCGCAAAGACATTTGGTGTTTTATACAAAGCTTGCTTATTTGCTCAAAGTTTCTGTCATTTCATGGTAGATTTGTAATTATGCCTCAATTAGGTAGATGTTAAGATTATTTCCTAGTGGCTGATTTGAGAATATATTCAGGGCAGATGATTTTTCTTTATTTGTGTAATTAAGCATTGCCTTTCAAATAATTGTGAATGAAGTACCCTTCCGTTACTGTACTGGAGTGAGTATTGTTTTGTCTTATTTTTAAGAACTTCATAACGGGCTTGGAGTTAAGAGTATCTGAGTATGCAGTATGCCCACTAGAATAGTAGAATCCAAGACGCATTTCATGTTTAATGATCCCATATTACTTATTTTTACTAATGTGTGCTATAGCTATGGGTCTAGATGATTCGACTTGTGTGTTCTGCTTCAGAAGGACTAATAGTGCCATAATTGTTTTCTGATTTTACTTTTTGTCTTATATGAATTGAATTAGAGCCTGCAGATAGTTTAGTTTTTGGTGGTGCCACCATTTTCTTAGAACATTACGTCGGTGGGATTCTAGAAACCACAATGATCTGATCTGGCAACTTTTTTTTTATCTTTATCACATTCCAGTTAGTTATTGGCATCTGTTTTGTTTGAAAGTTGTTTCATTATTGCTTATGTTTTTTTAAAATTCTGGCTACATAAATTATCATAGATTTTTTTTTTTTGAGAATGAAATGTATCATAAAGTTGCCTCCAAAGATGTCGTATTGTTGTGTAGTTGGTTGTTGATATGTGATTTATAGTTGGTTGTCTTATGTTTAGTCATTGTTGCCTAAACAGCATTTTGAGGTCCATACTCTTGTGATCTATTGAACATGGCTTTGTACATGGCATGGAATAAAGAATCAATTGGCACTTTATTAAAAGCTGATGGTCTTTGTTCCTTATCTGTTGGACCTGTAATGGTCACTGACTTATGATTCTGATTAATTCCGTCTAGTTATAGTTTTCGTAGTCTCTGATGAGTTCCCCGTTTCCTGGGAAATATTTGAGCTTATTAGGCTAAGTGTTGTATCTCTTAATGGGTCCACAAGTACCATCAGAAGATTTTGGCTCAAGAGTTTGAGTCCGACTGAATCTGGGGCAAACGCTACAAAAAGATCGTTTGGATTTAGGAAATGGTCGCTTGGATATATCCATGGTTTGTTTGTTTTAGTTTATTTCTTATCTCGAAAATCCTATTTCTTAATTGTCATTTTAATTCCAAAATAGGATTCTTTTTTTGTTAATAAAATATGTTCAATTGATATTTCAATATATATATTTTTTTTCAGTTTCAAGGATAAGACATACTTGATTCGATCTCTTTCTTTATTTCCCCATGAATCTTATGACTGTGACAATAGGGACAAAATGTTCTCAATTTTAACCGATCAGGCTTGTTGTGCCGGTTCTTTTGAGTAATATATCTGGAAATGCCCATTGGTCCCTTCTTAACACCATTTTTGATACAACTGGTACACATTCCAAAGTCACGTACTCTCGCATCTTTCCTCTTGGCCATGAACCTCCTTTGGATTTTTCATTTACTCAACTCTTCTATTTTGATTCAAAACGAAGGAAATGAAATGAAGGGGAAAATAGAAGTTACTAACTTGATCTAAAAGATCAAAATCAATAAGGTTATAAATCAAAGCAAAGGCATAGTAAATAATAAGTAAGACAATGATTTTGAAACTCTATTTCAACCTGAGGGATGGTATTTCAATTAAAGATCTTGTATTCTTATCCCAGATCCGCATTTTCCTACTCTACCCACATGCCTCTAGTGTCTATTATTAATATTCATTGAATTCAAATTTGTATTGTCTCTTTCCCAGCCTCACAATAAGCACAAGATTTCTGTGATTCGTGCAATATTGCATAACACCTATACATTACATATGTACAAATACCTGTATGTATACCAGATAATACTATTGCTCTATATATGTTTCTTCATACATATATATTCATACACATATTTTCAGTCAGTGGTTAAGTACATGATGTCTTCAGTAGTGAAGTGTGGAACTGACTGCCAGACAAGAAGCTGGTTCAGACCAACTTATAAACCGAAGTATGGTCTAGGTAGATTCTTGGTTTTGTCTGGTTCTTTCTTATAGCTAAATAGATGTATCCATTCTAGAAACTATTCTAATGTATTTTGGAAGTTCTTATACTGCATGGGTACTTCTGCAATCTACAAAATGAGTCTTAAAATTTGATAAAAATAAATAATGGTGGACACATGTTCCACACTTTTGACATGTGTACTAGTTCTGTTCCTAAACAAAACTAATGTCATGTGAACACGTAAAATTGGTCTAGTGTTATATTTATAATGATTTGGTGTTTATTTAAATTAACTATATTGTTTTATTTAAAGGAAAAAAAGCTATTATCTTTCATATTAAGGTACATATAGTATTGTGTATTTGTATATAATAGCTAACCAAAGATCATACCCTATGTGTTGTTCCTCACTATTATAAAGTTATAAATTTGTTGGTTGACATATCTAAAGTTTCTGATATTACTTTTTAACATACACTTGTAATAAATATTATTTATAAATGTTCATATGTATGTGACCATGTCTGTGTGAATGCAATGTGGTGAGTTCCCAATTTGAGAGGGTTAGTGTATGAATTACTAGTTGGTATATTCCAATATTTCAGTCATTACTTGACATATTCCAATATTCCGATATATGAGTTACTAGTTAAGAAACTTCAAATGCCCAAGATTTGATGCTACTTTCATTTTGCTGAGTAGCTTGGAAAGCTGATAGATCAGTTCTGTTGTGATTTGGATTCTTAACTAACTCTTGATTACTGAAAATTATGTCCAACTTCCTTTGATATTTGTTATTATCGAGGACCAGTTTCTTTATTTGCAACACTATTCAACATTCAGGGTCCCTAAGAAATAATATTTTGGAGTGATATTAATGTCTAGTCAGTGAAGATGACAGTAAATTCTGGTGTTCTGGATCTATGTTAAAGTTTTTTTGCTTTGGATGTATGAATTGTGTGCTCGGATGATCAAATAAAGCAATTCTTTGGAAAACAAGTTTTTCCTTGCCCAAGGAAAGTAAATACGAAATAGACCCTAAACCCTCATTAAACAGAATTACAAGGCGTGCACCTGTTTCCAAGAAAGGAAAATTCGATATTAAGCATCATATTATATTGGGAGGAAAAAAACAAATAAATAACCACTGCTTATGAAATAACATTTCTATGTTGTTGAGTGTTGGTTTTTTGTGGTGCACTCTTGAAACCATATGCACTATTTTTCTTTTTTAATTGTAAATTGTGTGAACAACTGTTAGAATTTGTTATTGATGGTTTATGTGTGTCCTGATAATGGAGAAGAGAGCATGGATTTAGAGATGGTTTGTCCTTGGAATTATGTATGTTAACTTGGTGAATTAAGCATATGGGTTTATATTGTGAGGCTTTTTGGTTTTATTTTTGTCTGTGATATTTTTTCAGTTTCTGAGTTCGAGTTATATATCTTGATCCATGGCAAATCGACGTTCGACTATTAGTAATTAAAAGAATAATTTATTTGGAGAGGTTTCACTAATTTGGGAATGTAATACATAAAGATGAAAAAATTCAAAATCTGGGATGGGAAGACTATACTTGAAAGCAAAAAGCAAGTAAAGGTCTTAATAGGATTCTGATGTTTGCTGTCCAATTCGTCTCTCCTGTACTGCTGGAGTACATAAGCACTCTTTTACCAAAGTGCCGGGAATAATGATAGACTTGCATTCGTAATTCAAGGCAAGCTATCGGTTGCGAATTTATCATCTTTCCTTCAGAAACATGACTATGTAAACTAGTTCTATAATGCATGAAAAGCACAGGATAAAGAATAAGAATATGCAAATGTTTCCATTTCCTGACATTTTATTGTTTGGAGATTTGTCCTCAATTCTAATGACTTGCATTGTTAGCGTATGTGTGCGTATTGTCTAGGACACCCACTTGTAAACTTTGTCTCCACTCTCTTTACTTGTTGTAGCGACTTTATCGAACTGAGGGAAAAATTCAAATGCATCAACTCCGACTAGTTAAGGAGTTCCGAACGGTGATCTGGGATTAAATTATTCCGAACGGTGATCTAGTATTAAATTATACACTATTAGGGAAATCTGAAAGAAAAGGGATTTTTGTTTTTTCTTACTTGGGAATTTCACTTGAATGGAAGTGAAGAAATGACTGTCCCCTAAATCTGTTTTCTAGTATATATTTTCTTTTGTTAACCACGTGTTTGACCGCTCCAACTGTGGAGCAACTCGTATGATAGCTAAGGACATGCCTAATTCATTTGATTTCAAATGCAGGACCACCATTTTTCTTTGTTGCAACATGAAACAGAAAAACTCAAGAGTGATATAGAGAAGATGCGTAGTGAGTTAAGGTCAGTTGATAAATAGATTACATGTGTTTGAAACCTTTTTTTCATTTTTTATGGTTTATTCTGAATTAGAACAAAACAATCTTGGTTCAGGTATGAAATAGACAAAGTCAAAGCTGGGCAGCGCTTGGATCTTAATCTTGAAAGGGGGTAAGCTGTCTCCATTACTATCAGCCTTTCTTGGCAAAATGAAGACTTATATTGTGTACAAACTGCTAGTGCAGTATGGTATTTTTTTTCTTTTTTTTAATAATAATTATATTTTATTAATTGAACTTTTGTCACCCATTATGCAGGAGAATTCGGGATGAGCTGAACAATCAAAATCAAGAAACCACTAACCTCACGAACAAACTTGATCGAGTGAGTATATATCATAGGGATAATTACAAAAAGCCCCCTAAGTTTTGGGCTAATTACAAAAAAACCTAGAGGTTTTTGCAAATTACAAAAATTGCTTGAGGTTTGATTGTGTATTAAATTTAAGGGGTTAACTGTAATATTTTGATAAACGTAACGACGTAAGGGGAGCTTTTGAAATGTTTTTTGCATATGAAGGGGGAAAATGTAAGACGGATCAAATCTAAAGGTTTTTTTTTTGTAATTTCCGAAAAAAAATCTCTGGGTGTTTCTGCATGAATCGCAGTTTTTTTTTTTTTGTGGTAATTATCCATATATTATATGGTCGTACTGAAAAGTTGATTATCATCGAACTGGTTGTATATCTGACCTCATTGTTTCTGTTTTGATATCTTTTGTGTTGTGTGATCCCAGGAAATTCATGCACTGCGGGCTCAATTAGAAGCAGCAAAATATGATGTGATCAAGTATTGCATAGGTACACTGGCCTCTGTCTCTGCCGTTGGTCTTGCTGTAATTCGTATTCTGATGTAGCCCACACTGCAATTCAGTTCTGAGTTTTTGAGAAAGAAGGATTTTTAACACTGGTTTTTTACGGTTAAAATCCTTGGCTAAAGATAGACTAACTAACATTTCAAATTCATTGATCGAACCTTGGGTTGTAATAGTGCTCTTGTTCAAAGTTTTAGTTTAGATTGCCCCCAGTGAACTTGTTAATCCATTGCTTTGCGCGAATTATGCGATAAGTTCTTTGTAATGCAAAGCTTTTTAACATTTACATGATTCTTTGTTTCACGGAAAACTAATGATGGATCTTATGTGCAATTAAAGCAAAAGTAGTTGAGCATCGTAGTATAGTTGCATGAATCATCTGACTTATTCTGTTCAAGTGATTATGATCTACGATCAATTAGTTAATTATACGTTAATTTTCAATAATACATATGAACTGTTTGCTGATTTGTGTATCTAGATTTACTCTTTCTATATGCTTGTCTATCTGATCACCTCTGTATCATCTTGCATCAGCAAATGCATTCATTTCTTTCTTTCATTTGTTCTTTTTTGGGTTATTTGTTTTTTAATTTTTAGTATCTGAATTACAGACAAAGTGCCTGTTTGGTACCTCACACATGTGATTGACCAATTCAGTATCCAGACTTCTTGGATTGATAATTTGATACCTATTTCAACTTGAAAGGACAAATTATGAAGTATGGGTACTGAATTGGTCAATCATAAATGTGAGGTACCAAACCGGCAAAGTGTCTATAGTTCAGTTACTAAAAAATCAATAACCCTTCTTTTTCTTAAAAAAAAGAAGAAAACATCGTACTTTCTTGATATAGTTTTTTTTTTTTTTTTTGAGAAGACTTTTTTGATATAGTTGATGATGGGGGTAGGATGTCATTATTGACTTCATGTTTATGAAGTTTATTCAAATCTACAAAAACAAATTGTTCTTACACAAAGAATGCATTTTGTAAGTGATGGATTTCATAGGATTTTCTGGGAGCAATGTTTGTGGCCCTTGACCTAATTAAAATCATATTAGGAGTTTGTGTAAAACCCATTAATTTTCTTTTCCCACATAAACATTCTTGACTCAGCATCTTTTCATTGTCTAATCATTACCAAATTAGCACTTAATTGCATTGGGAACTTTGTTGAAAAGGACAAACACATTGCACCTTGGAATAATTGCGGCTTAAGTTTCAATGAGAAACCATTCCATAAAACATATTAAACAAATTTGATAAATAAAAGTAAATTTAATAAATGAAAATGTTTGATTGATTCTTCAAGCTCTAGTTTTGCCATATTCTTACCTTTAAAACCCAAATCAAGAAAAATGAAATGTTTAAAATGATGTTGGTAAGAGACACTATTCCATTCTTCAATCCTTGAAATATTTAAATAATTGTATAATCTGAAACGATTTAACAAATTGTCGAATACATGTCATACAAACATAATTATTATTGGAAATTTGAGAATCTTGTTTAGCTAACTTTTATGGTAAGTATATATCGAGATCAATAATGTTAGGTTAGTGTTGATAGTCATGATGAAATTGATTGATGCTAGCAAATCATATGTATATCCGAAAAAATGTCAATGTTTGTATCAATATTATCATTTAATCTCAAATAAAGGTGTGTTCTTTCAGCTACTTTTGAATCTTAGTTGATGCTAAACCAAATATCTCAAGGTGGGTTCTCACATCTCAACTGCCTACAACTATTTCTTCTTGTGAAATCATTGGTTAAGCATATCACTGGCCAATAGATCAAGGGTATGTTTGGATATGTTTTAGGTGTTTGGGGAAAATATATATTTAAAAATATGGTATATTTGGAGTAAAATTTATTAAAAAACATATGTTTTGAAAGAATAGAATTTGTTTGGGTATTACAAAAAATATCATTCAGGTTTATCTTAATTACAAAAAGTACAAATTAATTATCTTTTAAAATTATAATTACTCCTTGATTTTTGCTTCTATTTTACAATTTTTCTACTTTAAGTGTGTAAAACAAATATAAAACTGAAGGAGGTATGTAATTTTGAAAGATAATTTAATATTTTAATTAGGTTAGACCTGAAGAATAATTTTTGCATTTTATTTTGGAGGGTTAAAACCCGCAAATTAGTTGGTATCCATAAATTTCTATCCATAAATGTGTTTTAGTTCCATACATTAATATACTGGCTGGGAAAATTATCAAATTGGTCCGGGTGACTTGACATCTTTAGATTTTTAGTCTGCTAAGTTGTTAAAGATTAGTCTTAGTTCAGTAAATTTAAAAATATGGGACATTTAGTCCAATTTTTACATGAAAATATTTTTATCGATAATTGCTGATTTGGACCAAAATGTTAATGACATGAAAAACAAATTAATGGAGCTTTAGGATTATTCAACAAGGCATCAACAATATAACGGGATTGTTTGTTTGCACCGAATAGATTAGGATTTTTCGTTCTTCAAAGTTTTGGGGACCGAGATGATATGTGTTTTGTTGGGGTTCGATTTTAGGTTTCCACTGATGCTTACATATCACCTTTTTTTTTATCAAACTTAAATTACAGTCATCGTGAAATTTTTGCCTCCAAATTGAAAAATCCCCAATTTGTTGTTCATGTCATCAATATTCTCGTCTTTTTTCCCAAACGATAGAATAACATTTCGTAAATGAAAACCTAAAAGACAATTACAAATCGAAGCCTCTTGGCTAAAAGACTCTCTAAAAATTAAATCTCAAACTAGAGGGGTCGATAATCTATGGGCACAACCCATGAAGAAAACCCCAAAACAAAATAAGCCACAAAAAGGGAAAACCATATAACAAGGAGCAAAATTACAAAAATACAAAGAGGAATTGTTACAAAACAAAACTAAAACTCCATGGAAAGGCTATAATAATTCCAAATTTGTCACAAACTCTTTGTCTTTTTTCCATTACACCCAGATCCAAGTTCATCGCGTATTCTTCTTCTATAGTAAGCCATGAAAAATACTCCCCATGTAGCCGATCAAACACCCAAAAGACTAGATTTGAAGCCAAGTCGGTCGGATCTGCCAAAACGATCGGACATGAACAAAAAAACAAGAAAAAAATTCCCATAAAAAAATCTAAAACACTCCCATGAAATGAGATCAAGTTCCACAAGAGAAAAACCATTCCAATAAAAGGAAACTAAAAAAACAAGGAAAAAAAAAAAAAACGATTTAGATGGTTTGGGTTCCCCCATCCTTTCTAATGGAGGGATGGGGAAAATAGAGAAGTTTTAAAGATAGAAAAAGGCTGAGAGAATGATAAGATAAGAGAGATATCTTTTTAGGGAACACATCAATATTCTTCTCCATATCAATAATTTCTATCGATATTAGAAGTTTTCAGCGAAATCAAATTAAATGTTCAAACTTCTTAAAGCTACTCGCTAAGACTAAAGTTTGATAACTTAGCTTATTAAAGTCTATCAAAAAAAAAAAAAAAAATAGGCTAAATTACCGGATATATATGACAATTTTCCCTATTTTAGATTTTGATAAATAACAACAAAAAAAAACCTTTATCCCACCATGTTGGGTCGATTTAGATATTGCGTATATTATGGTCATATTTTTATTTTAGATTTTGATAAAATTTACTTAAAAGATTAATTTTAATATAAAAAGAAAGTGCACACACTTGGAAAAAAATATTAAACAAATCTTATTTATGAAAATGAAAATGCAAATTTTCCCCATATCCACATACATGCATCAATTTCAATTCCATCTTTTATTTCTTGTTTTTGTCCCCTAATATACCCTTATTCACATACAGTAATAAAATCACCAAAACATTTATGCAAAGCCCAAAAATCACTAATTAACCAAAAAAAAAAAAGAAAGAAAGAAAGAGAAATCAGTATGAAAATGTATAACACTTGTAAACGGAAACCCTTGGCTTCAATTTCACCCCCACCACCTCAGTAAAGCGGGCACAACAGCCGTGGACTCGGCACCGCCATAAGCCTGGTGGCGCGTGGCGCCGTGAGCCCAAAAACATCATCCATATCCAGCTCACTAGGTTTCATCCCATCCGGCAATTCCCACGTAAAACAATGGAGGAGATGCGCCACCGCCATTTCCAGCGCGTAGAGCCCGAGCTGCATCCCTGGGCACGATCTCCGGCCCGACCCGAACGGAATGAACTCGAAATTGCTCCCCTTGAAATCTGGCACACCGTCTCTGAGAAATCTCGCCGGCTTGAAGAACTCGGCGTCTTCCCACGCGCTCTTGTCTCGCCCGATTGCCCACGCGTTGATCATGACGCGCGATTTAGCGGGGATGTGGTAGCCGGAGACGACGGCGTCGGCGGCGGTCTCGTGGAGGAGGAGAGGGATTGGTGGGTGGAGGCGGAGGACTTCTTTTAGGCAACATTGGAGGTATGTGAGCTTCTCGAAATCGGGCTCTTCGACTTTGCGGCCCAGGCCCACTACGTCGTTGAGTTCTTGTTGGACCTTTTTGAGGTCTTCTGGGCTTCTCATTAGTTCCGTCATGGCCCATTCTATGGCGGACGCTACTGTCTCGGTCCCACCAAACATGACATCCTGATATCATTATTACATCATTAATTAAATTAATTATTTACTAAAAGTGAATTTAGATATATAAGTGATAAACTTGTGCATTTGATTTGACCCTAAATTATATATTATTGCGGCGCAATAGTTTTTAAGCAAGCGATTTTTAAACCAAGCATTAGGTGTGAGTCCACTTTATAATGCCCTCATTATTCAAGAAATTTGATTATAAAGTTTAGTCTTCTTTGAAATTTCAATAACACAATTTCAACAAGACAAACAAGTTACATAAATGAAAATGGGACACAAACTATTGTACTTCAATTTCAATATCTCACCAAAAACTGGTCTTAAGGTCTAACTTGAGTTGAATTTTGTAGCCAGAACCATTGACCTAAACTTTCAAGAAAAATAAATGTATATATCTAAAATAAATAATAGGTCAAGTGTTATTATCTCAGGATGACTTCATTTTACATCACACTTGTATTGGAACTCATGGTGTCAAAGTTTCAAGTAGTTTCATTTGTTGACTAAATCTAGAAATTATACGATTTTCCAATTTCCATCCCCAAAGTAATTTCAAATAATTTTCAAACCCCACTCAAAATAAATAGATAAAAAAATTATGTAACTTTGAAAGCCACTGGGTCTGGGTTGGTGGTGGCTTTTTTTGGGCCATCACCTTAGATCATGCGGGGAAACAGTAAAGATATTATACAAATATATATTTCAGATATTTTTTTATTTACCACGCTTTTTTATATGATTTCATGCAATAATTAAAGAAACCAATTTATCCTAAAATATAGTCATGTTATGTTTTACGTACATAACCAGGGCCGGAGCTAGACGTGTAACTTTTGGGGCTAAGTAATTTTGGGGGCAAATCAATAAAATAAATGTTTAATACTAAAAATTAATATTTTAAAATAAAATATAATAGAAAAATTTAATTTTAAAAAATTTTGGGGGCTCAAGCGAGGATAAGCCCCTGTACATATTTAATCCAAAATCAACAAAATGTTGAGAGATATCCTACAAAACCATAACAATTAGTGTATTTTTATTCGATATTTTGTGTCCTTTAGTTTACAAAACAATGAGTACAAAGGACAAGCCCTGTACATATTCAGCTTAAAATATTGAATAAAATAAGTAAAAAGGATATTCAATTTATTATGATGAAATAGAGAAAATTAAAATAAACAATGTTTTTTTTTTTTTTTTTTGAAAGCTTAAAATAGACAATGTTGAGAGATATCCTACAATTGGAATTATGCTCAGTAGTGTGATCTAGTGAAAGGGACTTCCCACAGCAAACCTGAGTAGAAGACAACAACGAGATATTTTTTTATATCCAGAAAATTTTATATTTTTTAGATTAATTCCCGATGATTTTTATCCATTGATTTGGGACCTTGCAACTGCTGCATACAGAAATAATTTTATCAATAATAGAAGGTTTCTTGTTTTGTATTTCAAACACCCACCAATTATAGAAAACGTTGTTGTTTGGAAAATCTTTGGAAGAAAACTCGAAAAAACTAAAAAAATGAAACAAGAACATCAGAAAATCTTTAAAAAGACTAGAAAAAAAAAAAAAAAACCATAATTTTATGCGGATTGGAACTTCTATCCCAAAATGGTATTGCATCCTTATTGTAAGGCACAAATGATTGTCACATATATAAAAATTATTATATTGATTTTCAAGCATAAACGGTGGTTTATTTTTATAATTAGACAAGTAATAACTGTGGAAAAAACACGTGGAAATCATTCATGCCATTGAATGAGAGATTAAACACGGTTTTGGAATAGAAAATCCCATCCGAATTTTAAGTTCCAAAGTGGGAGTCAATCAATTCGAATGGTATTTCTAGTTACATCGTTTTTAATTAGTTTACAAATGCACCCCAGATATTTATTTTAAGGGATAATTACAAAAACTACCCCGAGATTTGACCTAATTACAAAAAAACCCACTAACTTTCAAAATTACAAAAAGTACCCATGAGGTTTGATTCAATGTTAAAATTAAGGGGTATCTTTGCAATGATTTTATAAATATGAAGGGGATTTTGAAATTTTCTTGCATATGAAGGGCTTAAATTTAGGCAAAATAAAACCTCGGGGTATATTTTGTAATTTCAAAAAATAGCTGAGTTTTTTTGTAATTAGGTCAAACCTTAAGGGTACTTTTTGTAATTAACCCTATTTTAACAAAATATTTTTACACGTTTAACGTGTATTTATTTATGAAATAGCAGATTAAGCATCAAATATAATAGAAAATTTCAGACTTTAGGTGTGCTTACCATAATGATGGCTTTAATATTATTCCTGGTAAGTTTGATGGAGTTCTGCAAATCCTCAGACTCTGAGACTTTTGTTTCATCACTGTAAAAAGCCAACAACTCATCCACCATATCTGTATCAACGGGCCCATCAGAACCAATTTTGGGCTTCTGCATATGATCATCAATTATAGAGTCTATAAATCCATCAAGTGAGGCCCGAGCATTGGCCAGCCTGCTATTCAAACCCTGAGGATCCATCCAACTTAACCATGGAATGAAATCCGAAATATTAAATGCCCAAACAACTTCGAGAACTCCTGCAAAATCTTGATAAAATCACCCTGGCCCTCGTGCGAGCTTGACCCGAACGCGGCCCGGTATATAATATTCGCGTGAGCCCGAACACGAGCTCCCGATGTTCACGGACGTGCCGGAGCTCGCCGCCACAGTCCGACCATGCCATCAACCTCGTCTCGGACCGAGTCCCAGGACTCGGCCCGTTTGCGGCTGAAGAGCTTCATGACGCAGAGCTTGCGCATCTGGCGCCAGAACGGCCCGTAATGCGCGAACGCCATGTCGGCCCTATCGTAGGTTAAGTAACTTATGGCGATAGTCGCGGGCGGTTGGAGAATATGTTGTCGTGGACTTGGAGAACCTGGCGGGCCACGCGGGGCTCGACACCGCGACCATGTTGAGGACGCCCATGCGGAGGCGAAAGATGCCGCCGTATTGTTTGGCGAGGTCGGCCAGGCCGCGGTGGGTTAATTGGCCCATCATGCCCATGTTACCAATCACGGGCCATCCACGAGGCCCGGGAGGATAACGTTCGTCGGAGTCTTGATAAAACAAACAAGAAAAGTAAAGGGATTATGAAGAAGATTAGTAAGGGTTTAGCCTCAAGAGTTTGGAGGAGAGCATCCATTTTATTTTCCATTAATTTTTTCAAGAATGTTTTCTTACGACTTGGGCAACAACAAAATAATAAGGTGGGAAATATGTGCAACTTTAATATTGTTTTTTTTTTGAGAAATAATATTATTGCTAGATTTGGATGGGTACTATGAGGGGTTTATATAAGAGTGCAATTGGTTGTTGGTTCACAGTTCACACACACCATGTGGTGTGATTTAATTTATTAATAACATGCACACATATAATTTGAGGTGGCGCAATTGAGAAATATATGTCTAGTTTGAAAATAAGGTGGGAAGTGTTTATCTCTTCATAAAAATCCATTAGGATATTACGATCAAGTAGGACCCGGTATTGAGTATGAAGAATAAATACTTTCTCTAATATCTCCAATTTTAATGATGAAATTGGCTTCTATATTGTCAACATATTTTAGGTGAGATTCAAAAAGATATACAACCAACAATTTTTGGCATCGTCCTCTTTTTATTCTAAAAGTTACTACTAATCTTATTTTTAGGTTATTTGTGATATATATATATAATAAGGAAGTGTTTCACTACCCAGAAATTCCAATTTAATTACTGACATAAATGATTGTTACTAAATTTTACAGTTACCTACAGAATAAATTTTTTACAGTTATCTATTTTAACGAATACTTAGCCCATAAAAATTGTTAGTTGGACCAACTCAATAGAAAAAGCCATAGAAACCCATCTCATTACATCGGGCCGATGAGACCCACATTAATCCCTGGTATAAATAACTATTCTTTAGTCCTTTTTGGAAAACGACAATTTAATTCTCTAAGATATATTACGCTCTGGATTTTCTCTCTCCACTTTGTTGACTTAAGCATCAGAGGAGCTTCCCTGAGACAAACTCGGGGCCCTTCTAACCCATTTATGTGTTGCAGGATAGTTCCTCCGCTTGGAGATTACCATTGACTGGAGACAGAAACCCGTAACACGGATACCTTAACATAGAGTGAGCTAACCATTGCGGAGCAACATCACAAATAGGGCCTAGTGTATAAATTGATTTTTAGATACACACTCGAAGTGAATGTTACATATATATGGTGTCATATGTGAATAAAATGAAATGAAACACCAACTCGAAACAAAAGATTCGAAATGTATTTAGAGCATCTCCAAGAGTGTTCTATCTTAAGTTAATGATTTTAGTGAATTAAAATATGCACTAAAATAAATATTATGGAATATTCTTTTTTATTGCAGAATTTAGTGCAAACTACTGGAGATTGTCTTAGGGGGTGTTTAGCTAAGTTTATTTAAAAAATCTTATAAGCTCCTACATCTATAACATGTTTATAGAACTTATAAAATGTTAGATCTTATTATTTTTTTTGAGTAAAACGTAAACTTCATTAACCAGATAAGTCGATCAAGAAGCAAGATAAAATGAAAGGTGGGGATCAATCCTCCACTCTTTGACACTGCATATCAATTTGTTGCTCTAGCTAATGTATGGGCAACATAATTCGCTGATCTCTTGATAAACAAACACGACACATAAGGTAAATCTACTAACAACGACCTACAATCTCTAATAATATCACTAAAGTATGTATTGTCCTTGACAAATCTCCACGAATTGCTTTAATGATGCACCAAGAATCGACTTACTTGTATAGGAATTGAAGCATACTTCTCCTTAATCCAACTCAGTGCCTCCTTCATGCTCAGTCCTTCAGCCACATCTGGAAAGCCCAACAACATTAATCCCATGAATTGCTGATATGAAACTCCCATCTGATCCTCTCAACACACAACCAAAACCAATCTTTTGAGTTTCAGAATAAATAGCCGCGTCGATGTTGCATTTTAACCATCCCACTTCTGGTCTTTGCCATATTACTGCCCCATCTTTAGCACTCAATTTCCAATCACAAATCTCTGAAACTTGAGCACTCTCCCATTGAAGTAACAAAGAACTAGCAGTATTTAGAATCTGTTGCGCCGAACTGCTTCATTGGTTCCAAACAATGTCGTTTCTATTTTTCCAAATCAACCAAAGAACCATAGCAAGGAGCCCCAAAAATTCTGATTTTAAAGACGACCAAACTGCAGATAGCCACACATTAAATCCCACTGAAGGATTAATTCTCACAGAATCTGGAAGGAAATCCCAAACCGACCGAGCCAATGGACAAAGTGCAAAAACATGAGTAACCGATTCATTTTCCGAATTACACACAGGGCAAAAAGGAGAAACAACTACTCTTCTAGAAATTAACTTATCCTTTGTTGGTAAACAATTATGACAAGCGCGCCAAATCAAATTCTTAACTTTAGATGGTACCTTAAGAGACCAAAGCTTTTTCCAATCAAATAGTTGTGAGAAGTTTGCATTTGAACATATAGTCTTATACGCCCCTTTAACTGAATATATCCCTTTCGTATCACCAATCCACATCCAATTGTCTTCACTCGTACTATCACTGAGAGGTATACTGAAAATCAATTGCCTATCTCTCTCATTAAATAAATTAGAAATAATATCTTCATCCCATTTACGTTCACCAATTTTCATCAAACCACTTACCGTAATTTTTGAAAACTCTTCAGGCAGATTTGACGACACGAAGCCATTAAAAGCATCCTAAGTCGGGGTCGATAATAGACAAACCATTACCCACTTTTTTCCTACAATAAGGTATAACAATCCCTTTGTCGCATATACACTACGCCATACAAAACTAGGATTATGTCCCAATTGAGCTTCAAAAAAGTAGAATTTGGAAAATATCTAGCCTTGAAAATCCGAGTCACCAATGAAGATGGTTCTGAAATAAGCTTCCACGCTTGTTTGCCCAACAATGCCAAATTGAATTCATGCAAGCTTTTAAATCCCAGTCCTCCTTGATTTTTAGGGGGACAGAGTTTCTGAAACCAATGGATACCTCTTCCATCATTACCACCTTTTCCCCACCAAAAAGAATTCATTAAGATCTCCAATTCATTACACAAGGCGCTAGGTATTAAGAAAATACTCATAGCATAGATAGGAACGGCCTATGCAACAGTCTTCAATAAAATCTCTTTCCCTGCTCTAGATAAAATTTTTGTTTTCCACCCTTGGAGTCTAGTCCAAACCTCCTCCTTAATAAAAGCAAAAATTTGCCTCTTATTATGCCCCACCAAAGAAGGTAATCTAAGATACGAACCATGATTCAAAGTTTGGCCAACATTCAACAACTCGCAAATATCAATTCGACATGCCTCAGGTGTATTAAGGCTGAAAGAGATTGATGATTTTTGAAAGTTGATTAATTGGCCAGATGCTTTTGAATAGATATCCAAGCCTCTAACCAGATTATGACACTCTTCCACACCAGCTCTGAAAAATAAAAAGTTGTCATTCGCAAAGAAAAGGTGTGAAATACTAGGGGCACCTCGAGCAACCTTGCATCCGTGAATAAGTCCTCTCCTTTCGTAATCATCGATAAGAGCAGAGAGACCCTCAACACAAATTATGAACAAATAAGGTGATAACAGATCACCCTGTCTAAGCCTACGACTTGGAATAATAAACTCGGATTCAAGTCTCAATGAGATACCTTGTATCTAACAGTAAAAATACAAAGCATCATCCAATCTACCCATTTAGAATGAAAACCCAATTTAAGCATCATAAAAATTCCACTAAATTTTAAGCAAAAAAAATTCCACTAAATCCGGTCATAGGCCTTACTCATGTCAATCTTAAGCGCCATCATACCGAACTTTCCTTGCCTCTTCCGCTTTAAATAATGGTTAATCTCAAACGCCACCATAATATTATCCGAGATAAGCCTTCGGGAACAAATGCACTTTGTGATTCCGAGATAATATGAGGTAAGAGACTTTTTAATCTGTTGGCCAACACCTTGGAGATCACCTTATAGATAACATTACTGAGCTATGGGCCACAAATCGAAATAATTTTTGGGCTATTTTTCTTTGGAATCAATACGATGTGCGTATCATTAAAGCCATGAGGGAACGAGCAAGAATTGAGGAATTGTTGGCAAGATTGTATAACGTCCTGGCCTGATTATATCCCAAAATTTACAAAAAATGCCGAGCTCATTCTCGCCGGGGCCTAGAGACTTATCGGAACATAGAAAATAGAGCTTCCTTAATCTTATAATCGAAAAAGGATGTAATAACTCCTGTTTTGTTCTTCTCGAGACCTTAGAGGTACACACTCAAAGATGTAATCCCCTTCACATCCTCAATTTGAATATAAACTAGTAAAGTATTGAATGATTTGATCTCCCAAACCCATCGACCAATCGAGCCAATTGTTATAAGAATCCCTCAGCCTAGAAATAAAATTTTTCCTCTGTCGCTTGGAAGCCATTTGATGGAAATATCTTGTATTCGCATCGCCACCTTTTAACCAAAAAGAGTTTTGCTCGTTGCTTCCAAAGAGTCTTCTTGTTGAGCCAAAAGAGAATTATACTGACCTTGAGCTCTTCGATATTGGTTTTGTGACCAAGAATCACGACATCCTATAAACATTCTCAAATTCTTTTTAACATCAGCAATTTGTCCATTGAATTTTCTCCTCAAAATTGAACCCCACTTGTGAAGATGAGTTCCACAGCTCACGAATCCTATCTCAGTAATACCGTAGTTCAAGCTTGACCCACCCTTTCGAATAACATCTCTACAGTCCTTCTCTCTAATCCAGGCATTCTCGAATCTAAACCGTTTAACCCTCCGAGCTCGAAATTGCATACCCAACTCTAGAAAGATGGGGAGTGATCGACATAGTAGCCTCTAAATTCCAAATTTTGCAATTTGGGAACAAAGATATCCAATTTTGAGAGGCTAATGCTCGATCCAACTGCTTCTTCTACCCACGCACAAGTACCTCTTCCCCTTTCCCAAGTAAAAGGATACCCACAAATTCCCAAATATCAAAGATAACACTCATTGATGACCTTGCGGAAGCCCTCAATAAGCCACCGAGGATGCTCAATTAAACCTCTCTTTTCAAGAGGAGAAAAAGATTATTAAAGTCACCAATACATACCCAAGGCAAAGAGGATCGATCATGTAATTCTCGGAGAAAGTCCCATGATTGCCTTCCTCCGTGGTGCTCCAGATAGCCATAGAACCCCGTTAGTCTCCAAGCCTCCACCTCTTTGAGACGAACTACCACATCAATATGATTATTCGAATAACTTTGAATCTGAACCATATCTTGATTTTTCCAAAGTATGCAATACCTCCCCATGCCCTTCCTCAAATCGAAAACAATCCTTGAAACCCAATTTCACTCAAATCCCTTCTAACTTACATCAAGTTAAGATAAAATATTTTTATCATGATTTTGATGATTGTGTTTAAATGTGTTTTTATACCAAAACAATGTCCCTAAATATTGTCAAAATACTTCCGATTGATTTAAAATATTTTTACCATTTTTTGGAGTATTTCTTGAGTGTATTTTCGATAAAAATTGGACAACACTTTGTTTCAGGCTCGACCTGGTCGCCCCATAGGGCAACTTTGTACTGAGTTGAGTTTTGAAACAAAAACGGATGTTTGAAAAATAGGGGGGCAACCGGTCGACCTTGGGCGGGTCGACCACTGGAAGCCCTCTCAAGAACATACTTCTTTGTTTAGATTTTTGACAACCCCAACCGGTCAAGCATAAGGGCGACCGGTCGAACCCCCCTTCGACCGGTCCCCTTGTGTAAAAATTGCAAAGAAACTCATTTCAAACTTATCTCCGCACGACGATCGGTCGAACCCCTCTTTTTTCAAAGAACTATCCATTGCATTTTCGATACATCTTTTCCCTAATTTGTGGGATTGATTTCTAACAGCTATAATCTTGATTTTAAATGGTTTTTTTGAAAATCACTCCCCAAGGAGGAGCCTATGTCTGAAATTAAGCCAAGACCTCTCCTATAAATAGAGGCTTCATTCAAGCAACAAGATACAACACAACATACAAGCAAAGAGCATACAAGCAAACACTTTCATATCTTGTTGTATTCTAGCCTAAGTACTTTCACTTGCACACTTTTGAGGTCTAGGTTTTTGATTCTTGATTACACTTGCACTCAATCTTTGTATTGGTTTTATAGAGTTGTAATCTTGAATTTTGTCAATCATCCAAAACAAGATATCCTTGTTGTTGTTCTTGTGGTAAGAGCACACTTGGGTGATCTTAGGTGTTCAAGAGTGTGGTACTCTTCATAGGTGTTGAAGGAAGATTGTGGTAATCTCCTTGAAGGTGTTGTAAGAGGATTGTGGTAATCCTCAAGGTGGTGTTGTATTAATTTTGGTAATTAATAAAACTCTTTTTCTTTTTTTTGAAACCCATCCCTGGATATACTTGGGGTGGTAGAGCACGTAGTCCCTAGGTGGGGTGAAGCTCTTTAAATCGACGCGTGTGTTGTTTATTTTCTCGCACCTTAGTTTTCATTCTTGCTTGATTATTCAAAAAAGAGGGCAAAATCTGAAAAAACCGGGATAATCTATTCACACCCTCTAGATTATCGTAGCCACTGGACTAACAAGTGGTATCGAGCCAAACTCTTTGGCTAGCTCGTTCGAGTAAAGAGGAAAGATCCATGGCTATGAATGACGCTTATCTCACCACCGCGCCTCCACCAACAAGCCACCACTATTCGATGCCAACAATTACACATTTTGGAAATACCGTATGGAGTGCTTTCTACAAGGGTGTGGGTTCGACATTTGAAATGTGGTCATTGAAAGAGTTGCTCAACCAACCAAGAAATTGGAGGACGGCACCTCGGCTCCTAAACCTTTCAAGGAGTTCGATGAAAACGACAAGAAGGCCTTATCTATAAACGGTAAGGCCTTAAATATTTTGCATTGTTCTCTTTACCGCCACCGATTATAATCGCAAAAGAGGCATAAGGTCGGCACATGAAGTTTGGGAAAAATTGAGACTATTTATGAAGGGACTAAGAAGGACAAGCAAGCAAGAAAGACTATGCTTGTTAAAGATTTTCAAAACTTTAACATGCATGATGGTGAAAACATCTCTAAGATGGTGGAAAGGCTTGACAACATTGTCAATCCTCTTGTGGCCCTCGGTAAAGTCATCTCCGAAAACGACAAGGTGACTAAGGTATTGAATGCTCTTCCCGACTCATGGTCCGAAAAGGTGACGGCTATCACGGAGGCACAAAATCTTGAGAACTCAAGTTCGACGAGCTCATCGGGAAATCTCCTCATCTATGAAGTCTATCTCAAGGAAAGGAAAAATTCCAAACCATCCATAAATCAATCGGGTATGCAAATTATTCCTAAAGGTCTTTTCTTCTTCTAATAATGCATACTATGATAATGATGATGATGATGAGGAGAGATGCCGCACTTATTCGAAAATTTGCAAAATTTGTGAATAAAAACAAAGCAAGAAAACCGAGAAAATGCTTGCTTTAAATGCGAAAAACCCGGACACTTTATTGCCGATTGCCCAAAACTCGATGAGGAGAAACAAAAGAAAAAGAAGCCTTTTTGAAAAAGAAGGCTCTAAATGCGAGGTCAAAACTTGGGATGAACTACTTGAAACAACCAACGAGGAAGGAGAAACCGAACATGGTCTTATGGCCATAAACGATGAAAATAATGAGGTACGCTCTAACTCTTCTACCTCTCCTTAGTTGATGAATTGCAATGTGATTTTGATGAATTGCAAATTGAGTTTCAAAATTTGATTGTTAAATACAAGTCTTTGAAAAAGGAGCATAAAGAGCTTAAAATTGAAAAGGAAAAATTATTTACCTTTATGAATCTCTTGACAAAGCTCATGCTCTTGCTCTTACTCTTACTAGAGTTCACTCTCTTGAAACCAAAAAGAATCGCTCACCAAAGATCTTGAATGTTTGAAAAAGGATGTGCATCGTTTTAACATAAGCACGGATAAAGTTACAAAAATTTTAGATGCACAAAGAGGTGAGCATTCCAAATTAGGACTTGATTATAAACCATTTCAAAATGTTTCTAAGAAAAATAACCAAGGTCCGACTTTCGTACATGCTAGTAGCTCTTATACTCCTACTTGTTTTTATTGTGGCAAAGTTGGACATTATGCTAACAATTGCAAATTGTGAAATAACTCTAGTCATGTTTGGAGACCCAAAGGTCTCAAGACTAACCCCCATGGACCCCAAAATTATAGGGTACTTAAAAGAAATTCTTTTGTAGGTAATAGGGGCTATAACAACTATGGAAGATTCAAAATGGCTCGTGGACAATGGATGTTCACGCCATATGACCGGGAGGAGAGAACTTTTTACCAACATCAAGCTCCAAGAAGAGGGTATGGTCATGTTCGGCAATGGAAAAGGAAGAATTCTTGGAAATGGAGAAATTGGTAACTCTTCTTTCTCTCTTAGTAGTGTTCTTTTAGTAGAAGGGATTAAGTTTAATTTGATAAGTGTTAGCCAACTTTGCGATTTAAATTATGATATTTCTTTCAATAAAGAAAAATGCCTTATTCTTAAAAATGGTAAAATTATTTGTGAAGCAAATAGAAAAGACAATCTTTACAAAATTTGTACAAGTGATTTGGTTAGTCAAAATATTTCTTGTCTTGTTGCCAATAATGATTTAACTAGTTTATGACATAGGCGACTTGGACATGTTGGATACAAGAATTTGAAAAATATTTACAAAAACCAACATGTAAAAGGACTACCCAAATTAAATTTTGAAAATCTTGGCTTATGTGACACTTGTCAAAAGAACAAATTAGTTAAAAGTAGTTTCAAGCCCAAAAATGAAATTTCCACAACCAAACCCCTATAATTGCTTCACCTTGATTTGTATGGGGATATTGGTACGGCTAGTCTAAGTGGAAAACATTACACTTTCGTTATTGTCGATGATTTTTCTAGATATACTTGGGCTCTTTTTCTTACCAATAAAAGCGATGCCGTTAATGAGTTTGTTAAGTTGTGTAGACTTATTGAAAATGAAAAGGAAGATACTATTAAGTCTATCCGAAGTGATCGAGGTGGAGAATTTGATGGCGAATTTAGAGTCTTTTGTGAAACCAAGGGATATGCACATAATTTTTCGGCTCCAAGGACACCTCAACAAAATGGAGTAGCCGAAAGGAAAAATCGGACACTACAAGAGACGAGTCGGTCCATGCTCAATGAATTCTCTCTTCCAAAATATTATTGGGCCAAAGCCGTAAGTACCGCTTGCTATGTCATTAATCGGGTTTATATTCGTCCTAAAATGAATAAAACTCTATATGAGCTTTGGAAAGGAAGAACTCCAAATATTAGTTGCTTCAAAATATTTGGATGTAAGTGTTTTATTTTGAATACTAAGGATCAATTGGACAAACTTGATCCTAAAGCCGATGAAGGAATATTTATGGGGTATTCTACAAAAAGCAAAGCATATCGGGTTTAACAATAAAAATAGTGGGGTTGTTGAAGAATCCATCCATGTCAAATTCAATGAAGCTTCGGGTGTTGAAAGGATACCCAATGATTAAAGTGATGAAGAGGATATTATTGAACCCGTTGTTCAAAATGATGCTCAAAATGATCAACCTTCTACTTCAATTGATCAACCATCCACTTCTAATGTTCCTCAAGAAGATAGAGGTGACATTTCGGATCTTCCCGTGGCATTGAAATTTAAGGGAGATCATCCAAAAGATCTTATTATTGGTGATCCCCTTGATAGAGTGATGACCCGAAGAGGATTTGGCGAGAAAGCTCTTATATCTCAAAAAGAGCCTAAAAATGCCAAGGAGGCTATTGAGGATGAAGATTGGTTTTTGGAGATGCAAAAAGAGTTGAATCAATTTGAAAGAAATGATGTATTGGAATTGGTACCTTGTCCTCCATCTCAAACTATTATTGGTACTAAATGGGTATTCCGAAACAAACTTGATGATCAAGGCAACATTGTTCGAAACAAGGCAAGGTTAGTAGCTCAAGGGTATTGTCAAGAAGAAGGTATTGACTATGATGAAACTTTTGCACCCGTAGCACGTTTAGAAACTATTCGTATTTTACTTGCCTATTCTTGTTTCAAAAATTTCAAGCTTTACCAAATGGATGTTAAATCCGCTTTCTTAAATGGTTTCATTCAAGAAGAAGTTTATGTAAAACAACCTCCGGGGTTTGACAATTTTTCTAGGCCTAATGATGTTTATAAACTTAAAAAGACCTTGTATGGTTTAAAACAAGCACCCCGTGCATGGTATGATAGACTTAGCTCTTTTCTTTTACAAAATGGTTTTACAAGAGGTAAAGTTGATACTACTCTCTTTGTTTTTGAAAAAGGGCAAGATTGTTTACTTGTGCAAATATATGTTGATGATATCATCTTTGGTGCTACTAATAAATCTTTGTGCAATAAATTTTCTAAGTTGATGCAAGGTAAATTTGAAATGAGCATGATGGAAGAGCTTAATTTCTTCCTTGGACTTCAAATTAAGCAGTGCCAAGAGGGTATCTACATTTCGCAATCTAAATATACAAAAGAACTTTTGAAAAAGTTCGACATTGAAGAAGGAAGAACCGTCTCTACCCCTATGGCGACAAATGTCAAAATTGACAAAGATGAGAAAGGCAAGTCCGTAGATGAATCAAAATATCGAGTATGATTGGTAGTTTACTTTATTTAACCGCAAGTAGACCTGACATTCTTCATGCCGTATGCCTATGTGCTCGTTTTCAAAGCAATCCCAAAGAATCTCATATGAGTGCCGTTAAAAGGATTTTTCGATATTTGAAAGGCACCATTCAATATGGTCTATTTTATCCAAAGAATGAAATTTTTTTTCTCTTAAAGGTTATAGTGATTCTGATTATGCGGGAAATATTGATGATCGGAAAAGTACTTCCGTGATCCTCATAATTTTTAGGCGATTGCCTAGTATCTTGGTTTTCAAAGAAATAAAATTGTGTTTCACTTTCAACGGCCGGCCGAATATATTTCCGCAGCGTTTTGTTGTACTCAACTTCTTTGATGAAACAAACCTTAGCGGATTACAAATATTCTTTTGAAAATGTTCCTATTTTTTGTGATAACATATCCGCTATTAATATTGCTCAAAACCCGATTCATCATAACCATACTAAACATATTGAGATTCGACATCATTTTCTAAGGGATTGTGTTTCTAAACGAAATATTGAGATATCTTTCGTAGCATCTCAAGATCAATTGGTGGATATTTTTACAAAACCGCTATCTTCCGAGACTTTTGCATCTATACGAGCTCGGTTAGGCATAATGCATATTGAATGAGGTTTACGTTTTCATTTTGCACGGTTTTAAAAACTTAGGGGCGAAAAATCGGATTTTGGTTGCAAATTGCAAATTTTGGTAAACTTTTGAGACAAACTTGTTGGCAACCGGTCGCGTCGACGGCCGCCCACCGCCACGGCCGCCACGCCATTTTATGGTTTAAAACGTCTGTCTTGTTGACTTAGCCATTTTGGCTCAAAATGTTCATTTTTCGTCCCCTTCGCTAATTGCACATAAATTTCACTCAAAATTTGTCTTCTTGCATACATTTTATATTTTAGACTTAATATAGCTCGATTATCATCATCATTGCTCACCTTTATCGATTGAATGGTAAGAATTCTACTTCCTTTACTCAATTGGGTTGAACCCTGAGTTTTTGGCTTATGTGTAATTTTCTTGTTGTAAATGTCATATGATTGTGATGAGCTTATTTATTATGATGTATTATATTGTGTTTGGTATGATTTGGTGATGAAAATTTTTGGCTTGCTTCATTTACAAGGGCTTTATACAACTTCTTTTATTTTTCATGCGCACAAAGTGTTCGATGAAATGTCACAAAGAAAATTTTAATTTGTGCATGACTCTTATGCTTTCAAATGACTTATATACTTATTACGATCAAACAAACAAAACAAGCTTATGGTTTTCAAATGCTACATTTCTCCCACTTCCTGGATTCTAAGCCTATTTTTTCATGATTGATAAATCGTCTCTTTGGCGCACTTTGATATTTTTGTATGATGTTTTTATCATCCTAACATTCTTTTTTATGATTCCAAAGAGGGAGAAACAGGGAATTGGCTCGTTAGCTCAAAGAAGCTAATAAAAGCTTGCAATAAAAGCTATAAGCTATGGCTTTCTAATGCCATAGGTTGTGATGTATACTTAGTCCAATGGTTGTATCATGGACTTGTTTGCATGGATAATGAGTATTTGTGACAGGGGAGCTTCTTAGCTCATGATATTTATGTCCATCCCGTAAAAAGCTTGTGCTTCAAGCTTATGCAATATTTCTTATTGATGTGCTTATTGATAGGGGAGCTTTTGTAAAATATTTCTTAAACGGATAGTTTACTCATAGAATCGGAAAATTGTTTTGTTTTTAAAATCGTCCTCTTGAAAATTGTTTTGGTTTGTAATCATCAAAAAGGGGGAGTTTGTTAAGATAAAATGTTTTTATCATGATTTTGATGATTGTGTTTAAATGTGTTTTTATACCAAAACAATATCCCTAAATGTTGTCCAAATACTTCCGATTGATTTAAAATATTTTTACCATTTTTTGAGTATTTCTTGGAGTTTATTTTCGATAAAAAATTGGACAACACTTTTGTTTCAGTTCGACCGGTCGCCCTCTAGGCAACCTGTACTGAGTTGAGTTTTGAAACAGAAAATGGGACGTTTGAAAAATAGGGAAGAGCGACCGCCACCTTGAGGTCGACGGCCATAGGGGCGACCGCACTGAAGCCCTCATCAAGAACATACTTCTTTTTCGATTTTTGACAACGCCCAACCGGTCAAGCATAAGGGCGATCGGTCGAACCCCCTTCGACCGGTCCCCCCAAAAATTACAGCAAACTCATTTCAAACTTATCTCTGCACGATCGGTCGAACCCTCTTTTATCAGCAAACTATCCGTTGCATTTTCAGACAGCTTTTCCCTAATTTGTGGGATTGATTTCTAACAGCTATAATCTTGATTTTAAATGGTTTCTTTTGCAGAAAATCACTCCCCAAGGAGGAGCCTATGTCTGGAAATTAAGCCAAGACCTCTCCTATAAATAGAGGCTTCATTCAAGCAACAAGATACAACACAACATACAAGCAAAGAGCATACAAGCAAACACTTTCATATCTTGTTGTATTCTAGCCTAAGTACTTTCACTTGCACACTTTTGAGGTCTAGGTTTTTTATTCTTGATTACACTTGCACTCAATCTTTGTATTGGTTTTATAGAGTTGTAATCTTGAATTTTGTCAATCATCCAAAACAAGATATCCTTGTTGTTGTTCTTGTGGTAAGAGCACTTTGGGTGATCTTAGGTGTTCAAGAGTGTGGTACTCTTCATAGGTGTTGAAGGAAGATTGTGGTAATCTCCTTGAAGGTGTTGTAAGAGGATTGTGGTAATCCTCAAGGTGGTGTTGTATTAATTTTGGTAATTAATAAAACTCTTTTTCCTTTTTGAAACCCATCCCGGATATACTGGGGTGGTAGAGCACGTAGTCTCTAGGTGGGGTGAAGCTCTTTAAATCGATGTGTATTGTTTATTTTATGCACCTTAGTTTTCATTCTTGCTTGATTATTCGAAAAAGAGGGCAAAATCTGAAAAACTGGGATAATCTATTCACCCCCCTCTAGATTATTGTAGCCACTTGGACTAACACTTACTTCTCTGAGTCATAGTTTCGATTAAAACAATAATAGATGAATTTTTTAATTGGACTAGGTCCAATAAGACTTGAACTGTCCGTGGGTTGCCAAGCCCACGACAGTTCCAACTAAGTGTACTCATTGGTCTAGGTGGGCCTGGAAACCAGAGCCCACCTCTTTCAAGTTTTTTGAATCCACCAGCGATACGTTATCCAAACGAATAGAGATACTAGGCCCCAAGCCCAACTTATCTAATGTTAATTGGGTTTCCACACGACGCTGTTTAAGTTCCACTCATTTTTTACCCTTAATGCTTTCCACGTCATCAGCCTCCACTTCACCCCTCCATATATCATGTTTATCAACTGCCTCATGCATGCACGTAGCCAATTCTTTTGAACAGTTCCCCACTTCCACAACCGTCCCACGATCCCTAGGTAGTCCAAGATTTCCGCTTAAACCCTCCGACCTACCAGACCCACGTTCTCCATCGAAACCGCCGCCATCCCCTCCATCTCCGGTCCTGAGAATTTTTCCAGCACTGAATTTCGCAACCAACGTGTACCAGTGTTTGATTGTTGCTTGCGATGCGGAGCTTTAAGCCATGTTCCATATGCCCTCTCCGATGAGACCACCGGGGCATTAAACAAACGTTCACAGAATTTATCGGAATGCCCTAATAGACCACAATAAAAGCAAAAAAGAGGTAGTCGCTCGTATTTGAAGTTAACCCATACCCTCTCTCCTCCAGCCTTCTTCAATTTCATATGATGTTTGAGCGGTTTGCGAACGTCAAAAGATATGCGAATTTGCATGAATTGTTTCCAAACTCTACTGTGTTGATCAGATTCTGAATATGTACCGATATAGTTGCCAATATCTCTGCCTATCCGCTCTGACATAAATCTAAGTTGCATATCATATACCTGTACCCAAAGCTCCGTATGAAAAAGATCCACTTTTGTTGGTTGTTCTCCTACATTCAACCGTTTAGTAATCAAAAGAAGATTATCAAATGTCCAAGGTCCATTAGCTTGAACCCTTGAAACATCCAACTCATGAAAGAATTGGAATAGAAAAAAAATTTGGACTCAAATCTTTGATAAAAACCCCTTTCATTGGACGCCAAATAGAGGCCATAGTATTCTTCATGGACTGGAAATTTACATGACGATTTGCAAGAAATCTTCCTACGAGGCACCAACACAAATATTGAGCTTGAGGTTCAACCTCACACTCGTCAACTACGAGGCCCCCCCTCTTCCTCTTCTTCCAACTGCAACTTACAACAAAGTTCTTCAATCGACGATGAGTGCTCCGCCATAGAAAATAGTAGAGAATAATGGGTAAAAGGAAATATAGATAGGGAAAGATGAACCAAACCAGAAAGAAATAAAATTAGGATGAAATCTTTAGAAACCTACTTATCACCAGATAAGACTGCAGAACTTATCACCAGATAAGACGAAAATGAATATTCAATCTTTTTGTTAGATCTTATTTTAAAAATAAAGTAATTGGAGTTTTTGGATAAAATAAGATGAAAGAGCTTATAAGATGCTAGTAATGATATTTTTTGTAATTAAAATAGCCAAAGTGGAAGGACAAATGAATATGACTAGGAATCCACAAGAAACTGTCATAATATTGAGGTGTCAACAACTCGACGACGCTACGAGTACATGAGCGAATGGGATATTTTATTCCAAAAGGGTGTTTCATCTCCTATTACACTGCATGGATGATTTTCATATGTATAAAAGCTGTCATATTTAAAATAAACAATTTAGATTTGACCCATGCTTTAAAATTAATGTGCTAGTATTTATACACGTGGCAGTTATACATATAGTATAATATGAGATGAAACACTTTTTAGGAACACAAGATCTCATCCGGCCCACGAGGCCCTAACTTTCAAGCTTTTGCCCTTTCTTTTCATTTCTTTTACTTTCCTTTCTCCCTCTCTATTTTTTTTCCGTTTTATTTTTCATTACTTTGGTATTGTTTGGGACAGAAATGGTATTTTATTAATTAAATATAATTCATTTTATACTTATTTGTTTTATATTGATTGTCCAATAGGCTCTTAATAATTAACCGACTCAAAGGAGTCTGGGTTTGACCCATGTGGTTGTTTCTCCTATGTGGATTAGCCCATAGGACAAATTCTCTTACACGGTCCCGTGGCCCATCTCCCAGGTATAAAAATGACTCTCCTATTATCTTTAAGTAATTAACTAATAATTAATTCATCATCCTCCTACGCATATTTTACAGTATTCGTTTACTGTTATTTTCTCTCGTTCACCATGCTGACTTGAGCATCGGAGAGGCCTCCCTAGGACAACCCTCGGGGCCCTCTAATGTATGCACGTGTGTGTAGACAAGTCCCCAATTGAAGGAGTTAACAGTTCCAGGAGCAAAAGACGAGAAGACTTCCCCCACAGGAAGAGGAGTGACGTGAAAACTTCCCTATCGAGAATAGGATTTTGGTCAACTAAGTTGACTTGGTTGATCTACTCTAAAAGGCAGCATCATTTTGGCGCTGTCTGTGGGAATAACCAAAGTACACGAAGATGTAAACTCGATCGCAAGCACGTGACGTCGGATCTCAAGCTGCAGGCCAAGGAGCCAGAGACTAGCAAGAAGAATGATCGCAAGCTTTGTTGGAGCTGGAGACCGCAAGATGGGGGGCTCCACCAGCTGAAGAAATTCGCCTGACTCGAGAGGCTTTACAAGCTTTGTTGGAAGAGACTGTCCGTAAAATAACCTCAAGACATATTAAGGGAACAAGCGGCCGCAACCAATGCCATAGGAAGACCATCGCGGGCTCCGCCCGCCGCTGAAGACCCTGACTATGAAGATCATGGAGAAAGAGAAGAAGGTTACGGTATTGGGAAGAGCCACCACCAGTTGAAGAATCTCAAATAGTGCAGCCTAGCCATGCCAACTCGTGAGCCACTGCATTGGTGAAGATAAGCCCTTTTGCCCCTGTGATTTTGTCAGAACCACTGCCGTTAGGAATCAGACCTCCAACCTCCCGGAGTATGATGGAATTGGAGACCCGCAAGAATACTTGGACAAATTCTACGCCAAGGCAGATCTCTATGACATGATGGACACCTCTTAGTGCAAGGTGTTCCGCACTACCCACATCAAGCGGGCACTGACGTTGTTCAATCAACTCCCGGTAGGATCAATCTCTAGGATGGAAAAGCTTACTAAATCCTCATGCAATAGTTCTCCGTCAACAAAATGTGTGCATTAGTTCTCCATCAACAAAATGTGTCCCATGACTATCGCTCACCTCTTTCAGGTGAAGCAGGGGAAGGAGAGACACTGCGGGACTTCATGAAACAATTCATGGAAGTTGTTAACTAAATTCCAACATCCAACATGAGACATTAGCGGGAATCCTACAACAGAACCTCCGCCAGGGATGTTTGAAGGAGTCTTTGGCCAGGAAGCCTCCATCCAACATTGAGGAGCTATTGAACCGAGCATAGAAGCATATTCGAGTGGGGAGTCCATCAAGCCTGAACCCGGTGCCAAGTGCAAGTCCAGAGAGGATGACGAGAATCAATATTGCGAGGGTCCCAGAAAGGAACACGGTGACAGACCATAAAGAAATAATGGAAGTGGAAGTGGGAGAAGAAACCGCGAGTCACAACTCACTCTCTTAAATTACTTAAACGAAATATTAACCGCCGCACGAAAGGAGGGGATCGTAGAGCCTCCCCTCCATTGACAGCACAATCCAAACATAGAAACTTCAATAATATTGTCACTACCACCGCGAGAAGGACATGCCACCAAACTTGCTTCCTGTTGAAGAGCGAAATCGACAGGCTAATTAAGGAATTCTATCTCGAAGGATTATGTGGATCAACGCAAGTCACGAAAAGAGCCTGGGCAAGAAAAGACTAATCGCACCGTGCAACCTTAGAGCCACAATCTTCGCTAGTGCCCATGATCACTAGTTCTCAACCCATTCTTCTGGGGCTTCCACATTTTTATTTGTTTGTTTTCAATTTTTTTCCACCCATGAGGCGTAAAAAATTATTATTTCTCTAAGTTTTTCTGGCCTACAGACCATGCTCCGCATGTTATTTATTTCCAAATGATTAATAATTTGTTTTCATTAGCCTTCTGGATTACAAGACCTAACTATTCATCAAAGGATTAGTCTTCTATCGCTCATCATGTATTCAATCTCTCCAGTGACGCCTAGCGCTCCTGAAGACCTCTCTAGTGATGCTTAGCACTCCTGGAGATGAGGAGGCTCCCTCTCGGGGGAGTCCCCATAAATCAATCTCTGTAGTGATGTTTAGCTCCTGGAGACCTCTCTAGTGATGCTTAGCGCTTCTAGATAGGATCTCTCTCTCTCTCTCTCTCGCTTCTAGAGACCTCTCCAAAGGATACTTCCCTGCGGAGGAGTCCCCATAAATCAATCTCTCGAGTGATGCTTAGCACTCACAGAGACCTCTCCAGATGATATGTTTAGCGCTCCCCGGAAAGTAGGGGTTCCCCTCGGAGGATTCTTCATAAATGAATATCTCTAGTGATGCTTAGCGCTTTTGGAGACCTAGTCTTGGGGGATTCCCCATAAATCAATCTCTTTAGTGATGCTTAGCGCTCACAGAGACCTCTTGATGATGCTTAATCGCTCTTCTCCAGTGATGCTTAGCGCTCGGAGAGGAGGGGCTCCTCTCGAGGAGTCCCCATAAGTAAATCTATCCAGTGATGTTTAGCGCTCTGGAGAGGAGGGGCTCCCTCTTGAGGAGTCCCCATAAATCAATCTCTCCAATGATGCTTAGCATTCCTGGATAGTAGAGGGCTCTCTCTCAGGGGAGTCCCCATAAATCAGTCTCTCCAGTGATGCTTAGCGCTCCCGGAGACCTCTATAGTGATGCTTAGCTCTCCTAGAGAGGAGGGGGATCATTCTCGGGGGAATCCCCATAAATCAATCTCTCCATTGATGCTTAGCGCTCCCGGAGACCTCTCCAGTGATGCTTAGCGCTCCTGGTGAGGAAGGGGTTCCTTCTCGGGGGAGTCTCCGAAATTAATCTCTTCAATGATACTTAGCTCTCCGGAGAGGAGGGGGGCTCCCCTCTCGGTCCCCATAAATCAATCTTTCTAGTGATGCTTAGCGCTCCCGGAGACCTCTCCAGTGATGCTTAGCGTTCTCGGAGAGGGGGCCTCCCTCCTGGGGAAGTCTTCGAAAGTCAAACCCCATTTTGCTAAGACCCAGAGGAAGGGGCCTCCTTACAAGAGTCGTGGTCAATTCTTATCCACGATGAAAATGTGCAAAAAAAAAAGAAGGCGAAAAATGCTAATACATGTGGAGAAAAGATCAAAATCCTAAAGAAAAAATTATGGTGGAAGCTCTAGAAGGGTTCCCCTTCCAAGCTTAGGAAAGGCGCCCGCTCCGGGCTTTGGAAGGACATCCATCAAAATATTTCTCCCCGGCGAAAAAAGAAAGAAAAACTCTAACACCTGGGGAAGAAATCAAAAGCGAAGCAAGAATTCCAGAAGGAAGCCCCTTTTGAGCCCCGGAAGGGCTCCCTCTTCGAGTTCTGGAAGGGCGCCCATTGGGCTCGGGAAGGGCGACCTCAAGGACTCATGGGATGACACGCATTAACCTTGAACATGAGTATTCCCGGCTATTTCCAAAGAATCAAGACTTCCTTCCGACGGGAAGATCCACATCAACGTGGAAAATAAACAAGTCTCCTACAGAAAGAAGTTATGTTAAATAACTACATAGAGCAATGACTTGGGAAAATTCAAGGGGAAAGCTCCTTCTAGGCTCCGGAAGAGTGCCCCGGAAACCCTAAGGGGGCACTCTCCTCCGAGCTCCAGAAGGGCGCCCATTGGTGTTAAAATGAAATGTAAAATCTAATCTCTCACAAGAAGTCATACGTAGATATCATAAGTAAAACATGACAAAGGGAAGCTGATAGACATAAGGAGAAACATCCATACAACGTGAGTGTAACGGAATATAATCCGGCCTCATGGGGCAAAGAAAAACCTCAATAAGAAAAGAGAAAGCAAGGAATATCCAAGTGCATGAAGCAAGCCATAAACATGTTGACAGGAGTCAAGGGCCATCTGAACTGAAAAATAACTATCACTGCTCTTGAAGGGTGCTCCTTCCAAGCCCCGGAAGGGATAAAGCAAAACACAAGTATCTCCGGCCACTTCGGAAGAGTTAAAGCTTTCTTCCCAACGGGAAGGTTTCATCTCTACATGATAAAGAGCAAGTCCCCATGTAGAAGGAATCAAAAGCTAAACTCCAGAGAAGATGGAGGTCACTCGACTGACCAACTCTCCCGGGACAATTGCTCGACTCCCAAGAAGAGGCCTACGCTGGTACTTGGTGGGACGGACATCTTCAGGACTATCTTTTCTGGACTCTTCCTCAGAAGACTCATCACTTAGCTCGAATCCGGCTCAAGCTCTACTCCCCCATCACTATCAAAGTAAAACTCTGGAGCAAGAGGAGGAATATCAAACTCTGTGGAGAAAGGTGGACATAGAATGACTGAACCAGAAACTAAACACTCGGTAAAACTGAATGGAAGAAGTACCGAAACACGGGATATGACTTGAAATTGTACAAAAACTTGGGATAAGACAGAGAAAATCATGAAGAAAAATGGGCCAGGGGGCTTGGGACTCCCTTGGGGGCGCACCCTCCTCCACCAAAGAGGGCACCCGGGCGTGCACTTGTGGCCACCTGGGGAAGGCGCCAATGGGGCGACCTCTACGGCCGGTGGTGTTCTCATCCATCCCTCCGCTCGATGCACTCCAACTCTCCATGAAGTCCCATCTGAAGTCTTATCGCAAATCTCATCTCACATCTCACATCTCACCTAACTTTTAAGAAACTTCATAAGTCTTCTATAAAGCAAAAAAATTCAAAGTTGAGAGGAGGGGAGAGAAAATTTACTTTGGAAAGACATGGTCAAAGGCTCTTCTGTCAAGCGTCCTCGTGCAAAAGCAATCAAAGACTCTCCGAAGGCTAAACAAGAGGCGCAAGCAGGACAAGCCAGATACATCCCCAGTATAGCTCCCGCACTGCTCCATCCCTCTGCAGCATCGGAGCTGGGGGGCTTATGTTGAGGACAAAAATGATATTTCATTAATTAAATATAATTTATTTTATATTTATTTATTTAGTATTAATTGTCCAATGAGCTCTTAATAATTAACCGGCTCAAAGGAGTCCGGACTAAGCCCAAGTTGTCGTTTCTCCTGCGTGGATTGGCCCATAGGCCAAATTCTCTTACACGGCCCACGGGGCCCATCTCCCAGGTATAAAAAAGTCCATCATATTATTTGTAAGTAATTAACTCATAATTAATTCATAATCCTCCTATGCATATTTTTACAGTATTCGTTTACTGTTATTTTCTCTCGTTCAACGTGCTGACTTGAGCGTCAGAGAGGCCTCCTTGGGACAACCCTCGGAGCCCTCTAACATTTGTGCGTGTGTGCAGACAAGTTCCCAATTGAAGGAGTTAGCAGTTCCAGGAGCGGAAGACGAGAAGACTCCCTCCTCAGGAAGATGAGTGACGTGAAGACTTCTTTCTCGGGATGAGAATTTTGGTCAACTCAATTGACTTGAGTGTTCTGCTATAAAAAACAGCATCATAAGTCTGGAGTGGATTTCCAACTAGGTAGTAATGAAACATTTCCAACCTAGTCAATTCTAAATATTGAAAAAAATTGATTAATTGATCCTCCCCCCCAAGTTAGGCAATAACTTTGTCGTGTAGTTTCTTTCACCTGTAAGTTTGTGTTTAAGTCGGCTGATATAATTAAAATACTTCTATCTTTAGCAATATATGTTTTTTTTTTTTGCATAAATGGGAAAAATTAAAATGAAAGAAATTATTCAATTCGTTTAAATTCCAAATAACTTTTAAAGTGGAACATCCTCGGACAATTTTATTATAATTTGCAAGAAAACCATGAAAATGGAGTCCAACTTAAAAATAGAAAAAAAAAGTCACCATAATAATAATAAAGAAAGGTAAATGGGTTTGAATTACGACGATAACAAATCTGGTCCTTTACCTTAATGGTTGTCTCAGCTCCATCCACACTAGCTATGATGTAATGAATTGACTCAATTTTTTTGTTGCTTTCTTGTTCACCTAATCTTCCAATTTTTCAATTAATAATATTTGTTAAAAAAGTAATTACAATACCTATCCGTCTACAAAACGATTAGAACTCGTGCGAAACTATAAAACCGAAATATGTTTCGTTGTTAGTGAGGACATGGGACAGATCTTAAAATTAAATATTACGGTGACAAAGTTTGTCCTTAAAAGTAGTGGATGAAGAGACGTTTTTAAATTGGGTAAATATCATTTTATTCCCTTATATTTTTCTTTGAGTATCAATGTACTTCTTTATATTCTCAACTCTATCACTTTACTTTTTCTCAATTAGTATCACTGTACCTACCCTTTATAACTTTAGATTAGTATTTTATACTCACATACTAAAAAATATGATCAATTTATACTTATTAGTTTAGTAAACTAACAAAAACATTTTTAAATTATTAAATGTTAATAAACTTGTACTTATTTTATGAATTAACTTTTATAAATTGATTAATTATTGGGTAACTTTAAATTTATTATATTTTATATTTTATTTTTAATTATTTAACTTTAATATAGTCCCTATGAATTACTATATAGCAGGATATTTTATATTAGCAAATACATTTATACTTTTAATTTCTTATTCATCACTAACTTAAAGTTATATTATATACGTGTAATACATATTATTAAAGATGCAAAATATTATTCGTAATTTTTAAGTTTTTAATTGAATAAATAAATTTAGTAAAACTATGTTAATAGAAAAAAAATCATTTTAGATTATTTAGTACTAAATGGATAATCTTAAATTTAACATAATTGATTAAATATGGTTATATAATTCTCTCTCTCTCTCTCTCTATATATATATATATATATATAAATTATATTATTATAATTCATTAATGATGAGAAACTTAATACTAATAATTTACTTATTTAATAGAAATTATATTGAATTATTTACTAAATAGAAAATAAAATTTAAATATATATATATATATATATATATGACTTTAATACTATTAACTTAATTTAAAAATAATGGTAGAGACAATTACGCCATTTTATAAAAAAAATTGGAGAATATAATTATACTTTAATAGTATGAGGGGGTAAAATGATACAAATGAGAGTACCATAGGATAAAGTGATACGATTTCAAAAAAAAAAAAAATGGGGTAAAGTGATACCAAGTAAAGGTATATTAAAATTTGGGGGGGGGGTGTTGGAGGGTTGAGGTGAGATTTACCTTTTTAATTTTTTTGACCGGACAATATTTTTAATTTTAAAAAGTATACATAAAAAATAATATTTAATAAATATATATAGAATATTATATTAAATTTGAAAAATCTATGAAGCTGAGGGCAGCCGTCTGCCAACCCCTTAGCTCCGTCCCTAAGTTTGGCTATATTAATATTATTAATTTCTCGATGGTTTGGGGCAGACTTTGTGTGAGCAAACATTGACTAATACTTTACCTTTTTACTCGTACTAATTTCTGGATAGTCTTAAATTCACAATTGAAAAAAATATAATATTGTTTTTCTAACAAAGAATGTTATAAAGACATCGCAAAACATTTTATTTATTTTTATAAATATAATGTATTTCTGTGTGAAAGTATCAAGAATAAATAATTTGGCTAGTGTGGATGTACATAATTCATTGCAATTGGAAAATATTAATTGAAGGCGGGGTCTATTTTTAATATTTATTTTAATAATTTTTTTATAATCAAAATGAATATCATTCATTCATCAGAAATAAACTTACAATTGATTACAATATTAAGTGAAAAATAATTACAAGCCCTATAATACTTATACAGATCTAAAACGAAAAATTTAAATATGAACAGATCCAACAAATTCGTAAAATCAGAACATCACAACGAATGTTGGACAAAACACGTACCAAATACATTGATCTCGCTTCTATCACGTATTATCGAGTAACGACTCATCTGAACCTATATATGGGACATACTTATTTATTGGAAAGAAACCACCTATTGGGGACAAATAAAAACCACCTATCGGAGACAAGTGTATTAATACTAAAAAATAATATGAAAATTACTTCCCCACCTATTGGGGGCAAATAAAAACCACATATTAGAGACAAATTTATTGAGACTAAATTAATGTAAATTTCTCCCCTCATCTCCATCAAAATTAAAGAAGAGGAATATGAATGAGTAAAAACGGTTAGGGTTTGAGAGAAGAAACCACTTTAATTATTTAAGACTATTGAAGTCCGGACAAATTTAAAACAAATTTATTTTTCAAAAAAAAAAAAAAATTCGAAACATCAACTCATACAAATACTTGAGTTGTGAATATCTCGAGTTTACAATTATTCTTTCCTTATAATTAATTAATCATGCATAGATTACGAATTATACAAAGGAATAAAGAATTTTGTTTTTCAAAAAAAAGCAAAGTATATAAAACTTGACATCATTTTCTTATAATTAGAAAATAGTTAGAATATATATTTATTGAATCAATATGACGAAAAGTAATTTCATTGACTAAATTAATGTAAATTTATAAAAAAGAGGCCCCTCTTTATTCATATAAAAACCCCAATCATCTCAAAACATAAAAATAAATAAAAATAACAAAACATTATATTTCATTATCAATGTAATTTTATTAAAATAATAAAAAATAATGAAACATCATTTCGATTTTAATGTTTTTATTTTTTTATTAAAATAATGCTACAAAAGAGATACTTTAATTTATCATTAGTTAATAGACTAGAAAAGAATAAAACCTAAAACAAAAAAAATTTTGGGAAAAAAATAAAAGGATTTTATTTTAGATGGGAGAGAAGGACCATATGGAATAAAAAATCATTATAGGTGAAAATTAAATAACTAAATCTAAATATATATTAAAATTTTAAAAAAAAACTTGAGGAAGAATCTTAAGAAAAATAAAAAAGATTCATACTAATGGAAAATAAGACAACTAAAGACAAATAATTCTTTGTTGATGTGGTTTTGAGTGAATGTGCGACATTGTTTATGGTTTTGGGTGTATTTTTTTGAGTTAAAATACTAACAAGTTGTAGTGGATTCTTTTTTGAATTAAAATGTTGAAAAGTGAAAATTTGGTAAAAGAATTAATAGAAAAAAGGACAAAAATGTCGAAAGTGTGAAAAATTGAAAATTTGGTAAAATAGTTAAAAGAAAAAAATAAGAACCCAAAAATCTGCAACAAAAGAAATTCGAGCCCATAACCACATGCATGGACGAAAGTGCAAAACCGACCATGCTAGCTCCTCAATTGTATGAATTTACAGCCGTATCTATACATATACCAATTCTTATCTTTTTAAACCATTAAAAAAAAAAAAATCGTTAGAATATGTCTTGGCCACCCCTAGGACGGCTCTGTATATATATATGCCTTTGGTGACGCAAGTGACAAATTTCAGATCAGCCTATATATTGCAAATGGATAATTTTCTAAAGAAAATTAAGTTGGCTTAATTTTCACATCTCTCAAAACAGATGGATCTGACACAGTGACGACAGATTTTGATGCATAACCTCTATATATGATTGTTTACAGTCGATCCTTTTCTTGGGTTAGACCTCTGAACCACTGATAATTTCATTTTACCTTTCAGAATTTGGCTGTTTCCACACACCGATTTTTTTTTTTAAAAAAAGAAAGAAAAATTAATATATAATTAGTGGGATCCGATATACTCTAAAATTAATTAACTGTGCTTAGTCTTTTTCAGTAATTCATCATTACGTACTAGGTCATTTTTGGCAATCGTAATAGTAATGACCTTTTCCAAAATTGATTTTTTATATATAAGTCCCTCCACCACCAGCGTAGTAAAAATTAATGATTATAATAATGAAAAGTAGGGGGGGTTAATTAGAGTTAAGTGTGTAATTAATTATGGTACTTTGATGAGAAAATCACTATCAATTGTTTTCCAACTGATGAGGATTCTTTTGGATAAGAGCTAACCAATTAGGAGATGTATGAAAATCAAAATGCAAGCAAACAATAATAGCTAGCTAGCATGTTGGTTTCATCATTTCCAAACTCACTTTCATGCACTATAACATAAATAATATTAGGTAACACCCAAAAATGTTAGCTAATAGCCATAAAATATTACTATAGATAATATGTAAGACTTTTATGGTGATGCACTTGCTGTCTTCTATCTAAGTATAAGGTATCACCTTTATTAGCTTTTACTAACACATTTTTTTAAGTAAGTGTTACATTAAATTCTCTATTGGTAACACTTTGAAGCAATATTTTAAAGCGTTACATATGAATCTTATGTAACACTTTTTTTGTAGCACTTCGTAAAAATACTATTTTTCACCATCAAGTAGATTCGAACCCACGACCTATTATGTGTGGAAGTAACAATTTGCCACTAAGCTAAGTTGATTCTCATTACAACTTTTACTTTGTTTTATACACACACACACACACATATATATATATATATATATATTAAAATTGTATAAAAAAGTATATTATATGTATATATAATATATTTTATATATTATATAATATATGTATTAATTATATTATATAATGTATATATCAAATTTTATATTATATAGTATATGGTTTGAAAATCATATCATGTTATATATTAAAGGACACAAAAAATTTAAAATATCAAAAATATGTAAATAAATTTATCGATGATCAATATTCAATCGGTAAATATAAAAATATGTAAAAATATAAAATTAAATTAAATGATGATAAAAAAATTATAACAAAGAAAAACATCAAATAAAAAATAAATAAAAAATAATTTACTTGAGGAAAAAATTCCTAAGTAATTGCCGACAACATCAATTTTCATTGTAAATTTTTCTTAAAAATTTCAAGACCGACTCTTTCAACCGCTAAGACATCCACCCCTTCGCACTTCGCACCCCTATCTATCCGCTACCAAAGGGGGGCTTATTTTATTTATGTGATTCGCTACGCTTGCTTGCCCCTATCACTGATTCTATTGCCGATTAGCAAAACTTTTCCAATAGTACGAATCGCCGCACCTCGCCTCTTTCTATATGATAATATGCACCTTGGCAGAAATAAATAAAAAAGGTTAACGATGAAATTGGTATCCGCTAGTAAAAATTAATAAATAAATAATAATAATAAAAAATATATATATGCGCATTTTAAGCCGGTATTGCAAATGCAAATTAATTACCTCCGTAAAAATAAAAAATAAAACAAAACTAAAATACTTTATAAAAAGAAAACAAAAATTCAGTTAAAAAAAAAGCAGTACATAATGTCTATAATTTTTAGGTTTAGTGATTTTTTTGTCTTCACTTATTTTGTGACATCAATTAATTAAATAAATCGTTGACATGATTTAATGATAGTTATATAATTGTGTTACTAAAATATAGCCTAAAAAGTGTTACAATTAATAAAATATAGTGTTGCCAAGAGTGCTTCTTAAATAAAGTGATACCTATATGCGTTACAAAAGAAATAACAAAAAAGTGATATTTAAAAAGTGTTACTTATTTAAAAGTGTTACATATTGATAAAGTGCTACAAAAGTGTTACATAAATATTGTAATGTAAAAGTGTTACAAACACATGTTACATATGTACCTTATGTAAAAAGTGCTACAAAATTTGTGTTAATGTCATTTATGTTGTAGTGATGTTTCAAGCATTTTCATTTTTTTATTTTTTAATTCTAGGTTTTTCCTATAAAATTGAGAATATATTTGGATTATTTATATGTCTATTTAATTTATATAGATTCAAAAATTATAATAAATTTGTTTTATGATGATCTTTGCTTAAGAGGACGTGGTATCTCAGTAGATTTGAAAAATGAGATTAGTATGTGATCAAAAACTTGAAATGACAATAGTAGGTGTAGATAATAAAACATAGTGTTACTTTTAATGATCATTTAATTACAGTGAGTTTCACAGAATTGTAGTTTGAGATGTAAAATCCCAATTTAATTTCACTTAAGCTGGTTATATACACCGCAAAGTCAATTGCGATTCCAAATACTTTTACTAACTTTACTAATGATCCGGATGATGAGATGCGACATAATATTATTCGTAAGTCTACAATGAATAGACGTCCGTCCACCAATTTCACTTGTAGGAATCTACATGTTGGGAAATTTATTGTTTAAATTTTGATGAATGCCATGTAAAACTTAGAATAGGAAGTTGACACCCCAATTTTTGTTGTAAACGCATTGGAATAAATAGGGATGGTCAAGCCGAGTTAAGTCACTATGCCCAAACATGCAAGAAGACAATCGGAGACTAGAAGGAAGACTCATTGCAAGACAAATTGAATATGGCAAAGAAGAGAAGACGGAACTCTCTTTTGAAGGAGCAAACAGATGCAACGTGAGAGTATCGACTCAAGTCAACTTAAGAAAAGCCAAGTCTCAAGTTGAAGTGACAGAAAGAGTCATCCAATGATTGGAAGGCGACTCTAAGTCACCTGGGAAAGCAAGGAAATGCAAATCAAGTCGAGATAATCAAAAGATCCGTTGCACGAAATCAAGAGAATTACTTAAACAAGTAATATATCCATGCTACCTTTCTCGAAGTGCTCGGTCGAGCGTGCAAAAGGAATAAACCAATGGGAAGCACTACACCGTGTCGAAACTCGAAAAGGTGGAGAACAATTCATACGAGGAAATGGCAATTCCAAGGATCGCAACAAGACAAGCCAACGACCACAAGTGACTTTCAAAAATAAGCCTATCTCTTCAACGGGCAGATTTTTGAAAAGCTCACTATAAAAGGCCGAGGAATAACTCCAAAAAAAAAAAAGAGAGACGAGATTACGCAGTTACCCGAACCACAAACATTCTAGCAATTATTAGAATTGTAACCTGAAATATTCTCAAATGATTAAACGCTCAATCCTCAAGCCTACACTACGAAGAACATCAATCCAACACTCACCTGTGAAGGAAAGATAACTTCAATCAGTTGAAGAGGAATTATCAAGAATCAAGGGGTCTACATTCCACGAAGGATTGTAGGAAGGTTCAAGGTCGAACCAAGTCTTGAGCTTTTGGAGGGCTTCGTGATCAAATCCAAAGAGCTTGAGCAAGTGGGTCAGTAGTAGCAAAGCGGTTGCCCTGTGAAGAAGCCGAGTCGTCACGAGAAGCCACCGAGTGATCAAGGCGTCTCCAGATCGAGTCCCAAAGGATCAAGTCACCGTGTGTGATCAAGACTTGTATATGGATCTTACCACTTTGTATCTTGATCAATACCTAGTGGATTCCTCCAGGAGTTGGAGAAGAGAGGAGTAGAAGAATTACCCCATCTTCGAACCTCTATAAAAATCTTATTGTGTCATTTACATTTCAAAGACTTTAATTCTTGCATTATATTTGTTTAATTCTGACATATTTGCTATCCATTAGATAATCTCTAAGTACTAAATCAAGCTCTAAATCTCTACTTAACCAAACTTAAGGGTGTTAAGTCTTCCGCTGAAAACAAACCACGATTGAGTTAATTTAGACTTAACGGTGAGTTATTCCATCAACAACTCAATTGAGTCCGTTGAGAGACCAACTCTACTTGATTAACTAAATTGGTCATTCACCAAGGACACAACTGTGTAGTATCAACTCGAACTTTTAAAAGGACTAAATCAAAAATTTGGTAAGGTTTATTCAACCCCCCTTCTAAACCTTACACTTACACCCCTTGGGACCTACAAGTGGTATCGGAGCGGTTGGTTCATTGAGCCTTCCGCACCGGTTCTTGAACTAGATCTCCAAATTTTTCAAAGTCCGCTTTAGTAAACTTTCAAAACTCTTTTTATCATTAAAATTTATTATCATGGAAGCAAATTTGACACGCATCCCTATGTTCACAATTGAAGATTTTGATGATTGGAAAATTCGTATGCGCTCATCTATTAGCATTACATGATGAGATGTGGATAGTGATAGAGGATGGGCAAATCGCAAATCTTAAAGGTGAACACAATGTAAGAAGAGTCTGCAAATGAAGGTGAAGAGGATGTTGCTCTAGACCCGACTATGATCGAAAAACCAAGAATTGAATGGACAAATGATGACAAAAAAGATACAACCTGGACAATGTAGCCAAGGACATCCTTTACAAAACCTTGGACAAAGCCATGTTCAATAAAGTCAAATCATGCAAAACGGCTAAAGAAATCAGGACAAACTAACATTGATTTGTGAAGGCTCGAGCAAATCAAAGAAAATAAATTATCAGTGGTAGACAAAAATTTGAGAATTTCAAAATGATCGCAGGAGAAAACCTGGATCAACCTGGATGCTCGGTTCACGTAAATCACCAACTAGCTATCTCGCACTTGGAAAGGAATATACACGAAGGAAATGTGTATGAAGATCCTAAAAGTCTCCCAAATGAATGGGAAATGAAGGTCATGGCACTAAGACATTCCATGGACCTATCAAAAACATCCAACCATGAACTATTCTCGGACCTCAAAGCCTACGAGTTTGAGATGAGAAGAAAAGACCCGAGGAAGAGACAATTTGTACCCAAAACAACTGCTCTAATTGTTAAAGATAGGAAGAGAGCCGAGGTCAAAGAAGTCATTGACCCGGAAGAAATAGCCCCACTAGTAAAAAGGTTCAACAAGTTCTTCAATAAGAACTACAAGAGAGGCAAGGGCGAATCCTCCGAAAGACACTCGGCTCCTCCAAATCAAGGGAAGATAGGCCAACCAAGAGAAAGATCATCAAAAAGTCAATATCAAAGGCCGACAATCCAAGAATGGAAAGAGTCGATCAAAAGGTTGAATATCTATCTTTGGAACCGAAGGCAACCAGGTCACTACGCCATTGATTGCCCATATCCTCGTAGTCAACAAATACAGAATGAAGAAGAAAGAAAGGTCTTGAGAGAAAGAAGACAAGAAAAGAAAAAGGCAATGTTGGCCGCAGAGATCACCGAGACAAACAAGTCAAAAGACATAGCTGAGTTAGAGAGTAGTGAAGCGATTACTCAAGTGACTCGAAGAAGAAGCTCTAACTGTTTGATGGCCAAGGAACAAGATCAACTCCGACCAAGAAGATGAGGTACACTCTAACTCATCGAACTCGGTTCTAGTGATAGTGATCGTGTGACACACACACTTCATCACCCACTGATCTTTATGATTCATTAGGCAAAATGATGAAAGATTTTGAACACATTAAATCCTCACACACACTACTAAATGAGGAAAACAACCTACTCAAGAGCCAAAACTCACAAATGGCTAAGGAGCCGAGTACTCTAAGTCAAATAGGCGATGAGAATGAAAGTTTAAAGGCCGAAAATGCCAAGCTAATAGCGAAATAGCTGCCATAGAAAAGAGGAGAATGACCTCAAAAATGTAATTGCCTCATTTACTAAGGCATATAAATCATTGGATGATCTTATTATGAGTCAAAGAGAATGTGGAGACAAGACAGGCTTAGGATTTAATTCCTCTGTGCTATGTCAAACTCCGAAAGTAATTTTGGAAAAAGGATCTTCAAGCAATGAAGAGTCTAAAAATCCAAAACTCAAGGGTGCACACACATTCACCCCAAAGCACAATTACAAGCAAACTGGCCTTGGTTATAAAGGAAAAGGAAAACAACCATTCGGTCTTATTGAAAGGACAAGCGAGAAAAGATTGATCGAGTTCCTCAAAGAACTTCAAATGCAAAAATACTCAGAAAGAAGAAACAGAGCTACCAAAAACCCCAGAAAATCTATAAAAGAAATACATATGATGGGAATGGTAGAAATTATCCAAGCCAAGCTGATTGGAATAATTTGAACTATCGAAATAGACTTATGGAATATAAGCCCAAATGGCAAAGGCCTAGAACCCAACAAAGGCCATTCCAAAAGTATAAGAGCTTTCATCAAGACACATATGCACCTAGGCACTACACTCGAGACACCACAATTACCCAAAGAAGGCGATTGCTAAAACACATATACAGTATACGAGACAAAAGAGACAAATGTGTATGAACCTAGAATCCCCAAGCAATTTGCCAAGATTAATTATGATTATGGCACTGATAGATGGCAACCCCTTAGAGTCAAATCATTCGGCTATAAGTGGTTGGATCATCTTACAATTCTAACCCCTCGGGACCCAGACAAGTATGGGTACCTAAAACTTAATTTCCTTGATTGCGGGTTCAAGGAACAACCGAGTGCCAAGGAACTTGGTACATGGATAGTGGTTGTTCCAGGACATATGACAGAAATAAGAAAAATCTGTCAAAATTCAAGGAAGTTAAAGGAGCAAAAGTCATATTTGGAGGAAATGAAGCTCCAGGTGAAATAAGAGGCATTGGATCCATCAAGAGGAATGGATTAGAAATCACGATGTTGCATATGTTGAAGGACTCAACTTCAACTTGCTAAACATCGATCAACTCGTGACAAGGGCTATAATGTTGGATTTAACATGGGTATATGCCAAATTAAGGATCTTGAATCGAATGAAGTTGTGTTGCAAGGATGCGAGACAAAAGAACATGTATGTAGTAGATTGGTCAACCGCTACACCCAAAGACTGTCTACTAGCAAAAAGCACAAATCAAGTTGGTCATGGCACAAAAAGCCGAGTCACTTGAATTTCAAAACGATTAACAAGCTTGCCGTAGTAGTCTTGTGGAAGGACTTCCGACTCGAGATACAAAAAGGAGAGTATATGTGACGCATGTCGAAGGGAAAACAAATCAAATCATCATTCAAAGAAAAGACATGCCCATCTTCAACAAGAATATTGCATCTGCTACATATGGATCTATTTGGCCCAAATGGAACCAAATAGCATAAGTGGAAAGAAATACACCTTGGTGGTAGTAGATGACTACTCAAGATATACATGCACAATATTCATGTGTAAGAAGAAAGAAACTCTACAAAACTACCCACAATCGATGAAGAGGATTCAAAATGAGAAGAGCCAAACCATTATCAAAATAAGATCGAGACAGAGAACCGAGTTTGTCAATGGAATAATAACTCAATATTGTATTGAAAATGGTATTGGTCATGAACTATCTCAGCAAGGACTCCACAAATGAATGGAGTTGCGAGAAAGAAGGAATAGAACTCTCAAAGAAGCGGCAAGGACCATGTTAGGCAAGCAGGTTACCAAAAAGATTTTGGGGTCAAGCAATCAACACAACTTGCTACACTCAAAACAGATGTATGATAAAATGCAGGACGGTGACAAAGACTCCTATGAGATTTGGTGGAAGAAAACTAAATGTTGCATATTTTAGAATATTTGGATGTAAATGCTTCATCCACAAAGAATGGCAAAGACAATCTAAAGGCATTCGATGCTAAAGGCGATGAAGGTATCTTCTTGGGATACTCAAATGAAAGCAAAGCCTACTGAGTACTCAACAAAAGGACTATGGTTGCGGAAAAATCCATTCATGTGGTATTCGATGAGCCAAATGTAAATGGAGAAGACATTGAAGAGTCACCGATAAGTCAATCATCCAACCATACTGTAAGAGTCCCTCTTCTTTGGAAGCCGGAATTATAAACTCGAGAAGAAGATGAGATAGTCAATCTCAAAAACAATGGAAAATTTGCAGCTAAGTGACTACGAGAGAGGCGATCAAAGCAACACAATTGCTAGACGATCAATCCGACCTAACTTACTTCAACCGGATGTAAGATGGCTGAAAGACCATCCACGAGAACTTGTCATTGGAGATATAAGAGAAGGTGTCAAAACAAGATCCGAACTCAACAAGCTATGTTCACATGCTTTATCTCGCAAATAGAGCCCAAAGATGTGTTACAAGCATTGGATGACACACATTGGATTCAAGCTATGCAAGAAGAGTGAATCGGTTTGAAAGAAATAAAGTATGGGAATTAGTTCAAAGACCCACCCATCAAAATGTTATTGGCACAAAATGGGTGTTCGAAATAAGATGAACGAGGAAGGTTACGTGGTAAGAAACAAAGCAAGATTAGTAGCCAAAGGATATTGCCAAGAAGAAGGGATAGATTTTGATGAAACATTTGCCCTGTAGCAAGATTGGAAGCTATAAGGATGTTTCTTGCCTATGCGACTCACAAGAATTTTCTTCATATCGATGGATGTAAAAAGCGCATTCCTAAATGGTTTATTGGAAGAAGAAGTGTATGTTGGACAACCTCCAGGATTTGAGCGAGAAGACTCTTGGAGATAAGGTATACAAACTCAAGAAAGCTCAGTATGGATTGAAACAGGCACCCGTGAGCATGGTATGATACTTTGTCATAATTCCTAACGAGAATGGATTCACGAAGGAAAAGTAGATAGAACACTTTTCGTAATTCAAGACAAGAAGAGTATCTTGCTTGTTCAAATATATGTGGATGACATCATTTTTGGATCCACAAACAAAGAGCTATGTGAAAAATTTTCAAACCTCATGCAAAGTAAATTTGAAATGAGCATGATGGGAGAGTGACATTCTTCCTTGGACTCCAAGTGAAACAAGCTGAAGGATGGAAACTTCATAAGTCAAACAAAATACACCAAAGATTTAATGAAGAAATTTGGTATGGAGGAGAAGTCTTCGTGAAAATACCAATGAATACATCATCAAAATGGACATGGATGCGGATGGCAAGCCTCAGAGATCAAACAAGATATAGAGCACTTATTGGATCATTGCTCTATCTCACAAAGAAGTGAGCCGGACATCACCTTTCTTTGTAGGTGTATGTGCGAGATTTCAATCTGCTCCAAAAGAAAGTCATATGACAAAGAAACTAAGAGAATATTGAGATATTTGAAAGGAAGCCAAGAAGTTGGCTTATGGTATCCAAAGGAAGGTGGATTCAAGCTAATTGGCTATTCGACTGACTATCTTTGGATGCACGAGTTGACAGAAAAGCACCTCGAGGCACATGTCAAATGCTAGGAAATAGGCTAATTTCTGGTTTAGCAAGAAACAAAATTCAATAGCCACCTCTACAAATTTGGCGAATACATAGTCATGGGGGCAAACATAGCCCAAATCCAATGGATGAGAGAAAAATGGTGAGACTATGAAGTTGAGGAAAAAGAAATTCCAATCATGTGTGATAACACAAAGTGCAATTGCAATCACTCAAAATCTGTGTTGCACTCAAGAATAAAGCATATCGATGTCGATATCACTTCATAAGAGATCATGTTGAAAAGAAGGACATCATCTTGGAATATATCTCAACCGATAAACAATTGGTGACATCTTCACAAAACCATTATGTGAGTCGAGATTTGAAGAACTCAAGCATGAGTTAGGGTTAATTGAGCTGAGCTAACACTCGGAAGAATCAAAGAAAAGAAATGGAACACAAAAAGGAAAAAGAACTCAACTCACAAATCAGCTATAAATCACCGTGATCGTAAATACAATATACCGAGTCGAGTTGACAACCGAGTCACAAAGAGAATCTGTGAGAGGAAGAGTTAAACCAAATGAGGGTAAAAGCCGAGTCATTTATGAGCAAAGTGACAAAAACGCAATGTTTTTACTAAGCGGGAATGTTTTTAAGAATTACGTCAAAGATAATTATGACGTGTACAGCAAAAGCTGCACACCAAGCTTATGATTGGATATAAATGCCGCCGCATTAAATACGAGACATTAAATGCTAAATCAACGTGCAAAATCTAAGCCGTTAATTTCGATCATATTTCAAAACCACCCGCACGCCCTTTCATAAACAATACTTAAGCTTTCCTTCTTCTCTCTCTCATATTACCAAACCGTTCATTTCTCTCGAGAAAAAGGCAAAACTCTCTCAAAACCCTATCTATCTTCAAATCAACCTCTAAGTTTTCTTCGGTGAAATCTGAAAAATGGCACCAACCTTGATTTTGTCAAGTTAGGAAAGCAAATCCACACCGGTCTCTTTGTGGATTTCGACGACATGGTGAAACAGGGGTCCGACGACACCTTAGTGAAGAAAATTGCTGAGATATTGGTAACGCCTGGGTAAAACCGTTTCGACGTTGGAATATACGATGACCTATGTGGAGGAGGTCGCACAGCTTCTACGTGAACGCCGAGGTTAACGATGAAGGGATAAAGTCATCTGTTCTCACGGAAAGAAGTCCACCATCTCTCGCCAAGGATTTGGTGAACACGCTCACTACCGGGCGAGCATCGAAAATCAACGATGCTGATGTAAACCTGGCTGCCGCTTGGAAGGAAATAGCCAAGCCCCACTATCTTTGATAAAATAGTTTACACAAAGCAAACAAGAGGTCAACGAAGGAGGATTACCACAAATCTGTTGGACATAGTTGCCAAATGCATAGACATCAAATTTGGCTTTGACCAATCAAATCAAAAACAAAGTTGATCGTGAATGGCCGCGATCATTGAAGAAAAGAAAATAAATCTGGCCGAAGTTTGTCTACAAAGCAGACTCTGCTGCAATATAGGGAACAAATCCTTCAAGGAAGATGGTGCATTTGGAGGATCCCTAGGATATGGCCTGGTGATTGGCGGGTGATGGAGGTGAAAGGAGTCCTCTCTTAGACATGGAAAGGCATTCCATGTAAACAAAAGAATGTTCAGATCAAACCTCTCTCGCGCATAGAAGAGAGCCTACGCCAAGAGAGCGACACGAGTGAGGGGAATCACTGACCTCGGCAGATCAAATGCTTTTCCTCTCCACCAAAGAAGAAAGCCTGCCCCTGCTAAGAAGAAGATCGCTCTGTAGCAAAGAAAAACTAACTCTGCTCCCGCCCCGCAGCTCGAGTCACCCGCCCGCAGCCGTGTCTCTCCGCCCCAAAGAAGAGCGGCCGAGAAGGACTCTCAAATACCTTCTCCGATCGTCAAAAAGAGGAGAACGATAAGCCAAGACGGCCAGCCTCAAACAAAAACACCAAAGACGCCCCGCGCCAAGACTCAAGAAACTCTCTCGAACCGAAATCCCTCGCATCAAGCACTCCGAGCTTTACAAACCGGTGAGTCACCACTCACCGAGCAGACACTGGAGATCTGTTGGAGAAGTAGAGTCCCCGATATAATTGATGAAACAACTAAGTCTCTTTGAAGGCGTCAAAGGGGCAAATCAAGACACAAATTGTAGTCCGCGCACCGAGCACTGAGGCACAAGAAAGAAGTCGATAGAGCCGATAGTGATGTGATGATCCTATCCCCACTTTACCCGGACATCCAAAATCGTCCGGAGAGTGGAGGAAGTGGAAATTGAGTCGATTAAGGGAACAGTTCCAACGGCCCGAATTTATAGAAGAGGAAGAGGAATCGAACTTCATTGGAGTGACCACTTTGTGGTCCAAGCACCGGATGAAGAAAATCGCACGAGATATCTTGCAGATCTTCAAGGACAAGGAGAAGGAAAGACAGCGAGAGGGAAGGCGAGGCACGTGAGAAGGCCGATCTCGCCCTATCACCGCACCACGTAACACACACATCATCTCCTTGATGTCTTATCGATGTGATGAGGATCCTGAGGACTCTGCTGCCGCCCCACGTAAAAGTTGCAAATGCAGAAAGCAATGCACGAATCCGAGAATCCTTCACGAGAAAAGATTGATGGAGGGACCAGGAGAGTCCTCCAAAACACAAACTGAAATTGATCCAATGGGAGTGGTTCAAGAAATCACCACCGTTGTTGCTGCCACCACTTCCCACACTCGGAAGAAGGAATTAAGGAACTCGGCGATGAAACCCAGGGTTAGTGGGGACCCCGGTTGAGCCAACCCCTAATGAAGGTGTCTTACCACCCGCCCCAACGGTGAACACTCAAGAGAAACAACAAGGAGTTTGGAGACGAGTGACCCCATTCCAAGTCACTCACCGGTGCGCCACCGAGGGGAAACTCCTCCACCGCGGCAAGGTCGGAGGATGTTACGGATGACTCCACAACGAATCTAGGAGGCGAAGTGGAGAAAGTACAAACACCAAATGAACAGCAAGTTGCCATCAACGGCTCGGCGTTGAGATCGTCTCACTGAGGTGCCAATCGCTCGAAGGCTAATGATGCTACCGATGCGGTCGAGGCACATGAAGGAACAACCCGGAGTTAACACTGGGCGATGAAAGTGCAATCCATGGGGTTGAGACTCCAATGGATGCCACCACGAAGACCCTAAGACAGTGACACTTTGTCGAAAGAGAGGTCCAAGGCCTCACTTGCGGCTTGAGACTGTAGGAGGTAATGAAGGCCCACGGGAGGTTGAGACTTCCTGGGGTAAAGAAGTCAAGAGAGAACATCCTCCCGCTATCATTGATCCATCCGAAAAGGAGATAAGCGCGCTTCATGATTCCTAGGATAATCCCGATATAACCTTTTTGGGATCGGAAGGCGACGAAGAAGGCCGAGTCATCCCCGTGATGCATCCAAAAGACTCAATTGCGGATGTTCCCGGACGAGCAAGTCGATCTCAAGACTACTCGTCAAACTTTCAATTTTGATGATGAGCCACCAATGGAAATCTCATCATCGTCCGATGATGCTTCGATAAGGCCGAGGACCATCCACTCAATTGGAGAAACCAAATTGAGACCAACGGTTGCTTGAGACGATTGAGGCTCGGCAAGTCGGGTCCACTTCACAAAAGACCCCGGTACAAACAGAGTCCACCGCACAGGGCTCCTCAAGCTGCGCAGCAGTTCGACTCAAAAGGAACTTCACGCGCACCTCTCATCATTGAACAAATCCCGGTTGGCCGTGATGATTCCTTTGTAGAATCATTTCCTTTCTCTCTGAGGCACCCGACCTCCCGAAGAGTCGAGAGAACGAACTCAAGACGCTTCCATAGACCAGCTCCTGTCATTCCGTCAGTACCATCGTTCAGCCTAACTATGAATTTGACGCCGCATGGCCGTCACCGTAACGGAAGAAACAAATCAAGTTCGGGAGGTGTTTAAAGCATTATTTGAAAATTGAACGGATGGAGAGGCACCAGCCTCTATGGACATGAGATCGATAACAGATGCCAACCTTACTGCGACTTGAGAGGCATAACAATCGAGAATCGAGGAATGGTGGCAACAAAGAAAAACAATGCGTGTGGAACAAGTTAGATATTTCAGAACATTGTTCAACAAGTCTGGTATGGAGAGTCGAGAATGCCGATGCAAAAACGAAATTGAGAGAACACATTGAGCACATGCATGAAGCTCACACTGCCGAGATAAAGTCACAAGGTGAGCAAAATAAGAGTGATCTCCGGCGTATGGAAGAAAACATGGATAGAAAATTCAGCCTTCTCATGGCCGAGATGAAGCTAATTTCAGCAGAGTCCAACGCTACTCGCTCAATTTCGTGCCGCATACACCGCAGCCAGACTCGGCGAACTCGGCTATCGCCAGGCTCGACTTCACCTTTGCCACAAGATGTTTCCAGTGTGTTCATCTCTCCTTTGATGATGCCAAAAAGGGGAAGAGGAATACTTTAAAGCGCTAAAGAGATCTGAAAAGGAGGAAAACAATCGTGAAGGGAAAGACATCCGAGGAAGTGTCAAAACAAAAGAAAGGAAAGTCCGTTGAGGGGGAATGATAGAAAGATGTGATCTTGATGATTGCACAAACCCCCAACAAGGTCTTGTCACAAATGATATTATCGTGAAGAAACTCCCAGTGACTTCCGCCACTCCAACACTCGCAATATCTATGGGAAAAGAGAAAGACAATTGAAGTAGGGATGGAGGAAGTGGAAGGAAGAATGGATGTCCGAGTTATGAACATCTTGAAACAACATGGAGGCATTCCAAAGAGACAGAGACACTTATGCCATCTCGGATGCTCGGGACCGAGCCACGATCGCTTGATGAATTTAAAACGCTCGCATCTCGAAGGATACTTTGCAAAAATGTCTATGGCTCAAGCTTGAGACTTGTCTTTGGAAAAGGGTCTCACGTTATGTGAAGAAGCCGACAGTACAGACTGATCACTCTGCTCACTGTCACTCCGCCGTCACTCACCGGGAGAAGACCCCAAGACAATACACGCCCGAGGGAGAGGTAGAGAAAGAAGCAACAGTGAAGGAAGAGGCTTCATACCTAGACCTCTGCCCAAAACATTGAGTACGTAGATCCGGGCAAGAAAGGAGGGATCTCTTCAATGGTCTTGACCAAGTAGCCAATTTGCAAGTGGCTAAAAGCAATCTTGAGTATGCGAAAAGAATAGAAGAAGAAAATAAGAGACAAACTCAGCTATGGGAGGAAAGACAAGAGAGATTAAGAAGAGATGAAGTTTGCGCCGGAAGGCATATGAAAAAAAGAAGAAGAAGGCGGTGACGAGAAAAAGAGAGAAGAGCGAGAAGATCTTGAAGAAGATGAAAGAAGGAGACATCGAAGGAGATGAAGTGTTCTTGTCCACCCCTTCATGTATTTTACTATGTAAATACATACTATGTAAGTCTTCCGCAATAAAGTCAAATTCTTTATTTTTGGGTAGACAAATGTTTGCTCTAATACACCTTGTAAACAGATTGTGTAAAAGAACAAGAATGTTATGATCAATAAAAGGATTGATTCTACGCATACATTCTATGTGAATGCACTATCTCGTATGTATCTTTGCTATTTACATTTTGAATGTTTTAAGTTTTGGCATCATCAAAAAGGGGGAAATTGTTGGGAAATTTATTGTTTAGATTTTGATGAATGCCATGTAAAACTTAGAATAGGAAGTTGGCACCCCAATTTTGTTGTAAACGCATTGTAATAAATAGGGATGGTCAAGGCGAGTTAAGTCACTATGCCCAAACATGCAAGAAGACAACCGGAGACTAGAAGGAAGGCTCATTGCCGCAAGACAAATGAGTATGGCAAAGAAGAGAAGACGGAACTCTCTTCAAGGAGCAATCGAGATGCAAACAGTGGAGTATCGGTCAAGTCAACTTAAGAAAAGCCAAGTCTCAAGTTGAAGTGACAAGAGTCATCCATGATTGGAAGTCGACTCTAAGTCACCTGGGAAAGCAAGGAAATGCGGTCAAGTCGAGATAATCAAAAAGATCCGTTGCACGAAATCAAGAGAATTACTTAAACAAGTAATATCTCCATGCTACCTTTCTCGAAGTGCTCGGTCGAAGCGTGCAAAAGGAATAAACCAATGGGAAGCACTACACCGTGTCGAACTCGAAAAGGTGGAGAACAATTCATACGAGGAAATGGCAATTCCAAGGATCGCAACAAGACAAGCCAACGACCATTAGTGACTTTCAAAAATAAGCCTATCTCTTCAACGGGCATATTTTTGAAAAGCTCACTATAAAAGGATGAGGAATAACTCCAAAAAAAAAAAAGAGAGACAGAGATTACGCAGTTACCCGAACCACAAACATTCTAGCAATTATTAGAATTGTAACTCTCGAAATATTCTCAAGTGATTAAACGCTCAATCCTCAAGCTTCACACTACGAAGAACATCAATCCAACACTCACATGTGAAGGAAAGATAACTTCAATCAGGTTGAAGAGGAAATTATCAAGAATCAAGGGGTCTACATTCCACGAAGGATTGTAGGAAGGTTCAAGGTCGAACCAAGTCTTGAGCTTTTGGAGGGCTTCGTGATCAAATCCAAAGAGCTTGAGCAAGTGGGTCAGTAGCAAGGCGCAAACTGCCCCCGAAGAAGAAGCCGAGTCGCACGAGAAGCCACCGAGTGATCAAGCGTCTCAGGATCGAGTCCCAAAGGATCAAGTCACCAGTGTGATCAAGACTTGTATCCGGACTGTTACCACTTTGTATACTTGATCAATACCTAGTGGATTCCTCCGAGTTGGAGAAGAGAGGAGTAGAAGAATTACCCCATCTTCGAACCTCTATAAAAATCTTATTGTGTCATTTACATTTCAAAGACTTTAATTCTTGCATCATATTTGTTTAATTCACGACATATTTGCTATCCATTTGATAATCTCTAAGTACTAAATCAAGCTCTAAATCTCTACTTAACCAAACTTAAGGGTGTTAAGTCTTCCAATAAAACAAACCACAGTTGAGTTAATTTAGACTTAACAAACAGTTATTCCATCAACAACTCAGTTGAGTCCGTTGAGAGACCAACTCTCTTGATGAACTAAATTGGTCACCGTCCACCAAGGACACAAACAAGTATCCACTCGAAATTTTAAAAGGACTAAATCAAAAATTTGGTAAGGTTTATTCAACCCCCTTCTAAACCTTACACTTACATCCCTTGGGTCCTACACTACACATCTACCCTTTGGATATTGAATCTTTAGTCGACAATCTCATTGAGTTACCGCTAATGGTGGAACAAGAAAAAATATAGGGGCAAGCCGATATACAAAAATGGTGTGCCCAGGATAAAAAATAAAAAAATTCATATTAAACTAAAATACTTTTTAGTTTCATTGGGACTTATATAGTTTTTGTTTATTTTTTATCTTTTGATATATATATTTGGAGGCGGCAAGTGGTTGGACTAAGAAAGATGAAGTCGTGAAGAAGGGAGGACATAGTGCTAATCCTTAAGATGCCCTTGGAGGAGCGTCGCCTTGGTGTTGAGATCCTTGACAAAACACATAGAAGGGTAAAATTCAAAGAATACATTGTTGTCATGTGCAAATTTAGAGACACTAAGCAAGTTTTTAGGGATTTTTGGAACATGTAAAATTTGTTTGAGTGCAAGAGTTCTATAGGAATCAAAATGGGAAGAAAAATAGGATGAACTAATACGTTGGATAGGCAAGCCCTTACCATCTCCCACGTGAACTTGTTCATTGCCATGATAAGGTGCTCCAACACTAGATTTGAAAAATCAGAGTAAAATGATTTGTTGCCCTTAACCCGAATACCAAACCAGGATCATTAAAACATTCTCGTGCATGAAGATAAGCCTCGAGGTGTTTGAAAAAATGCGTGAGAGGAATCGAGAGGAAGAATTATTTCCAGAGAATCCATGGCCGAGAAATGTTTAACACTAGATATGTGAGCAAAATTTCCTTGCGTAGAAGCTCCACCCCATTGACCTTGTAGTTGTGAAGATCCAACAAATGACTGATCAAATATATAATAGCACCGCATTGCAAGTGCCCCGTGTAACCACATAACTCGACAAAGAATTTTATTTCGATGCTAAGGAGGCCTATCCTTGTTAGATAAATGTTTTTATAATGATTTTGATGATTTTGTTTAAATGTGTTTTTACACCAAAACAATGTCTCTAAGTCTTGTTCAAAAACTCCTAAACGTTTTAAATTATTTCTCGGAATATTGTCTTGAGGTTTATTTTCCGATTATTCAAAACAATTCGTTTGGGCGATATTAAAAATATTTTTCATGTTTTAAAGTTTTTTAACATTTACCGAATACCATCAAGGTAAAACGGTGCCCGAAAAATAAATTCGAATTTGTTCAAGGACCGAAAACTCCCTAGAATAGGTTGACCGATCGAGCCTAGGTCAACCTAAGGGTGCCTCAAGATTAAGATTTCACGTTTTCAAAGAAAAAGCACCGAGGGATGTCGACCCTGCCCCAAACCGATCGACTACAAGGGTTGACCCCGAGGTTTCGTGTTCCCCTGCGCTACAATCATCTCGCTTTCTATTTCTCGTTTGGCAGGGACAGTCGACCTCTTGGTCGACCGGCTTGACCCCGGTCTACCCGTGTGGGACCCCACTCAACGGACTTATTTTTGAATTTTTGTATTGGTCGGCCGTTCGACCACATGGGTTGACCAAAGATAAAATCAAACGATTTTTGAGCTTATGGGAGAAAACTTTTCCCGATTTTTGGGAGTTGATTTGTAAATGACTATATTGTTGATTTAATCAGTATTTCTTTTGATTTCACTCTTCAAGAGGAGCCTATCAATGTACAAGACCTCTTCTATAAATAGAGGAAGATTTGAAGCAACAAAACAAGACAATACACTACAACACAACAAGAGACATATCAAGCAAATATTTTATTCTTCACTTTCAACATTCTTGTTGTAATAGCCTAAGTCTTTCACTTTCACATCTTGAGGTCTAGGCTTGATTCTTGATCAACTTGCACTTCAAAGTTGTATACTTCATTATCGAGTTGTAATCTTGAATTTGTGTTCATCATTCAAACACAAGATATCCCCGTAAGTGTTCTTGTGGTAAGAGCACACTGGGTGATCTTAGGCGATTGAAGAGTGGTACTCTTCATAGGTTTAAGAAGAGTGTGGTAATATTCTTGTGGAAGAGTTTGGTGCTCTTCAAGTCGGAAGATTGTGGTAATTTTCATTGGTTCCGTTGTAAGAAGAGTTTGGTACTCTTCAAGGTGAAGTTGTAATAATTTTGTAATTATTAATAATTTTTTTCTTTTTTCAAACCCATCCCGAATATACTGGGGTGGTAGAGCACGTAGTCCCTAGGTGGGGGTGAAGCTCAGAAATTGACGTGTGTTGTTTATTTTCCACATTTATATTTTTGCTATCATCTTCACATTCAAAAAAAGAGACAAAATTGAGAAAATCGGCATAATCTATTCACCCCTCTAGATTATCGTAGCCACTTGGAATAACAAGTGGTATCGTGAGCCAAACTCTTTCGCAAGCTCGTTCCACATTGCGAGTAAAGAGAAAAGATCCTTAGCTACGAACGAGAGCTATCTACCAACCGGTGCTTCATTCAATAGACCGTCTCTCTTCGACTCCAACAATTATGCATTTTGGGATGATAGAATGGAGTGCTTCTTATAAGATTGCAGGTTCGATATTTGGAACACGATTATAAATGGAGTATCCATTCCAATGAAGAAAAAGGAGGACGAACTCAAATCCCCAAAGGCCTCAAGGAGTTCAATGATGAAGACAAGAAAATATTCTCCTTAAACGGTAAAACTTTTAACATCCTTCATTATTATCTTACTTCTCCCGGAGTATAATCACATTCGAGGAATGCGGTTGGCACATGAAGTGTGGCAAAACTTATAAACTATCTACGAAGGCACCAAGAAAGTTAAACAAGCTAGAAAAATAATGCTTGTTAAAGATTTCAAAATTTCACAATGCTCGAAGGTGAATGGATTTCAAAAATGGTAGAAAGGCTAGACAACATTGTTAATTCTTTGTGGGCACTCGGAAAAGTCATTTCGGAAGAAGACAAAGTAACCAAAGTTTTAAATGCTCTTCACGAGTTCTTGTCCGAAAAGGTGGCGGCTATCATGGAGCTCAAAATTTAGAAACTCTAAATTTTGATGAGCTTATTGGAAATCTTCTCATCCATGAAGTATACATAAATGAAAGGAGTATTTCAAAGCATCTACTTCTCAACCGGATATAATATCAAATCCAACAACATGGGATGAACTTCTTGCAACATCCAATGATGAGGAAGCGAGCAATGTCTAATGGGCATCAAAGAAGACAACAAGGTGCGCGCTAACTCTTCTATTTCTTTTAGTAATGAATTGCATGATGATTATGATGAATTGCAAAATGATTTTGATGAGCTTCAAAATGAATTCCAAAGTGGCTCTTTAAATACAAAAATTTGAAAAAGAAATTCAACACTATGAAAAATGAAAAGGATAGTTTACTTATTTCATATGAATCACTTTCTTGTGCTCGCACTACCACACTTGATAAGGTTAAAAACCTTGAAAAAGAAAAAATAATACTCTTATTAAGGATATTGATTGCATGTAAAAGGAAATAATGAAGTTTAATTTGAGTACCGATAAAATTACCAAAATTCTTGATGTTCAACATTGTGATCATTTGAAACTAGGACTTGGTTATAAGCTAATGCAATGAATGATATGAAAAAGAACCAAGTACCAATGCATGTTAATCATTATGCTTCTAGAACTATTATATGTTTTTATTGTGGTAAAAGTGGTCACACAACAAATACTTGTCGAGCTAGAAATAGTTCTAATTATTATTGGAGACCTAAAAGTCTCAATGCTAATCCGATCTTGATCGAGTCCTGCATTCTTCAACTTGGTCGCTTCTACTCAAACTTATAGAACCCTATCTATTATAAGTTGATTTACGTAGAATTGTGGTGCTAACTTCATAATCTAAGTTTTACATGGTATCATCAAAATCTAATACATAAATTCCCCAACAATTTCCCCTTTTTGATGATGCCAAAACTTAAATAAACTAATAAAGTAAATAGATTGCATAAACAAAGAATGATTTGTGTGAATGTCATTTTATTGAACATATCATTCTTGCACTTTACAAAGTTTTATAAAGTATAATGAAAAGAGTATACAAAGTACTTACAAATGTCTGTGTATACATTGAAGTAAAAATACAACATGAAAGTGTTTGTAATGATCTTCAATGCCTCTCGCTTCCTTCTTCTCTCAACTTCATCTTGAGCTCTTCGCCTATCTTCTTCACTCTCTTCCTTTTCTTTTCTTCTTCTTCTTCTTCTTCTTCTTCTTCTTCACATAGGCTCTCTTTTCACAAATGGTCTTCTCTTCTTTGTCTATCTTCCCATTCATGATCCAACCTTCTATTTTATTCTTCTTGCCTTCTCGCCATCTCCTCATTCCTTTTGGTCACTTCTCTATTTTCAATTTCGTCCAGTCTGCCTAGTATAACAAGCCTTTTTCTCGGGGATTAATGTATTGAACATCTTTAGGCCTTGCTAGCGGAGTGCCTCTCCTCTGTCTTCCACCAATTCTTTCCCTTCTTTGTCTAGAGTCGGCTCCTCCTCCGGGAGTGTACTATACAGTTGAGCCTTTGAAGTCTGTGACTATTTCCCAAAGTCCGCTACTTCTACTGATTGACATAGTTCCAAATTATTTTCCCAAAGATAAGTCCCAAGCCTACTTAGTCATTTCTTTAAAAATCCTTAAAATTTCGAGTCATTCTTTTGAGAAATCCTTCAAATTTAAGCGTCCGAATTCCTCTAGCGATCTTGCTCGATCCTACATCAAGAGCGGGAGCAAGCTCTTGAGGGAGCTTTCTTTGTTAGAGAGTCTTTAAGTAACCCTACTTGGGGGACCGTCGAACTTGGCTTTTAATCATTCTATGAGACCATGTTGCCTTTCATCTACTTTAGCAAAGTCACTTCGATGGTTTCTCTAGTCTTCTTGAAAGCTAACTCACTTTTTGTTCAAATTTTAAAGTCCTGTGGTAGCCGTGAGATGAGTGAGCTGGTGGATGAGCCTTGTTGAGGTTTTGCAAACACTATATTCAAGGGGTCTTCTAAAGGGATCCTTCCCCCTTAATTCCACTTCCTTCCCTTTACTATCTTTCTCCTTTTTGGCATCATCACCAGGAGAGCCTTCGAGAAGATTTTAATAGAATAAGATCCGATTTTTCATGAGTTTTGGAGTGAGTTGTTACGTGTCCCGATCATAGAGCCTTAATTTACTGCGCAGCCCATGATCTTCATCTATGCGTTCATGAACATCATTTTTGTCCTTAGATTGGCTTCTCGTCTTGAGAAGGTCTTGCTTATGTTGAGCTTTCAAAGAACTCCATGTCGATTTTGCGCTTGGTCTATTCTCAAAATATGGTCCCTCCGCCTCTGCTGAAACTTAGCATTTTCGGCTCCAAATCACCGTTTTGCAAATAGGGATTTGAAGTAGCCGACTTGTTCCCTTCGAGTGCCTTTGTTTGAGCTGTCCATTCCCGATTCTTAGTATCGCGTGCCTCGAATGTCTCCGGACATGGTTGCATCATGGTTGTCCGTATGTTGGTTAAGAGCAAAAAAACCTTTCTCCATGTTTTCTATTTCGGCGAGATAGCCTTGAAGCCTTTTCGAAAGTCTCACGTGCATCGATGATCGCTATTCGCCATCATCCAAATCAAAACCAAACGACAATACTCGAAGATCATCCGAGCTTCAAATTCTTCATGGTGGATTTCCACGATATCGGGCACTTTCAAGAGCGGACTCGATCTTAAAGGGTACCTCGGCTACAAAACGGAAGTAGTCCGAGAATAGATCATCCGGGACAAAAGGAATTTCCCCACTCCTCCTTCTAGAGCCTTTCCTTTGCCTTCGATCATCGGCTTGATTCTATGTGCCCACTTGTTTCATCTTCATCGGCCGATCCTGTTGTGTTAACTGCCAGAGTGATCGATCCTTAGCCGCCTTAACAACTTCATTTGACTTAGTTGTTGTTTTGTTTTGAGTAACTCGTGCCTTAGCCGCTGCGTCAATAGCGTCATGGGCTGGTGATGACACCATAATGGGTGGGCCAACAAACCAAAACAAACTTCACACGAGTAGCTTTCTCGCTTGCCTTCCTTATTTTTGCCACAACTTCCTCAATTTCTAGGTCCTTGACTGGTTTTCTTTGTGAGTAGATTCAGTTTCATCTTCTCGTGTCAAGAAACTCTATAGAGACATTTTCTTCCTCGAGTCATGTTGCGCACTTATTTCTTCCATCTTAGTTGACTCTGGGTGAGGAGCCGACATTTATCTTTCCTCTTGACCACTTTACCCAAGGAAGTTTCAACCTCCTTTGGGCCTTCATTACCCTCAACAACAATCTCAACTACTATGGGGCCTTCTACATTCCCTTTAGTAAACTCACGGCAGAGGGTCTTGGACATTCCCTTCACAGACGGCTACATTAGGGTCTTCATGGCATCCTTCGAGGTATCAACCTCTTGGATTGCACTTTCATGACCAACATCTTAATCGCCATGGTCTCTTGTCCATCCTTTTGCCTCAAATTGCAGCAGCAGCTTTCATTGCCTCGCAACACAATTGGGATTTTAGCTAAGACATCTGAATCGCCTGCGAGCCTCATCAACCCCACTTTGTTATTCAATTTTAGTCTTCCCATCGCCTCCAAGATTCAAGTTTCAAGTTTCCCATAGCCTCCTCCAACCCGGCCATGGTGTGTTCGATTCCCACTCGGGCGCACCATCCGACTCACGGACAATGGGGTCACCGGACACTTGAGACTTGACTTTTTCCCTCGAGTGATCGCCCATCGGCAATTGTCTCAACAACTATCACAGAGGTTAGATCGGCTAAGGTGCCCTATACTTCTCCTTTCATTGCTTCATCGCGCTTTTCCTGGTTTGTCCTTGATTGCGGAGGTGAGGTTGAGGAATCGATGGTCCTCACCATTTCCAATATATCGGGGGTAGGAGAGATTTGCACGGATGAAGACTCTCCAGGGCCCCTTCACAAGGTTTGATCATGCATCTCTCAGTAGGTTCCAAGGGGTGTGATGTAAGGTTTAGAAAGGGGAGGGGTTGAATAAACCTTACCAATTTTTCGATTTTAGTCTTTTAAAATATTTCAACATAGTTAACTCAAATCAACTAAGTCATTGGGGACATCTTGGTTGGCTTACTTGACAAAGTTACCCACTCAACACTGACGAGTGTTGATAGTATAACTTAGTCCGCTTCTTCTAACACTTAAGTTTTAGTTGATTTGGTTTTATACAAATGAAAGACTTAACACCCATTTAAATTTTAAGCACGTTTTAATATTTTTTTAGCAATGCTATTATCGGATGGGTTAGCAATTTAACTTAACAACAAGTATAAATGTATGCAAGAAAGTAAATTGTTGTAAGTAAATGACACAAGTAAATTTTATAATGGTTCGAGGATGGGGTAATTCCTCTAATCCACTCTTCTCCAACTCCCCGGAGGAATCCACTAAGTAACAGATCATGTTACAAAGTAGTTCTTCAAAGATAGAGACAACCTTGATCACACAATCTTTCTCTGCGACTCGGCTTCTTCACAGACAATCGCTTTGCTTCTTCATCTCCTTCAAACCCCGGAATTGATCACACATCCTTCCAACGGGCTTGAAACTTTTGGTTCGACCTTGAACATTACTACAACTCCTTCAAACATGGAGAGTAGACCCTTTTGTTCTTAAAACGTTTTCCTCTTCAATAAGTTGAAGTATTCTTTCCTTCACAAAAAGTGTTGGATCGAGTTCATTCGAGTTTTAGGCTTGAGGAATTTCTTGATAAGTTTGAGAGAATATTTGCAGTTTTTCTTGCTTTCGATTTGCTTAGAATGTTTGATCTCTTGTGTGTCATTCGTACTTATTGACACATAACCGGGTCTTCACTTGATCTTGATTGACTTCTTGCATTCTTCAACATAGTGACTTCACTCACTCATGCAACCCTATCTATTACAAAATAGAAATACAAGCAATACGGGTGCCAACTTTCTATTCTAAGTTTTACATGGTATCATCAAAATCTAATAATAAATCTCCTAACAATTTCTCCTTTTCGATGATGCCAAAACTTAAATAAAAATTACAAAAAACACAAGCATTGCAAAGAATAAAGAATGTATGTTTTGAATATGTCAATTTTATTGATCATAACATTCTTGTCCTTTACAAAGTTGTTTACAAAATATACTCTATACATCAGACGTAGTTTATACATGCATTTTAATTACAACATGTATCATAGCAAAGTTACAAAATTGCAACAAGTATCGTGAGCTTTATTACGAATACTTATAGCCGTGTATTTACAATAAAGTAAAACACATGAGGGGTTACTGACCGCCTCTTCAACGCCTTAGTCAGCTTCCTTCTTCTCTCTACATCTTCGCTTCTACTCTTGTCTTCCTCTCGCTCTTCTCCTTTTCCTCTCTTCTTCCTCCTTCTTTTTCTTCCCATAAGCACGCCTAACAAGAGGATCATCCTTACATCGCTTCTCCTCCCATTCGAGCGTTACCCTCTCATTCTTTGCTTATTGCTTCCTCACAACTTCCTCATTCTTGCGCTTTACTTCAAGGTTGGCAAGATGATCATACCCATCCCGCAATTTAATCCATTTTTTGTGGATTAATATATTTTATGTCCCGAGGTTTTGGTTGTGGTGGAGTGCCTCCGCCTCTTCAACTACTTCCAAACCTTCCCCTTCCTCTTGTTGACTCGCTTCTCCTCCGGGAGTGTATCGCCTCTGTGCTTTTCCCCCAACAGTGATCATTGAACTCACGCTTAACAACCGATTTACACAAATCAAGGCCCTTATCCCAAAGATAAGTCCCACGCCTACGGTAGAGTCAAGTTCTTGAAGTAGCCTTCGCTTCTGAGTTTGAAATTCCTCTAGTGATCCGGGCTCGATCCTCGATCGGCATTGTGATTTCTCTCGAAGGTTTAATTGCGGGGAATCCTTCAAGAATCATCTTTGGGGACCATCATACCTTGTTCTTATATCTTTAATACGCTCGAACGTTTCTCGCTACATTCTCAAACCCGGCTTGATGGATTTTCTTGATTCTCGATCGCCAACTCAACTTTCTCTTCAACTCAAACGGCTCTTTGGCGATCTGAGAATTGAAGTCACATCTCATTGCGTGGGGTCTTAGCAAGCATTATTTTCAATGGAGGTTTCTTCATAGATATTCCTTCCCCTTGCTTGCTTTCCCTTTCTTTTCCTCCTTATAACTCCCTTGCCATTCCTTAAGTTCCCTCATGGCTTTCGCTTCCCACTGTTTGTGGCATCATCACTAAAAGATAGAGGTAGGCTAGGAACATACCACCGAGGACGAAATCAAGTCAATTTGTTGTTGGTTGCATTGTGTTTATCATGTGACTCGGAGTAGGTCGTTTCGAACTCGAGACAGATAGCCTTCGACTCACCGCCATCAACTTCATTTCGGTTTGGAGAACTTGAATCGCTAACTCATGTTAGTCTCTAATCTGAAATTTCATCCTTGTGCCGCACTTGAGTAACCCCATGTCCGACTTATGAGATTCCTACATCCTTATAATATGGTCCCTTTGCCTCTGCTGAACTTGAGATTATCGGAGCTCAAGACCACTAATTCTCGCGATAGGGACTTAAAGTAGAGGACTTGCTCTTGTGTCATAGCCAGTGTTTGTCCAACCTATTCTTGAATTTAGAGAACAACAACGCGAATGTCTCCACCGATGTTGGCATCACGATTATCCAGTTTTTGGTCTAATGATGCAAAGCCATGCTCCATTTTCTCGATCTCAACACAAATGGCTTTAAAGGCTTTCCGAAAGTCGGTACATTGAAGCGGACTTATCCTCGACCATATTGCATCAATATCAAAACCTATAGGCACCATTGTTATATCACCGAGTTCCGCATTTTTCTAGTGTGACGTGGATGGTATACTTGGCATGTTCCGCACTGTTGCTTCAACTTCTAGGGGTACTCGGGCTTCAAAAGAAAATATGTTCTCGAATAAATCATCGGGGTAAACAGTATTCCCACACCTTCACCTTGGGGGCCTTTCCCTTTTTTTTTTTTTTTCCTAATTTCTTCACTTGACTAGCCTCGGTGATCTAGCTTCATCGATCCGGAGTAGTCGTGTTAGCCCATCAGATTGATTGAGTTCCGGCTTGAGCAAACTGTGGTGAGCTCGGTGGACCCTCAAATGTCTTAACAACTTCCTCGCATCGATTGGGCTTCCTTATCGATGAGTCGGTCCTCTGGCGACCTATCAACATCATCGAGTGTGATGGTGCCATTGGGGATGGCCCATCAACCAATACGAATCTCATCGAACAACTTTATCACTAGCTTCACTCCGAGAGGCTTGAGCATCCTCACTGGTTGTGTCCTTATTAGATTCATCAACGGGGGTAGACTCAACTTCATTTTCGGATTCTAAGAATTCAATATCAATATGTTCCCGCAAATCACGAAGGACGCCGATTTCTTCTTCTTTATCACCGCCTCCACTCCACGAGGAATTTGCTCATTTACAGCTTCCACACCCTCAACAGTCTCAACCACTTTGGGCCTTCTACATTCCCTGTGTGCGATCTCAACTACAACAGAGGTTTTGGATGATCACCCTCTAGCAGCCTCACCGCTTAGGGTCTTCAATGGCATCCGCCGGATTCTCGCCTCCTAGGATTTCACTTTCGGGACCAGAGTCTCAACTCCCATGGTCTTCTTTCCATCCGTGCCTTAGCCGCATCGACAACGTCATTGGCTGCGGTCAGCGCAGATGAGGTTTCGATTGAGATAGTCTCAACCGTATGAACTTCATCAACTTCACTCAACTGCTCAACTTGTTTCTCACCTTCACCTCCAAACTCCATTTGTTGGTCTCCCACAACATCCTCCGACCTAGCCGTGGTGGTGAGAGCATCCCCTCACCGGCGCACTGCTAAGTTAAGAGAGGTGGGGTTGCTCTCACACTGAAACTCAATCTGTTGTCTCAACACCTTTGCGGGAGTTGGCTTGGCTAGGTGCCCGCTTCATCACCTTCCCTAGCTTTATTGCCAAACTTCTGAGTGCCATTTTCTGAGGAGAGATTTGAGAACACTCTTCTGGGCCCTCTTGCATTTGTTGTTCGTGCATTGCTTTAGATTCTCTCGATGGCCTGAAATTCAACTTTCTCTGCTATAGAAGGGCCGATCTCCTCTATGTCATCATTTCGCCGTCCGCTGATTCCATTTCATGCTCAGTGTCACAAGAAATAAACATGTGGTTGACTTTTCAATAGCCTGCCTTCTCCAAAGGTCTTTCTTTTTTCTTCTTCCTTCATGTCACGAAGGATAGTCATACAAAAATCCCGATCAAGGGGCGGAGCGGAGATATATGTTCCCGGGAAGCTTAAGAGATCCTCTTCTTCTTCTATGAACTTTGGGTGCTTAAATTGTTGTCTCGAGTAACTTAGCTTCCAACTCCTCCATTCCCTCAATCTCTCTTGAACTTCGGATATACATGAGATAACATTATAACATCATCATCATCTTCTTCCTCCCGAATTGTGGCAAGTGGAGCATGCTCCTCCTCGGGTTCATTTGTATCAATTTCTTCATCAAGCTCACTGCCTCGGCCTCGTGTTCCTCCACAAATGTCTCTCAAGCATCCGGGTCTTGACCTGTCTGGATCAATGTTAGCATCTTCTTCTTTTGTCCATGGTGGCAGCATTACCACCATCTTTTTTCTTTAGATCGCTCTTCTTAAGTTTCAAAGTGAGTCTCTTTCTCGAGCTTCTCGGCCGAGTGGCGGACTCAAATTTCTCCAATTCAGACTTCTTATACAACCTTCTTATCTTGGTCTTAACATGAGGAATTTCTTCCTCTTGACTCCTTCTTCTAAGGCTTCTCCCACCATCTTTATCTTTTTCGCAGAAATTGGATTGCAAAGCACAACTGTGCGCTTCTTCTTCACGACTAGAAGGTTTAGATATGGCCTTCTCGATCTCGGATGCATGGGCAAGTGCGTCGATTCGGCCGAGGAGGTGGTGCTTTTGGCTTGCTCATACGGGCGTAAGCCTTTTTTCGACTTTCTTCTTGCTGGGGTAGGTCTTTGGCTTAGCAATAGCTCTTTTCTTTTGGATTGGCTTAGGAGAGAGAGTCAGGGCGGTTGTAGTTGTGTCTTCGGGTGGGGTCAATCGATTCACCCTCACTAATGTCGCTTTCCTTGCATGCGCTTGCCTCCGAGCGCCCATGACAGTTGGCCTTGAACATCTTTTTGTTTACATGGAAGGACTTTCCATGTCGCAGGAAATCCCCTTCACCTCCATGAGATGGCCAATTACAAGGCCATATCTCAATGACACTCCAAACAAACTATCTTCCTTAATGGTTTTGTTGATCACGTTACGCATATTGACTAAAGACAAACTCGGCCTGATTTATCTTCTTTTCTTCCAAAATTGCAGCCATCACCACCAGCTTAGTTCGAGACAAACCGATTAAAGTCGCCGAACTTCATGTCGACACATTTGGACACGATGTCCATCGGTTTGTGGTAATCATATTTGATTGAAGCCTTCTTGGCTATATAGACAGCCTTCGCACGGTGACTCGAGGCTTGATGATTTCCATTGAAGCAAAGAGCTAGGTTCACGTCTTTCTTAGTAATCTCCTTTAGCCCTTCAATAGGCGGTTTGCATTGTTCAAAGGTCGAAGCAATGATCTTGATCTCCTTCGCGTGGACGGATGAGTGAATCTCATCATCATGGACTTCACCATTGACATAGAACATGTCAACTTTTTCCAAGTACATATGAGAAAACTCCATCATGGGAAATCCTTCAAACCGGATTTCTCGAGCTTTTCGGCAATCTTCTTTGCCAGGGCCTTATCAGACCCTCGTTTCAAAGATCCCCTCAAAGTTGACCGTCGATCCGAGTAGATCTTTTCGGACATCTTGACGAAATCGTACGATCTTCCATTTTCTTAGAAAATAAAAGGTGAATGAGACAAAAATCTTGTCTTTGGAACTAGGGTTTCACACTTTCACAGAGAAAAACTTCCTTTGCTTGTTGAAGACGAGAGAGTTTGTGAGGAGAGAGAAAATAGGTTTTGGCTTATATTAGACTTGAAAGGACGATTTCTAGAATTTGAAAAATTTGATCAAAATCGATTGTTAGATTTAACCTTTGAAATAACATTAATTTCCCGCATTAAATGCAACAACATTTATATCCAATCGTAGACTAAATGTGCGACTTTTGTTCGACATCATAATTACGCTGTTGATGTAATCCTTAAAAACATTCCCTCGCAGAAAAACGATTGCGTTTTGTCACTTAGCTCATAAATAACTCAACTAACTTCAAGTGACTTAACTCGCTTCTCTCTTCTCATGAGACCACTCAAATTTGTTAGCTAACTCGATCACACCGATTTCCCATCTTGTTTGTTTTTCACTTGGATGGAATGTGAAACTTGCTTATTTTTCTCTCTCTTCTTTGTCTCTCGCTTATTGAGTCTTACGAGTGTCCTAAGTCGCTCTTTTTTTTCAACATGATCTCTTAGAAAATGGTATCTCGACATCAATGTGCTTTGTTCTTGAGTGCAATCATCGATTTTGAGTAATTGCAATAGCACTAGTGTTATCACACATAATTGGAATTTATCTTTCTTCTATATCATAGTCTCTCACTCGTTGTCTCATCCAGAGAACTTGTGCACAACAACTACCCGCAACTATGTACTCTACTTGACTATGGATATAACTATTGAATTTTGTTTCTTCTTGAACCAAGAAACCAATCTATTTCAATCATTTGACAAGTACTTGATGTACTTTTCCTATCCACTCTACATCCAAAGATAGTCCGAGTTTGAGTAGCCTATTAGTTTGAATCTTCCTTCCTTTGGATACCATAAGCCAACTTCTTGGCATCCCTTCTAATACCTTAGGATTTTCTTAGGCTGCGTGTGACTCTCTTTTGGTGCAGATTGAAATCTAGCACATACACCTACATCAAAGGTGATGTCTGCCTAGTTGCTATTAAATAGAGCAATGATCCAATAAGGGCTCTATACCTAGTTTGATAAAAAAATTGCCATCTGCATCTTTATCCATCTTGATTGAAGTGTTCATAGGAATCTTCACTCGATGACTTTTCCTCCATACCAAATTTCTTCATTAAATCTTTGGTATATTTAGTTTGACTTATGAAGGTTCCATCCTTCTATTGCATGACTTAAAGTCCTAAGAAGAAAGTCGCTCTCCCATTACGCCGATTTCAAATTTGCCTTGCATGAGGTTTGAGAACTTGTCACATAGCTCTTTGTTTGTGGATCCAAAGATGATATCATCCACGATATATTTGAACAAACAATATACTCTCTCCATCTTGAATTCTAAAGAATGTCTTGTTAACTTTTTCTTTGGTGAAACCATTGTCAATTAAAAATTGTGACAATGTGTCATACCATGCTCTTGGTGATTGTTTCAATCCATACAATGGCTTCTTGAGCTTGTATACCTTGTCTCCAATAGTTTTACGCTCAAAACTTGGAGGTTATTCAACATAGACTTCTTATTCTAAAAGTCCATTCGTAAATGCACTCTTTACATCCATTTGATATAGTGAAGTTCTTGTGTGCGAGATACGCAAGAAACATCCTTATTGTTCCAATTTGGCAACATGAGCAAATATTTCATCAAAATCTATACCTTTCTCTTTCGCAATACCCTTTGGCTACCAATCTTGCTTTATTTCGACAACAAATTCTTCCTCATTCATCTTGTTCCTAAATGCCCACTTAGTACCAATAACATTTTGGTGAGTAGGCCTTTGAACCGATTCCCATACTTTGTTTCTTTCAAACCGATTTAGCTCTTCTTGCATAGCCTTTGAATCCAGTGTGTGTCTTCCAAGGCTTGAGACGCATCTTTAGGCTCTATTTGGGAAATAATGCAAGTGAACATAGCTTAATCTTGAGCTCGGATCTAGTTCTTATGCCATCTCTAACATCTCCAATAACTAACTCAGTGGATGGTCTCTAAGCCATCTCATATCCGGTTGGAGTAAGTCTCATCAATTCAAATTGCCTTGCACTAAGATGTCTTGAACAACTTCTTCATCATCATTCAAAAGTGACCTTCCAACTTTCTTTGAGATTCACTATCTCATCATCTTCGTGGTTGAGTGCTCTCACATATGCATCAACATAGGGACTCTTCTCGCATATTTGGCTGATTATGCTTCTCACCTAACTCATCAATGTCTTCTACACTTACATTTGCTCATCAAATACCATATGGATAGACTCTTCTGTGACCATAGTCCTCTTGTTTAGCGATCTATAGGCTTTACTCTCACTGTATCCCAAAAAGATACCTTCATCACTTTAGCATCAAAAGCCTTCAAATTATCTTTGCCATTGTTGTGGATGAAGCACTTACATCCAAATATCTTGAAATATCCAAAGATTTGGCTTTCTCCTGTCCAAATCTCATAGGAGTCTTGGTTAATTGCCTATTGATCATGCATCTATTTTGAGTGTAGCATGTTTGTATTTATGGCTTCACCCAAAATCTCTTAGTAATCCAAACCCACTAACATTGTCCTAGCAGCTTCCTTGAGAGTTCTTTCCTTCTTTCACTACTCCATTCTCGCTGTGGAGTCCTTGCTGCTGATAACTCATGAGCAATACCATTTTCAACACAATATCGAGTTATAATTCTATTGAAAAACTCAGTTCCCCTGTCGAGACCTTATCTTTATAATGGTTTGACTCTTCTCATTTTGAACTCTTCTCATCGATTGAGGCAATTTCTGCAGTATTTCCTTATTTTTACATATGAAGATGATCCATGTATATCTTGAGTAATCATCTACTACCACTAAGGTGTATTTCTTTCCACTCGATGCTAGCCGGCTCAACAGACCAAATAAATCCATATGTAACAGATTCAATATCCTTGTTGAAGAAGGATCGGGCTTATACTTGAATGATGATTTGATTTGCTTTTCCATCCGGCATGCATCACAAATACTTTCTTTCTTATATACTCGAGTCAGGCCATCCTTCCACACGATGACTCTTTGCAAGCTTATTAATAGTCTTGAAGTTCAGGTGACTTAGCTTCTTGTGCCCACACCAATTGATTCGATCAGTACTCTTTGCTAGCAGACATGTGCTTGGTGTAGCAGTTGACCAATCCACTACATACATGTTCTTCTTCCTTGTTCCTTGTAGAACAATCTCATTTGATTCAAGATCCTTGATCCGCATACTCCCATGTTGAATCCCACATTATAGTTTTTGTCATAGAGTTTGCCGATGCTTAGCAGATTGAAATTGAGACCTTCAACATATGCAACATCTCGCGATCTCCATCCATTATTCTTTATGGATCATGTGCCTTTGATTTCCCCTGAGCTTTATTTCCACCAAATATATTTTTGCACCTTTCAGTTCCTTGAATTTTGACATATTTCTTTTATTCCCTCGTCATATGTCCGGAACAACCACTATCCATGTACCAGTTCCTTGGCACTCAATCGTTCCTTGAACCCGCAATCAAGGAAATTAAGTTTTAGTACCCATACTTGCACGGGGGTTAGTGCTATAAGATGCTCCAACCAACCTATAGCCGATGATCTCGACTCTAAGAGGTTGCCATTTATCGTTCCATAATCATAATGCACATTAGCAAATTGCTTGGGGTTTTAGGACCATACAACTGTCTCTTTTGTCTGTAGTATGCTTGTGTGTTTGTTTTAACAATCGCTTTCTTGGGGTAGTTGTGTAATTTCTGAGTGTTGTGCCCGAGTGTATTTGTGTACTAATAATAACTCTTTTGCCTTGGGAATGACCTTTCTTTGTGGTTGAGGTCTTTGCCATTTTGGCTTGTATCCCATATGTCTTTGATGATATTTCACTCGGTTATTCCAATCACTTGATTTGGATAGTTTCTACCATTCCCATCATATGTATTTCTTTGATGAAATCTCTGGGGTTTTTGGTAGCTATGTTTAGCTTTCACAGTATTTTTCGTTGGGAGTCCATTGATGGACTTTTCTAAATTTCTTTTCGCTTGTCCTCTTAGCATACTCTACTCGGCTCTTTCTTTTACCTTTGTATCCAAGGCCGATGGTTGTGATTGTGTTTTTCTTTGTGGTTGTTGGTGCAACATATGGTGTTTTGGGCTTTTGGTTTCCCTCATTGCTTGAGGATCCTTTCTCCAAAATCACTATCGGAGTTTGACTATGCACAAAGGAATTGAATCTTATGCTTTGTCTTGTCTCCACACTCTTTTTGACTCATTATAAGTTCATCCAATGATTTGGATGCCTTTGTAAACGAAGGAATCATATTTTTAAGATCTTTTTCTCTCTTTTCAAAGTGGCGACTAACTCTACTAAGATATTGGCATTTTCACTTGGTGTTCTCATCGACTATTTGACTTAGAGTACTCAACTCTATAGTCACCGTGAGTTTGGCTTTTAAGTTGGCCGTTTTCCTCATTTAAAAGTGTGTTGAGATTTTAATGGGCTCAAAATCTTTCATCATTTTTCCTAATGAATTATAAAGATCTGGGTGATGAAGTCACTATCACTTGACACAGAATGAGATGAGTTAGAGTGTACCCCATCTTCTTGATCTTGTTATTTGGCCATGAGGCGGATCAAAGCCTCTTCCTCGATCACTTGAGTAGTCGCCACCGTTGTTGGAGCTCCATCGGCTCTGTACACTTAGCCGTTCAAATCCTCAGCAGCTAGCATGGCTTTCTTATTTTCTTATCTTCTTTCCCTCAAGACTATTCTTTCTTCCTCATTTCTCGTATTTGTTGATCGGTGGATAGAAACAATCAACAACAAAGTGTCCTGTTGTCTCCAATTCCAACATAGGTTTTCAACTCTCGATCAACTCTTTTAGCTCTCTAATAGTCACTCTTTGATGTTCAACTCTCTTGGGTGGCCCGTCCTCCCTTGCTTTGAAAGGTGTCTTGAATTTCTTCCGAGGTCTCACCCTTGTTTCTTTTGTAGTTCTTGTTAAAGAACTTGTTGAACGCTTTTACCATGAGAGCAATTTTCTCCTGGTCTATGGTTTCCTTTGCTCAACTTTCTTCCCTTCATCGCCATTAATGCAAATTTGTCTTGGTACAACTATCTCCTCTTGCTCTATTGTTCTCGCCTTAAACTCATAGGCTTTGAGATCGAGAACAACTCATGATTTGATGTTTTTGAGGGGTCCATAGAGTGTCTCGGGCCATGACCGCTCTTTCCCATTCGGATGGGAGGGCTCTTAGAATCTTTATGCACATCTCCTTTTGAGTGTATTTCTTCCCAAGAGTCGAAAGCTCATTTGTGATCTATGTGAATCGGCATCCAACTCGATCCAGGACTTTCACCGCAAGCATTTTAAAATTTATAAATTTCTAAATAGCAATCGTTAGTTTATTCTCTTTTATCTGCTCGGATCCTTTACAAATCGGGGTTAGCTTATCCCGCATTTCTTTGGGTGATTTGCATGACTTGACTTTATTGAACAAAACCTTGTCTAATGTTTTGTAGAGAATATCCTTGGCAACATTGTCCAGGTTGTATTTCTTCCTATCTTCATTTGTCCATTCACAATGAGGTTTTTCAACCATGGGCTGGTCTAGCTCGCCGCAACATCTTCTCCTTCACCGGAGGTGCTCTTCTCACAACAAAGGTGTTATCCTTCAATATTTACAATGGCCCATCCTCTATCACAAGCCACCTTTCATCGTGTAAGGCCGATAGGTGAGCCCGCATGCAAATTTTCTAGTCATCAAACTCTTCCACAAAGAAACATATGAATAAGAGTTAGATCGGCTTCCATGATAATAACTTTTGCTTTTGAAATGAAAAACTTTGAAAACACAAGTGTTAAACCTTTTGAAAAAGATTGAGATCTAGTTCAAGAACTAGTATGGAAGGCTCAATGAACCAACCGCCCGATACCACTTGTAGGTCCCAATGGGTGTGATGTAAAGTTTAGAGGGGGGATTGAATAAACCTTACCAATTTTTCACTTTTTAGTCTTTTTAAAATATTTCAATAGAGTTGACTCAAATCAATAAGTCTTTGGGGGACAACTAGGTTGGCTTACTTCAAAGAAGTTTCCCACTCAAATGGACTCGATTGAGTGTTGATAGTATAACTTAGTCCGCTTCTAGCTAACACTTAACTTTTAGTTGATTTGATATTATACAATGAAGACTTAACACCCTTGTAAATTTTAAGGATGTTTTAACACTTATTTTTAGCAATGCTATTATCACCGGGTTGACAATTTAACTTAACAAATGGCGGTGTTTAGGGTATGGGGCTTCCTTAGCTACGGGGCATGTGCTTTCTTCTTCTGCGGGGATTAGGGGATGGGGATTTAGCGAAAATCGTGTCCAAGGGATGGTTTCAATGATTCCTTTTTGTCGGTAGTCTTTTTTTGCATGGGCTTGTTTAAAGCGAGAGAGGTTTGCCGAAACATCTTCTTGTTTGCATGGAAGGGTTTCCCATTCCCGAGAGGAACATCCTTCTTCTCTCCATCAAATGGCCTAGATTAGGCCATTTCCAAGAGCATCCAAACCGACCATCTTCCCCAAAGTTGAAACCCATACCTAGAAGTGAGAACTCCCTACGTTAGGACCGTCAAAGATCTATTCCGTCTTGGCCAGGTTTTTGAAATATCAGTTCGAAAGGACCGGGAGAAGATATTCTAATATGTGTAGCGTAAGATGTACTCTCAAATATCGCTTTCCCTAGACCTTTTCGCTTTTAGACACATGGTCGATTGCCACACCGGAAGGCTATTCTAAAGATCGCGAAGAATCCGAAGGAAAGAGCCTCACTCCTCTAGAAAGAATTTCTTGTTTATTGACATCTGAGATTAGATGAATAATGGCACTTTTCCAATAGTACGGAAATCCACGCAAGTAAAGAAGTAACGATGCACTAGAATGCACGAATCCGATGTCCTAAGCATAGTGAGAGTAGGAATGCTTGGTAACATGCAATCACCCGAGCTAGACAAAGAGTAAGAATAAGTAAGGAAAATAGCTAGGGAAGTAGGAAGTAGGCTTAGCTCTTGTGCACATCTTTTGGGGATTTACTTGCTTACTTCTTAGAGTAAGGTGAGATAACGGACATTCCCATTACATTTTGGCACAACTTGCCAAAAATGAACGCCGCTTTCTTCCAGGATCGCGGCCATGACAACCACTTAGTCCGAGAGAGCCGATTGAACGATCTAAACTTCATATCTACGCATTTAGCCACCACATCGATCAGTTTGTGGTAGTCTTTTTGGTCATTTTTTAAGGCAATGTAGTTGGGCTTCAGAGTTTCTCGAGTTTGGCTATCTCCTTCAACGCAATAGCCAAATCTACATCTTTCTCGATGATCTCCTTGACCATTGAAGGAAGAAAATCAAGGTCATCAACCTTCAACTTGAATGAATTATGGTTGATCGATGACTAAATCTCACCATCGTGAACTTTAACATTCGGGATAGATAGTGCGACTTCTTCCGGATAGGTGTGAGAGAACTCCATGGTGAGAAATTTCTTGAGGCCTCGCCTTCTCGAGTTTTTTAGCAATCTTTTTGGCTAGCTCCTTGTCAACACCATGTTTGACAAGGCTTTCAAGTCCACTATAGCGCCGGTGTGGATCTTTTCATGAGCTTAGAGTAATCGTATGTAGGTGCTATTTCTCCTTAGATTGAGGTTCAAACGGAGAAAAGAGCTAGGGTTTGAACTTTGTTTGCAAAGAGAAAATGCTAGAGAATTATTCGAGAGCAAGAGTGTATGTGAGGAGAGAGAAAATTTAATTTCTCGTATATATATGGGATATGAAATGAAGGTTTTTAGAATTCAAAAAGATGAAAACTGATCAACGATTGGGATCACGTTTTGAAAACTCGCATTAATTTTTCCGTATTAAATGCAACAATATTTAAATCCAATCATGGGTAAACCGCACAGTGCTTTTTATGACATCATAATTACCGACATCAAGCCTAAAAACATTCTCGCTCGTAGAAAACGATCGTGTTTTATCACTTAGTTCAAAAATAACTCAGCTATCTTTATTTATGACTTGACTCTCCTCTCCTCTCGCGGATCGAATATTCACTCAGCACAGATCTAACTTGATAAAACCGACTAGCCATCTTAGCTATTTCATTTGTCTCATAGGTGAAATCGTGGTCAATTCCATTTCTCTCTTTTTAACCCCAATCAATCCAAGCTCATTCTTAAGCTCTTCAAATCTTGATTCACATAATATTTTTGTGAAAATATCGATTAACTACTTATCAATTGATATGTATTCCCCAATGTGATGTCTTTATTTTCAACACGATCTCTTATAAAATGATATCCGACATCAATGTGCTTGGTTCGTGAGTGCACATCGATTCTCGAGTGATTGCAATAGTATTTGTGTTATCACACATAATTGGAATCTCTATTTCTTCTATATCATAATCTCTCATATGTTGCCTCATCCATAAGAATTGGGCACAACATTTGTCCGCAACAATGTACTGTTGACTCTAGATGTAGCTATTAAATTGTTTCTTATTGAACCAAGAAACCAACCTATTTCCAAGCATTTGACAAGTACTGATGGTCTTTTCCCGTGAACTCTACACCCAACATAGTCGAGTCCGAGTGGCCAACTAATCAATCCTCATTCCTTTGGATACCATAAGCCAATTTCCCGCATCCTTCAAATACCTTAGATTCTATCCGCACATACACCTACAACCAAGGTGATATCTAGCCTACTTGCTATCAAATAGAGCAAAGATCCAATGAGAGCTCTATATCTTGTTTGATCATTAGCTTTGCCTTCTCGTGATCCATGTCCATCTTGATCAAGTATTCATGGAATCTTCACCGATGACTTCTCTTCCATACCAAATTTCTTCATTAAATCTATGGTATATTTGGTTTGACTTATGAAGGTGCCATCCTTCATTTGCTTGATTTGAAGACGAAGAAAGAAAGTCAGCTCTCCTTCATACTCATCCCAAATTTCCCCCGCATGAGATTTCGACTCGTCACACAACTCTTTGTTTGTAGATCCAAAGATAATGTCATCCACATATATTTGTACAAGCAATATACTTTCCTATCTTGAATTCTCAAGAGTGTCCTATCAACCTTGCCTTTGGTGAATCCATTGTCAATGAGAAACTAAGACAATGTGTCATACCAGGTTCTTGGTGCTTGTTTCAAACCATATAATGCCTTCTTAAGCTTGTAGACTTTATCTCCAATAGTTTTCTACTCAAAACTTGGAGGTTGCTCCACATAGACTTCTTCTTCCAAAAGAACATTTAAAAATGCACTCTTCATATCCATTTGATAGACAAAGAAGTTCTTGTATGCAACATAAGCAAGAAACATCCTTATTGCTTCCAATCTTGCAACAGTGCAAAGGTTTCATCAAAATCTATGCCATCTTCTTGAAATACCCTTTGCTACCAATCTTGCTTTGTTTTTCTCACTACCGATCCTCAGTAGGTCCCAAGGGGTGTAAGTGTAAGGTTTAGAAGGGGGGTTGAATAAACCTTACCAAATTTTCGATTTAGTCCTTTTAAATCTACAGAGTTGATTATACACAAATGTGTCCTTGATGGATGTCGAATTAGTCACTCAAGAGAGTTAATCTCTCAACAGACTCAAATTTAGTCATTGATGGAGTAACTCACTGCTGACTATAATTTAACTCAACTCGTGGTTTTATTTTCAGCGCAAGACTTAACACCCTTAAGTTTGATTAAGCAAGATTTTAGAGCTTGATTTAGTACTTATAATTTTATCAAATGGATAGCAAATTTATCAAATGATATAAGCGTTAAAAATGCAGAATTTAAATGCTTTGAAATATAAATGACACAAAAAGTTTTTATAGAGGTTCAAGATGGGGTAATTCTTCTACTCCTCTCTTCTCCAACTCCCGGAGGAATCCACTAAGTAATGATCGGTTTACAAAGTGGTAATAGTCCGGATACAAGTCTTGATCACAACAACCGACTTGATCCTTAGGGACTCAACTGAGACGCCTTGATCACTCACCGGCTTCTCGTCACGACTCAGCCTTCTTCACAGGGCAGTGCTTTGTTACTACACTCACTTGCTCAAGCTCTTTGGATTTGATCACGAAGCCCTCCAAAAGCTTAAGACTTGGTTCACCTTGAACCTTTCTACAATCCTTCCGGAATGTAGACCCCTTGTTTTCGATTTTTCCTCTTCAACCGATTGAAGTTCTCTTTCCTTCACAGTGAGTGTTGGATTGATGTACTTCGTAATGTAGGCTTGAGGATTGAGAATGTTTCAGTTTTTCTAATATGCTTGTTTATCTCATATGTGTGTCATCTCTGTTTATCTCAAACAAACTCCTCAGCCTTTTTATAGTGAACTTTCAAAAATTTGCCCGTTGAAGAGATAGGCTTATTTTTGAAAGTCACTTTGCGATCCTTGGAATTGCCATTTCCTCGTATGAATTGTTCTTTCACCTTTTCGAGTTCGACACGGTGTAGTGCTTCCCATTGTTCATTCCTTTTGCACGCTTCAGAGATCGAGCACTCCAAGAAAGGTGGTATGGAGATATTACTTGTTTAAGTAAATCTCTTGATTTCTCGGCAACGGTTCTTTTACAGCTTATCTCGACTTGATCGCATTTCCTTGCTTTCCCCAGGTGACTTAGAGTCGCCAATCATTGGATGACTCTTCTCCATCACTTCAACTTGAGACTTGGCTTTTCTTGAGTTGACTTGATCGATGCTCCACTCACCGCATCTCACCGCTTTTCGAAAGAGAGTTCCCGTCTACTCTTCTTTGCCATACTCACCTGTCTCTCGTCAAGTCTTCCTTCGTGTCTTGATTGTCTTCTTGCATGTTAAGGCGTATCCGACTTAACTCGGCTTGCAAACTCTAATTGTTACAATACATTTTACAAAGAAGAATCGGGCGCCAACTTTCTATTCTAAGTTTTACATGGCATTCATCAAAATCTAAACAATAAAATTCCTAACAATTTCCCCTTTTTGATGATGCCAAAACTTAAATCATTCAAAAATACAAACATCAAAGATACATACAGATAGTGTATTGACATAGAATGTATGTGCGGAATAGATCTATTTATTGATCATATCATTCCCTTCTTTTACACAATCACATACAAGGTGTATCGAGCACATATTTGTCTTCACAAAAAATAAAGAATTTATACCTTTATTACGTAAGACTTATATTGTATGTATTTACATAATAAAATACACGAAGGGTTGGACAAAGAACACTTCATCTCCTTCGCTTGTCTCCTTCTTTCATCTTGTTCAAAGATCTTCTTCTCTTCTTTTCTCTTTTTCTCGTCAAATACCGCTTTCTTTTTCTTCTCATATGCTTTCCCGGCAGCTTCATCTTTTCTTATTCTTTCCCCGTGTCTCTCCCGCCATAGCCGAGTTTGTCTCTTGTTTTCTTCTTCTATTCTTTTTGCATACTCGGCGTTAGTTTTAGCCACTTTCAAATTTGCCACTTGGTCAAGCCCACCAAAGAGATCCCTCCTTTCTTCCCCGGATCTACGTATTCAATATTCTTGGCGAGGCCTGGTCCAAGCTTCTTCCTCCACTCATCGCTTCTTCCTCTACCTCTCGGGCGTATCAGACTTTGGGGTCTTCTTCTTTCCAAATGAGTGACCACCGAGTGACCAAGAGAGCGATCGCCAGCTTGTCTCTGCCGCTCGCGCTTCTTCACATAATGTGAGACCCTTTTCCCAAGACAGTCCCAAGCTTGAGCCATAGACATATTTGCAAAGTATCCCTCGACTTTCGAGCGTTTTAAATTCATCGACCGATCGTGGCTCTGTCCCGACATCCGAGATGGCATAGGTGTCTCTCGCTTTTGGAATGCCTCCGTGTTCTTTCAAGATGTTCATCACCCTGGCATCCATTCTTCCTTCCACTTCCTTCATCCCCGCTTCAATTGATTTTCTCTTTTCACCATAGATACAACAGAGTGTTGGAGTGGCGAGTCACGAGGAGTTTGCCGCTTATAATGTCACCGTGATGGACCTTGTTGGGGGTTTGTGCAATCATCAATGTCACATCCGTTGATCCTTCCCCCTCAACAAGCTTTCCTTTCTTCTCGCTTTCAAGACTTCCTCACCGATTTTCCCTTCTCACCGCTTCCTTTTCTTTTTCGGCTTCGATTTTGTTGCTTTAAGGTATTCCTCTTCCCCCTTTTTGGCATCATCAAAGGATAGAGGAACCCCAGGGAACATGCTTGCAAGCATGAAGTCGAGTCTTCTCGATGGTTGAGTTCTGCTTCAAGTTTGTTGCGTTGTATGCAAAGACGAAATTCGACGAGTAGCGTTGGATTCTCACGAAAGCAGCCATCTCAGCCATGAGAAGGCTGAATTTTCTTGTCATGTGTTCTTCCAAACGCTGTAGATCATTTGTATTTTGCTCACGCAGCAGCCTTGATCTCGGCGGTGAGCTTCATGCATATGCTCAATGTGTTCTCTCAAACCTTCGTCTTTGCATCAGCATTTTCACTCTCCACACCAGCAGCTTGTTGAACAATTGTCTCAAGTATCTCACCTGTCCACACGCATTGTTTGCTTTGTTGCCACCATTCCTTATCCGAATCAATGCCTCTTAAATCACCGTAAGGGTGGCATCTCTCGTTGTCCAATCGCATGTCCAAAGAGGCCTCGATGCCTCTCCATCCTTTCAACCTCGGCAAAGAAAGAGTGCCTTGAACACTTCTCGAACTTCAAATGATTCTTCAAGGTTTACGGTGATGGCCATACAACATCGAAGTCATAATCACCGAACGATGGTGTCTCGATGGAAGAACAGAGCTGGTTTGTAATAGCGTGATTGTTCATTTTCTCGACTATTCGTGGAGTTCTCGTATCTCCAAAGAGAAAGGGAAAGATTCTACAAAAGATTCATCACCGCCAACCGCGATCTGTTCGATGATGAGCGGTGCGCGTGAAGTTCTTTTTGGGAATCGATCCTCGCCGCAGCTTGAGGAGCCTCGAGCAAAGGGTCTCTTGTTCACCGGGTTCTCATGAAGTAGACCCGCTTGTCGAGCCTCACTGTCTTAACAGCCTTCGTTGGTCTCACCGATTTCTCCATTTCAAGAGAGACGGTCCTCGGCCTTATCGTGGAGCGTCATCGGACGATGATGAGATTTCCATTGGTGGCTCATCATCAAAATTAAAGGTTTGACGAGTAGTCTTGGGATCGACTTGCTCGTGCTTGGAACATCCGCAATGAGTCTTTTGGATTTGTCATGGGGATGACTCGGCTTCTTTTTCGCCTTCTAATCCCGGAAAAGTGACATCGTGGTTGTCCGGGAATCATGAAGTCGCGCGATCTCCTTCTCGGATGGGTCGATGATACCAGGAGGGATGTTCTCTACTTCAATTGCTTTACCCCGGAAGTCTCAACCTCCCGTGGCCTTCATTTCCTCCAGCCAGCTCTCTATCACTGCGAGGTCTTGTCCTCCCTTTCGACAGTGTCACTGTCTTAGGGTCTTCTACATGGCATCCATCGAGTCTCAACCCCATGGATTGCACTTTCATCGCCCAGTGTTAACTCCCGTATTCGCTCCTTCCTCGTGCCTCGACGCATCAGCAGCGTCATTAGCCTTCGTAGCAGATTGGCACTCACCGGCTGAGACAGTCTCAACTGTCTGAGCTTCGTTGATGGCAACTTGTTGTTCTTCTTGTGTTTGAATTTTCTCTACTTCGCCTCCTACATTCTTTTTGTGGAGTCATCTGCAGATCCTCCGACCTTGCCGCAGCGGTGGGAGTTTCCCCTCACCGGCGCACCACCGAGTGACTTGAATGGGGTCACTCGTCTCCAAGCTCCCGGTGCTTTCGATTGATTTCTTAGCCGTTGGGCAGTGGTAGCACACCTTCAATAGGGGTTGGCTCGACCGGGGTCCCCACTATCCCAGCTTTCATCGCCATCTCCCTTATCGCTTTCTTCTCGAGTGAGTCTGGAAGTGGTAGCAAGAATAACAACGGGGCTATTTGCTGAACCACTCCCATTGGATCGATTTCACCGTGTTCGAGGACTCTCCTGGTCCCTCCATTAATCTTTGCTCGTGAAGGATTCTTGATTCGTGCAATGCTTGCCGCATTTGTAATTCTTCTGTGGGCGCGGCATTCTCTGGTTCCTCGTCACGTGAGAAGACATCAAGGAGAGGATGTGTGTGTTCTGTGGGTGCCGAGAGATAGGGGCGGATGCTTGCCTTCTCACGTCTTCGCTTCTTCAAATTGTTTTTTCTCTCTCCTTGTCCTTGTAGATCTGCAGGATTTCGTGCGCTTGTCTTCATCCGTGAGCCGGGACACAGAGTTAATCCAAGGAAATTTAGCAGCTTCTTCTTCTTCTTCTATGAACTCGGGCCGTTGGAACTGCTTCCTCGACTTACTCAACTTCCATTTCCTCCACTCACGCAGATGATTTTGGATGTCCGGGTAAGGTGGAGATAGTATCATTACATCACTATCCGCTCCGGTAGGTTCTTCTTGTGCTTCACCGGTGAGCTACAAACTGTGTCTTCGGGTTGCCTCTGCTGATCGCTTTCAAGAGACTTGGGCTGTTTCATCAACTACATCCGAGACTCTACTTCTCCAAAGTAGTCTCTCGTATTTGTGCTAGCTAAGTAACTCGACTCACTGGTTTCTCCTGCTCGATCCGCTTGACAAGTCTTCTTCGTCTCCTAGTTTGTACCGAGGGATTTCTGTTCGTAGACGGTACTGAGTCTTGGGCGGGCCGGGGCCGGCCTGGTGTTTGTTTCGAGGAGCAGCCGCCGCTTGTCGCTTCTCCTCCTTTTGACGACGATCGGAGAAGGTATTTGTGAGTCCTTCGACCGCCGCAGGGCAGGAGACACGAGCTGGGGCGGGAGCATGTTTGGTTTTCTTTTTCTTTGCAGGGGCAATGTCTTCTTAGCAATGCAGGGGCGCTTTTCTTCTTGGGCCGAGAGGGAATAGTGATCTTCTGGTCACCGATTCCCCTCATCGGTGTCAACTCTCTTGGCGTAAGCTCGCTTCGAGCGCCCGAGAGAGGTTAGCTCAACATTCTCTTGTTAACATGGAAAGCCTTCCCATGCCTAAGAGGGACTCTTTCACCTCCAATAGCCGCCAATCACTGTGGCCATATCCCGGATCCTCCAAATGTGCCATCTTCTTTGAAGGACTTGTTCCCCACGTTCGGGCAGAGTCTGCATTGTAGACAAACTCAGCCCAGCTTTATCTTCTTTTCTTCGATGATTGCAGCCATTACAATCGCCTTTGCTTTTGACAGATTGGTCAAAGCCGCCAAATTTGATGTCGATACATTTGGCTACTATGTCCAACAATTTGTGATAATCCTCCTTCAAATCTCTTGTTTGCTTTGTGTATATTATTTTATCAAAGAAAGTCGGACTTGGCTATTTCTTTCCATGCGTCGGCCAGGTTTACATCAACCTCTTTAATCTCGTATGCTCCTTCCGGCCGGTAGTGTGCAATATTAAGCCAAATCCTTGGCGGTGATAGTCACCGCTTCCCGTGAATGATGACTTGATTCCTTCATCGTGAATCTCAAAGATTCACGTAGAATTGTGCGACCTCCTCCACATAGGTCATCGGATATTCTAGCGTTAGAAACGGTTTTAGTCCGGATGTCTCCAACTTCTCGATTTTCTTCACTAGGGTGTCATCGGACCCCTGCTTCACCATTCTCGTCGAAATCCACCGTCGAACCGGTGTGGATTTGCTTTCCTAACTTGGTAAAGTCATAAGTTGGTGCCATTTCTCAGATTATATCAAGGAAAACTCAGAATTGATTTGAAGGTTGATAGGGTTTCGAGAGTATTTTGCCTTTGCCTTTTGAGAGAAAGAGATGAACAGCTTTTAGAAGTGTCGAGAGAAACTGGACGAAAATGGTTTAAATATGGTTTATGAAAGGACGTGCGGTTTTTTGAATTGTGATCGAAATCAACGGCTTGGATTTCGCACGCCTATTGAGCATTTCATGTCTCGTATTTAATGCGGCAGCATTTATATCCAATCATAAGCTTGGTGTGCGGCTTTATGTCCGTACACATCATCATTGGCTGACGTATTCCTTAAAACATTCCCGCTTAGTCAAAACGATCGTTTACTTCACTTTGCTCATAAGTTATTCAAATTATCACTTAGCCGATTTAACTCTACTTCTCACGCTTCTTTTTAGCGACTCACTATCACCGACTTGGTGTTGTCTTCTTCCGATACAACGATTTATCGAAATGATTTCTATTTTCACTGCTTTTCTCCCCTTTTCTGCTCCATTTCTCTTCTTTGATTTGTCTCGAGTGTCACCACCAATTAGCCCCAACTCATGCTTGAGTTCTTCAAATCTTGACTCACATAATGGTTTTGTGAAGATGTCGCTAGTTGTTTATCGCTTGAGATATATTCCAGGATGATGTCCTTCTTTTCAACATGATCTCTTATGAAGTGATATCGACATCAATATGTTTTGTTCTTGAGTGCAACACAGATTTTGAGTGATTGCAATTGCACTTGTGTTATCACACATGATTGGAATTTCTTTTCTTCAACTTCATAATCTCTCACCGTTTGTCTCATCCATAGGACTTGGCACAACAAATGCCCGCAGCCTATGTATTCCGCCTCGCTTGTAGAGGTGGCTATTGAGTTTTGCTTCTTGCTAAACCAGAAATTAGTCTGCTTCCTAGCATTTGACATGTGCCTGAAGTGCTATTCCCCGTCCACTCGCATCCAAAGATAGTCGAATCAATAGCCAATTTGCTTGAATCCACCTTCCTTTGGATACCATAGCCTACTTCGCTTCCTTTCAAGTATCTCAAGATTCTCTTAGTCGCATATATGGCTCTCTTTTGGAGCAGATTGAAATCTTGCACATACACCTACAAAGAAAAGTGATGTCCGGCCCGCTAGCCGTGAGATAGAGCAATGATCCAATAAGTGCTCGTATCTTGTTTGATCTACAGCTTGCCATCCGCATCCATGTCCATTTTGACTGATGTGTTCATTGGTATTTTTACGTAAGACTTCTCCTCCATACCAAACTTCTTCATTAAGTCTCTCGGTGTATTTTGTTTGACTTATGAAGGTTCCATCCTTCACTTGCTTTCACTTGGAGTCCAAGGAAGAATGTCAGTTCTCCCATCATGCTCATTTCAAATTTACTTTGCATGAGGTTTGAGAATTTTTCACACAGCTTTTTGTTAGTGGATGCAAAAATGATGTCATCCACATATATTTGAACAAGCAAGATACTCTTCTTGTCTTGAATTCTAAAAAGTGTTCTATCTACTTTTCCTTTAGTGAATCCATTTTCGCTTAGGAATTGTGACAAGGTATCATACCATGCTCTGGTGCCTGTTTCAATCCATACAGGCTTTCTTGAGTTTGTATACCTTGTCTCCAAGAGTCTTCTCGCTCAAATCCTGGAGGTTGTTCAACATATACTTCTTCTTCCAATAAACCATTTAGGAATGCACTTTTTACATCCATTTGATATACAATGAAATTCTTGTGAGTCGCATAGGCAAGAAACATCCTTATAGCTTCCAATCTTGCTACAGAGCAAATGTTTCATCAAAATCTATCCCTTCTTCTTGCAATATCCTTTGGCTACCAATCTTGCTTTGTTTCTTACCACAGAGCCTTCCTCGTTCATTTTATTTCAATACCCATTTGGTGCCAATAACATTTTGATGCATGGGTCTTTGCACTAATTCCCACACTTTATTTCTTTCAAACCGATTCACTCTTCTTCTTGCATAGCTTGAATCCAATGTGTGTCATTCAATGCTTGTGACACATCTTTTGGCTCTATTTAGATGAAGCATGTGAACATTGCTTCTTGTTGAGTTCTCGATCTTGTCTTGACACCTTCTCTTATATCTCCAATGACAAGTTCTCGTGGATGGTCTCTCGGCCATCTTACATCAAAGTTGGAGTAAGTTAGCCGGATTCATCGACTTACTTGTTGCTGGTCGCCTCTCTCGTAATCACTTAGCCGCAAATTTTCCAAATGCTTTTGAGATTCACTATCTCATCTTCTTCTCGAATTGATAACTCCAAATTGGCTTGAAAGATAGGACTCTTCAGATGGTTGAATGATTCACTTATCACCGACTCTTCAATGTCTTCTCCATTTACATTTGATTCAATATCTTTGATTTGGCACATACACATGTTGAATCCAACATTGTAGCCCTTGTCACAGAGCCGATCGATACTCGATAAGTTGAAGTTGAGTCCTTCAACATATGCAACATCTGTGATTTCTAATCCATTCCTCTTGATGGATCCAATGCCTCTTATTTCACCAGAGCTTCATTTCCTCCAAATATGACTTTTGCTCCTTTGACTTCCTTGAATTTTGACAGATTTCTCTTATTTCCGTCATATGTCTCAATGTACCACTATCCATGTACCAGGTTCCTTGGCACTCACTGCTCGACTCGCAATCAAGGAAATTAAGTTTTAGGTACCCATACTTGTCCGGGTCCCGAGGGGTTAGAATTGTAAGATGATCCAACCAACCTATAGCCAAATGATTTGACTTCTGGGGGTTGCCATCTATCGCTGCCATAATCATAATTAATCCTGGCAAATTGCTTGGGAATTCTAGGTTCATACAAATTCCTCTTTTGTCCGTATGCCCACGTATGTGTTTTAGCAATTGCCTTCCTTGGGTAATTGTGGTGTTTTTGCGTGTAGTGCCTAGGTGCATATGTGTGTTGATGAAAGCTCTTATACTTTTGGAATGGCCTTTGCCGAGTTCTAGGCCTTTGCCATCCGGGCTTATATTCCATAAGTCTCAGGCTGATTTACACTATTCCAATCACTTGGCTTGGATATTTTCTACCATTCCCATCATATGTATTTCTTTTATGGGTTTTCTGGGATGTTTGGTAGCTCGCTTCTTCTTTACAGAGTATTTTCTGTTTGGAGTTTGCCGAGGACTCGGGCCGAATCTCTTCTCACTGTCCTTTCAAAGACTCTCAACCGGCCGTTTTCCTTTTCCTTTGTAACCAAGGCCGGTTTGCTTAGTATTGTGCTTGGAGTGAATGTGTGTGCAACATTTAGAGTTTTGGATTTTTCGGACTCTTCATGACTTGAAGATCCTTTTTCCAAAATTACTCTTGAGGTTTGACATGGCACAGAGGAATTAAATCCTAAGCCCGTCTTGTCTCCACATTCTCTTTGACTCATAATAAGATCATCCAATGATTTAGATGCCTTAGTGAATGAGGCAATAACATTTTTGAGGTCATTCTCCCTCTTTTCTATAGCAAGCAGCAATTTCTCGCTACTAATTTAGCATTTTCAAATTTTTTAAACTTTCATTTTCAACAACTATTTGACTTAGAGTACTCGGCTCCTTAGTCACTTTGAGTTTTGACTTTTGAGTAGATCGTTTTCCTCATTCAATAGTGTGTGTGAGGATTTAATGTGTTCAAAATCTTTCATCATTTTGCCTAATGAATCATAAAGATCAAGAGGGTGATGAAGTGTGTGTGTCACAATCACTATCACTAGTGTCCGAGCTTGTTGAGTTAGATTGTACCTCATCTTCTTGATCTTGTTCTTTGGCCATCAAGCGGTCGTGGCTTCTTCTTCGTAGTCACTTGAGTAGTCGCTTCACGCTTGCTCTCAATCACCGTCTCTTCTTGACTTGGCTCTCAAATAGCCTCTCGACCATCATTGCCTTTTTCTTTTCCCCCGTCTTCTTTTTCTCAAGACCTTTCTTTCTTCTTCATCCCCTCGTTTGTTGACTACATGATATGAGCAAATAATGGCATAGTGACCTGGTTGTCTACGCCCAACATAGATATTCAGCCTTTTTGATCAGCTCTTTCCATTCTTGAGTTGTCCTCTTTGATACTCAACTTTTTGATGATCTGTTCTCTTGGTTGGCATGTCTTCCCTTGATTTGGAGGGAGCCGAGTGTCTTCTCGAAGATTCACCCTTTCCTTTCTTGTAGTTATTATTAAAGAACTTGTTGAATCTTTTAACCATCAGGGCTATTTCTTCCGGTCGATGACTTCTTTGACCTCACTCTTTTCCCATCTTTAACAATTAGAGCAAAATTGTTTTGGGTACATATATCTCTTCCTCGGTCTTTTCTTCTCACCAAACTCGTAGGCTTTGAGGTCCGAGAATAGTTCATGGTTGGATGTCTTTGATAGGTCCATGGAATGTCTCAAAGCCATGACCTTCATTTCCCATTCACCGAAGACTTTTTAGGATCTTCATACACATTTCTTCTGTATATTCCTTTCCAAGTGTAGACAACTCATTTGTAATTTCTCAGAACCGAGCATCCAACTTGATCCAGGTTCTCTCCCGAGATCATTTTGAAGTTTTCAAATTTTTGTACCCACCGATAATTTGTTTTCTTTGATTTGCTCTCGAGCCTTCACAAATCAATGTCAACTTGTCCCGCATTTCCTTAGCCGTTTTGCAAGATTTGACTTTGTTGAACATGGCTTTGTCCAAGGTTTTGTAAAGAATGTCCTTGGCTACATTGTCCAGGTTGTATCTTTTTCTCATCATCATTTGTCCATTCAGTTCTTGGTTTTTCAACCATGATCGGGTCTAGAGCAAAGATCTTCTTCTCCTTCACCGCAACTCTTCGCATAATTGTTCACCTTTAATATTTGCAGAGGCCCATCTTCTATCACTATCCACATCTCATCATGTAATGCCGATAGATGAGCCCGCATACGAATTTTCCAATCATCAAATTCTTCAATAGTGAACATAGGGATGCGTGTCAAATTTGCTTCCATGATAATGACTTTTAATGATAAAAAGAGTTTTGAAAATTTAAGTACTAAAGCGAATTTGAAAAGTTTGGAGATCTAGTTCAAGAACTAAATGTGGAGGGTTCAATGAACCAACCGCCTCCGATACCACTTGTAGGTCCCAAGGGTGTAAGTGTAAGGTTTAGAAGGGGGTTGAATAAACCTTACCAAATTTTCGATTTAGTCCTTTTAAATCTACAGAGTTGATTCTACACACAGTGTCCTTGATGGACAAATCGAATTAGTCACTCAAGAGAGTTAATCTCTCAAAGATTTCAAATGACATGATGGAGTAACTCACCATTGTTGACTATAATTTAACTCAACTCGTGGTTTTATTTTCAAAGGGAAGACTTAACACCCTTAAGTTTGATTAAGCAAGATTTTAGAGCTTGATTTAGTACTTATAATTTTATCAAATGGATAGCAAATTTATCAAACAGATATAAGCAAATATGTTAAAAGTGCAGAATTTAAATGCTTTGAAATGTAAATGACACGTGAAGTTTTTATAGAGGTTCGAAGACGGGGTAATTCTTCTACTCCTCTCTTCTCCAACTCCCGGAGGAATCCACTAAGTAATGATCGGTTTACAAAGTGGTAACAGTCCGTATACAAGTCTTGATCACAACAAATGCCGACTTGATCCTTAGGGACTCGATCTGAGACGCCTTGATCACTCACCGGCTTCTCGTAGGACTCGCTTCTTCACAGGCAACCGCTTTGTTACTACAACTCACTTGCTCAAGCTCTTTGGATTTGATCACGAAGCCCTCCAAAAGCTTAAGACTTGGTTCACCTTGAACCTTTCTACAATCCTTCCCGGAATGTAGACCCCTTGTTTTCATTTTTCCTCTTCAACTCGATTGAAGTTCTCTTTCCTTCACAGGTGAGTGTTGGATTGATGTACTTCGTAATGTAGGCTTGAGGATTGAGAATGTTTCATTTTTCTAATATGCTTGTTTATCTCATATGTGTGTCATCCTTTATCTCAAACAAACTCCTCACCTTTTATAGTGAACTTTCAAAAATTTGCCCGTTGAAGAGATAGGCTTATTTTTGAAAGTCACTTTGCGATCGTTGGCTTGCATCCTTGAATTGCCATTTCCTCGTATGAATTGTTCTTTCACCTTTTCGTAGTTCGACACGGTGTAGTGCTTCCCATTGGTTCATTCCTTTTGCACGCTTCGCAGACCGAGCACTCCAAGAAAGGTGGTATGGAGATATTACTTGTTTAAGTAAATCTCTTGATTTAAATCAGGGTTCTTTTCTGATTATCTCGACTTGACGCATTTCCTTACTTTCCCCGTGACTTAGAGTCGCTTCCAATCATCGGATGACTCTTCTCGTCACTTCAACTCGAGACTCGCTTTTCTTGAGTTGACTTGACCGATGCTCCACTCACCGCTTTTCAAAGAGAGTTCCCCGTCTACTCTTCTTTGCCATACTCACTGTCTCAGCAGTCAAGTCTTCCTTCGTGTCTTGATTGTCTTCTTGCATGTTAAGGCGTAGCCGACTTAACTCACCCTTGGCCACTCTAATTGTTACAATACATTTTACAAACAAAGAATTGGGGCGCCAACTTTCTATTCTAAGTTTTACATGGCATTCATCAAAATCTAAACAATAAAATTCCTAACATCCCTCTTCATTCATCTTGTTTCTAAATACCCACTTAGTACAAATAACATTTTGATGGGTAGGCCTTTAAACTAATTCCCAAACCTTATTTCTCTCAAATTGATTCACTCCTCCCGCATTGCTAGAATCCAATGTGTGTAATCCAATGCTTGTGACACATCTTTAGGCTCAACTGGGAAATGAAACAAGTGAACATGGCTTCATGTTAAGTTCTAGATCCGGTTCTTACTCCTTTTCTAACATATCCAATGATTAACTCGGAGGATGGTTTCTCACCACCTCACATATGGTTGGAGTAAGTCTCTGGATTTAGTCTTCTTTTGACTAAGTTGTCTTGAACAACATCTTTATCATTCAAATTTTGAAATTTTCCAAATTGCCTTTTGAGATTCAAATATATCATCTTCATCTAGGTTGAGTCTTCCGACATCCGCCTCAACATAGAACTCTTCTAAACAATTGGATTCATCTTGTCGTAACTCACTAATGTCTTCTCCATTAACATTAGGTTCATTAAAAACCACTTGGATAGACTCTTCTTCGTGACCATAGTCCTCTTGTTCATCACTCAAAGATTTACTCTTTGCCGAGTATCCAAAAAAGATACCTTCATCCGCTTTAGCATCAAAAGCTTTCAAGTTGTCCTTGCTATTGTTGTGAATGAAGCACTTACATACAAAGATATGAAAATATCCAACATTTGGCTTTCTTCCCCCCAAATTTCATAAGGGGTTTTGACAGATGCCTGTTGATCATACACCTATTCTAGCAAGCAGATAATTAATGCTTCGACCCAAAATATCTTAGGCATTCAAGCTTCAACAGACATGGTCCTTGCAAAATTTTCCTTGAGAGTTCTGTTCCTTCTTTCACCTACTCTATTCTCATTGTGAAGTTATTGCATTGACAACTCATAAGATATACCATTTTCTATGCAATCGAGTTATAATCCCATTGACAAACTAAGCACTCTATTAGACATTATCTTGATAATGGTTTGACTCTTCTCATTTGAACTCTTCTCATCACCAGAAGCTTCGCAAAATTTTCTTCTTTTTACACATAAAAATGGTCCATGCGTATCTTGAATAGTCATCTACCACCACTAAGGTGTATATATTTCCACTAATGTTGGATGGTTCAATAGGACCAAATAGATCCATATGCAATAAGTGCAATACTCCTTGTAAGCTTGTTGATTGTCTTGAAATTCAGTGACTTAGCTTTGTGTGCCATAACCAACTTGATTCGGCCATGATCACCGGCTAACAAACATGTGCTTGGTGTAGCAATGGCCGATCCACTACATACATATTTTTCTCTCTTGATTCTCGATAGCACAATTTTATTAGATTCAACATCCTTGATCCGCAAACTCCCATGTTGAATCCTACATTATAGCCCTTATCATAGAGTTGACTAAGGCTCAACAGATTGAAATTTAGCACTTCAACATAGGCTACATCTGTGTTTTTAGTTCATTTTTCCTTATGTATTCTCAGTGCCTTTTATTTCCTCTAGAGCTTCATTTCCTCCAAATATGACTTTAGCTCCTCTTGCTTTCTTGAAGTTTGATAGCTTTCTTTTATTCCCCGTCATATGTCCGAATAGCCACTATCCATGTACCAGGTTCCTTGGCACTCACTTTGTTCCTTGAACCCGCAATCAAGAAAATTAGTTTTTAGGTACCCATAGTTATGTGGATCATGAGGGTTTAGCACTATAAGGTGATCCAACCAACCTATAGCCAAATGGTCTCGACTCTAAAAGATTGCCACCTATCGCTTCTATAATCATAATGAACATTAGCAAATTGCTTAGAGCTTTAGGCTCATACATTTGTCTCTTTTATCTATATTCCTGTGTGTGAGCTTGTGTGCATTTGCTTTCTTAGGATAGTAATAAAATCAAGTTGTGCATATTGGGCACTATGCTTGGGTGCATATGTGTGATGATAATGGTTCTTTTGCCTTGGGAGTGACCTATTTTGAGTTTGAGGTCTTCGCCACTTGGGCTTGTATCCCTTAGACTTAGCCGATGTCTCATTTGATTGTTCCAATTAGATTTGCTAGGATAATTTACCATTCCCATCATATGACTCTCTCTACCGAAACCCGTGGGGCTTTTGGTGGTTCTCATTTTAGATTTCATAGGAATTTTATTGTTTAGATTTTGATGAGTGCCATGTAAAACTTAGAATAGAAAGTTAGCTCCCCAATTCTTGCTTTGAAATGTATTGTAACAATTAGAGCCGGCCAAGCCGAGTTAAGTCGCCTACGCTCCAACTTGCAAGAAGACAAATCAAGGCTTGAAGGAAAACTCATGTGTGAGACATTGAGTACAACAAAGAAGAGCGATGAACTCGATCAAGAAGCGGTTGTAGATGCACTGAGTGGAACATCACCAAGTCAACTCAAGAGAAGACAAGTCTCAAGTCAAGTGACAAGAGTCATCCATGATTGGAAGTCGACTCTAAGTCACCTGGGAAAGCGAGGAAATGCAAATCAGTCGAGATAATCAAAAAGAACCGTTACGTAAATCAAGAGATTTACTTAAACAAGTAATATCCTCATACTACCTTTCTTGGAGTGCTCACCCCCGTTAAGCGTGCAAAGAAATGAACCAATGGGAAGCACTACACCGTGTCGAACTCCGAAAAGGTGATAAAACATTTCATACGAGGAAATGGCAATTCCAAGAAGTGCAAACCAACGATCGCAAAGTGATTTTCAAAAATGAGCCTATCTCTTCAACGGGCAAATTTTTGAAAGTTCACTATAAAAGGCCGAGGAGTTTGATTGAAAGAAAAGATGATGCGTGGATGACACACACGTGAGATATACAAGCTTATCAAAATTGAAATATTCTCAACCCTCAAGCCTACATCTCAAGAACATCAATCCAACACTTACCCGTGAAGGAAAGAGAACTTCAATCAAGTTGAAGAGGAAACTATCGAAAACAAGGGGTCTACATTCCAAGAAGGATTGTAGAAAGGTTCAAGGTCGAACCAAGTCTTAAGCGTTTGGAGGGCTTCGTGATCAAATCCAAAGTGCTTGAGCAAGTGAGTCAGTAGTAGCAAGGCACCGCCTGTGAAGAAGCCGAGTCGCACGAGAAGCCACCGAGTGATCAAGGCGTCTCCAGATCGAGTCCCAAAGGATCAAGTCGGCTGTTGTGATCAAGACTTGTATCCGGATCACCACTTTGTAAACCGATCATTACTTAGTGGATTCCTCCAGAGTTGGAGAAGAGAGGAGTAGAAGAATTACCCCATCTTCGAACCTCTATAAAAACTTTATCATGTCATTTACTTTACAAAGATTTAAATATCTCACTTTTAATTGCTTATATCTCACGATAAATTTGCTATCCATCCGATAATCTATAAGTACTAAATCAAATCAGAAAAACTTGCTTAAACAAACTTAAGGGTGTTAAGTCTTCCATTGAAAAACAAAACCACAAAAAGTCAAATTATAGCCAACAAATGAGTTACTCTACTAATGTACTCAAAAATGTTGAGAGATTAACTCTACTTGAGTGACTAATTCGATCGTCCATCAAGGACACAAATTACTGTAGAACTCAGAGATTTAAAAGGCCTAAATCGAAAATTTGGTAAGGTTTATTCAACCCCCTTCTAAACCTTACACTTACACCCCTTGGGACCTACAAGTGGTATCGAGCGGTTGGTTCATTGAACCCTCCGCACCGGTTATCAACTAGATCTCCAAACTTTTCAAAAGTCCGCTTTAGTACTTAAACTTTCAAAACTCTTTTCTTTCATTAAAAATTATTATCATGGAAGCAAATCTAACACGCATTCCTATGTTCACTATTGAAGAATTTGATGATTGGAAAATTCGTGATGCGAGTGCTCATCTATCAAAGATTACATGATGAGATGTGGATAGTGATAAGATGGGCCTCTGCAAATATTAAAGGTGAACACAAATTGCATTTAAGAGTTGCACCAAGGGGAAGAAGATGCAAAGACCTGCACTACCATGGTTGAAAACCAAGAACCGAGTGGACAAATGATGACAAAAAGATACAACTGACAATGTAGCCAAGGATATTCTCTACAAAACCTTGACAAAGCCATGTTCAATAAAGTGAAATCTTGCAAAACAATGCGGCTAAAAATGGGACAAACCGACATTGATTTGTGAAGGCTCGAGCAAATCAAAGAAAACAAACTTTCAAATGTCAGTACAAAAATTTGAGAACTTTAAAATGATCTCGTGGAGAAAACCTGGATCAACTGGATGCTCGATTTACGTAAATCACAAATGAGTCAGTCTACACTTGGAAAGGAATATACACGTATGAAATGTGTATGAAGATCCTCCGAAAAGTCTTCCAAATGAATGGGAGATGAAGGTCATGGCACCGAGACATTCCATGGACCTATCAAAGACATCCAACCATGAGTTATTCTCGGACCTCAAAGCCTATGAGTTTGAGCCGAGAAGGAAAGACCAGGAAGAGAGACAATTGCACTCAAAACAAAACACTTTGCTTAGTTGTCAAAGATGGAAGGAGAGTCAAGTCAAAGAGGCAATTGACCCGGAAGAAATAGCCCTAATGGTTAAAAGATTTAACAAGTTCTTTAACAAGAACTACAAGAGAGGAAAGGGTGAATCCTCCAGAAGACACTCAGCTCCCTCCAAATCAAGGGATGACAGCCAACCAAGAGGACAGATCATCAACAAGTTGAGTATCAAAGGACTCGACAACTCAAGAATAGAAAGAGTGAGCAAAAGGTCAATATCTATGTTGGAATTGTAGACAACCAGGTCACTATGCCATTGATCGCTCATATCCAGAGTCAACAAGTACAAACGAAGAAGAAAGAAAGGTCTTCGTGAGAAAGAAGACAAGAGAAGAAAAAGGCAATGATGGTCGCAGAGATCGGCCGAGACAAAAGTCAAGAGAGAGAAACCGACTCGAGAGCAAAGAAGCCGACTACTCAAGTGACTCAAGAAGAAGCCTTGATCCGCTTAATGGCCAAAGAACAAGATCAAGAAGATGAGGTACAATCTAACTCAACAAGCTCGACACTAGTGATAGTGATCGTGACACACACACTTCATCACCCACTCGATCTTTATGATTCATTAGGCAAAATGATGAAAGATTTTGAGCACATTAAAACCTCACACACACTATTGAATGAGGAAAACAGCCTACTCAAAAGTCAAAACTCAAAGTCGACTAAGGAGCCGAGAACTCTAAGTCAAATAGTCGATGAGAATAAGAGTTTAAAGGCCGAAAATGCTAAATTAATAGCAGAAATTGCCGCTATAGAAAAGAGGAGAATGACCTCAAAAATGTCATTGCCTCATTCACTAAGGCATCTAAATCATTGGATGATCTTATTATGAGTCAAAGAGAATGTGGAGACAAGACAGCTTAGGATTTGATTCCTTTGTGCAATGTCAAACCTCAAGAGTAATTTTGGAAAAGGATCTTCAAGTCATGAAGAGTCCGAAAATCCAAAACTCTAAATGATGCACACACTTTCAATCCAAAGCACAATACTAAGCGAACTGGCCTTGGTTACAAAGGAAAAGGAAAATGTAAATATTGAGAGTGCCGAAAGGATAAATGAGAAGAGATTCACCAGTCCTCAAATAGACTCCAAACAAAATACTCAGAAAAAGAAGCAGAGCTACCAAAAATCCTTAAAACTCATAAAAGAAATACATATGATGGGAATGGTAGAAAATATCCAAGCCAAGTCGATCGAATAATGTGTACTATCACCTTTAGACTTATGGAATACAAGCCCAAATGGCAAAGGCCTAACTCAACAAAGGCCATTCCAAAAGCATAAGAGCTTTCATCAAAGACACATATGCACCTAGGCACTACACTCAAAGACACCACAATTACCCAAGAAAGGCAATTGCTAAAACACATATGCAAGCATACAGACAAAAGAGACAAATTGTATGAACCTGACTCCCAAGCAATTTGCCAGGATTGATTATGATTATGGCACTCGATAGATGGCAACCTCTTAGAGTCAAATCATTTGGCTATAGGTTGGTTGGATCATCTTATAATTCTAACCCCTCAGACCTGCATAAGAATGGGTACCTAAAACTTAATTTCCTTGATTGCGTTTCAAGGAACAAACCGAGTGCCAAGGAACCTGGTACATGGATAGCGGTCGCCCGGACATATGACAGAAATAAGAGAAATCATGTCAAAATTCAAGGAAGTCAAAGGAGCCAAAGTCATATTTGGAGGAAATGAAGCTCCCGGTGAAATAAGAGGCATTGGATCCATCCGTAGAAATGGTTTAGAAATCACAGATGTTGCATATGTTGAAGGACTAAACTTCAATTTACTAAGCATTAGTCAACTCGCGACAAGGGCTACAATGTTGGATTCAACATGGGAATATGCCAAATCAAAATGTTGAAACTAATGAAGTTGTCTTTGCAAGGATGCGACAGAGAAATATGTATGTAGTGGATTGGTCAACCGCAACACCCAAAGACTGCCTACTAGCAAAGAGCACACCGAATCAAGTCAGTCAGGCACAAAAAGCCGAGTCATCCGAATTTCAAAACGATTAATAAGCTAGCAAGAAGTCATCTTGTGGAAGGACTTCCGCACTCAAGATATACAAGAAGGAGAGTATATGTGATGCATGTCGAAGGGAAAACAAATCAAGTCGCTGCCCCAAGAAAAGACTTGCCCATCCTCAACAAGAATATTGCATCCGCTTCATATGGATCTATTTGGTCCAAAGGGAACCAAAGAAGCATAAGTGGAAAGAAATACACCTTGGTGGTAGTAGATGACTACTCAAGATATACATGGACAATATTCATGTGCAAGAAGAAAGAAACTCTACAAAAGCTACCACAAATTATGAAGAGGATACAAAATGAGAAGAATCAAACCATTATCAAAATAAGATCGATAGAGGAACCGAGTTTGTCAATGGAATAATAACTCAAGATCGTGTTGAGAATGGTATTGGTCATGAACTATCACCGCAAGGACTCCACAAACAGAATGGAGTTGCGAAAGAAAAATGTAACCCTCAAAGAAGCAAAGCAAGACCATGTTAGTCAAGCAGGTTACCAAAAAGGTTTTGGGTCAAGCAATCAACACACCGCTACACCCAAAACAGATGTATGATAAATAGGCAAAAATGACAAAGACTCCCTATGAGATCCGGATCGAAGAAAACCAAATGTTGCATATTTCGTGATATTTGGATGTAAATGCTTCATCCACAATAATGGCAAAGATAACCTAAAGGCTTTTGATGCTAAAGTCGATGAGGGTATCTTCTTAGATACTCACCAAAGCAAAGCCTACGTAATACTCAACAAAAGAACTATGGTTACAGAAGAATCCATTCATGTAGTATTCGATGAGCCAAACATAAATGGTGAAGACATTGAAGAGTCACCGATAAGTCAAACATCCAACCTTACAAGAGTCCCTATCTTTGCCGTCAGCAGGATTATCAATTCGTAAGAAGATGAAATAGCTGAATCTCAAAAGAACCGAAAATCTGCAATTTGAATGATCACGAGAGAGTCGACCATAGCAACACAACCGCAAGTCGATCGGGCCACTAACTTACTTCAACTCTGACGTAAGATGGCCGAGAGACCATCCACCAAAACTTATCATTGGAGACATGAGAGAAGGTGTCAAGACAAGATCCGTAACTCAACAAGAAGCAATGTTCACATGCTTCATCTCGCAGATAGAGCCCAAAGACGTGTCACAAGCATTGATGACACACATTGGATTCAAGCTATGCAAGAAGAGTCAATCAGTTTGAGAGAAATAAAGTATGGGAATTAGTACAAAGACCCATACATCAAAATGTTATTGGAACCAAATGGGTATTCGTAAATAAGATGAACGAGGAAGGATCCGTGGTAAGAAACAAAGCAAGATCGTAGCCAAAGGATATTGCCAAGAAGAAGGAATAGATTTTGATGAAACATTTGCTCCTCGTAGCAAGATTGGAAGCTATAAGGATGTTTCTTGCCTATGCAGCTCACAAAAATTTCATTGTATATCAAATGGATGTAAAAAGTGCATTCCCGAATGGATTATTGGAAGAAGAAGTGTATGTTGAACAACCTCCAGGATTTGAGCAGAAGACTCTTGGAGACAAAGTGTACAAACTCAAGAAAGCCCCGTATGGATTGAAACAGCACCCGAGCATGGTATGATACCCCCGTCACAATTCTTAATCGAAAATGGATTCACTAAAGGAAAAGTGGACGAACACTTTTCTTAATTCAAGACAAGAAGAGTATACCGCTTGTTCAAATATATGTGGATGACATCATTTTTGGATCCACTAACAAAGAGTCAGTGTGAAAAATTCTCAAACCTCATGCAAAGTAAATTTGAAATGAGCATGATGGGAGAGCCGACATTTTTCCTCGACTTCAAGAAACAACAAGGATGGAACCTTCATAAGTCAAACAAAATACACCGAGATTTAATGAAGAAATTTGGTATGGAGGAGAAGTCTTCGTAAAAATACCAATGAACACATCACCAAAATGGACATGGACGCAGATGGCAAGCTCAGATCAAACAAGATACAGAGAGCACTTATTGATCATCGCTTTATCTCACAAAAGAGCAGCCGTACATCACCTTTGCCGTATGTGTATGTGCAAGATTTCAATCGCTCCAAAAGAGAGCCATATGACTAGCCTAAGAGAATATTGAGATACTTAAAAGGAAGCCAAGAAGGGGCTATGGTATCCAAAGGAAGGTGGATTCAAGCTAATTGGCTATTCGACTGACTATGCCGATGCAGAGTGACAGAAAAGTACTTCGTGCACATGTCAAATGCTTGAAACAGACTAATTTCCTGGTTTAGCAAGAAGCAAAACTCAATAGCCACCTCTACAAATGAGGCAAATACATAGTCACGGGCAACAAGGGTGCCCAAGTCCTATGGATGAGACAAAGAAATGAGAGATTATGAAATTGAAGAAAAAGAAATTCCAATCATGTGTGATAACACAAGTGCAATTGCAATCACTCAATCCTCGTGTTGCACTCAAGAACAAAACATATAGATGTCGATATCATTTCATAAGAGATCATGTTGAAAAGAAGGACATTATCTTGGAATATATCTCAACCGATAAACAACCAGTGACATCTTCACAAAACCATTATGTGAGTCAAGATTTGAAGAACTCAAACATGAGTTGGGGCTAATTGAGCTAAGCCGAGACACGTAAGAGTCAAAGAAACGAAATGGAACAAAAGAAGGTGAAAAAGAGCCGAAAACAAAAATTAGCTCAATAAATCACCAGATCGGAAAAGTCAATATACCAAGTCACCGATAGCCGAGTCACTAAGAGAAATGTGAGAAGCAGAGTTAAATCAACTAAGAGATAAGCGGAATAACTTATGAGCAAAATGACAAAAACGCAATGCTTTTGACTAAGCGGAATGTTTTAAGGAACACGCCAAAGATAATGATGATGTGTACGGACATAAAGCCGCACACCAAGCTTATGATTGGATATAAATGCTGCCGCATTAAATACGAGACATGAATCGCTCAATATGCGTGCGAAAATCCAAGCCGTTGATTTCGATCACGATTCAAAAACCGTCCTGCACGCCCTTTCATAAAACTATATTTAAACCATTTTTCGTCCGCTTTCTCTCACACTTCTAAAAACTGCTCAATCTCTCTCTCTCAAAAAGCAAAGGCAAACACTCTCAAACCCTATCAAACTTCAAATCTATTTCTCAACTTTTCTTGAAATTATTCTCGAGAAATGGCACCAACATATGACTTTACCAAGTTGGGAAAACAAATCCACACCGGTTCGACCGTGGATTTCGACGGGATGGTGAAGCGGGGTCCGACGACACCCTGGTGAAGAAAATCGCGAGAAGCTAGAAACGGCAGGATCAAACCGTTTCTAACACCGAGTATCCCATGACCTATGTGGAGGAGGTCGCACAATTCTACGTGAATGCCGAGATTCACGACGAAGGAATCAAGTCATCTGCTCACGGAAGCAATGACTATCACAAAATGCAAGGATTTGGCCGATATTGCTCTCTACCAAAGCAGAGGGAGCATCCGAGATCAAAGAGGCTGATGTAAACTTGGCTGATGCATGGAAAGAAATAGCCAAGTCCGACGTTGCGACAAAAATAATATACACAAAGAAACAAGAGATCGGCCAAGGAAGATTATCACAAATTGTTGGACATTGTTGCCAAGTGTATCGACATCAAATTTGGCAAACTTTGACCAATCACAAAGGCAAAATTGACGTGATGGCCGCAATTATTGAAGAAAAGAAGATAAACCGGGCTGAGTTTATCTACAAAGAGACTCAAAAACGTGGGAAACAAGTCCTTCAAAGAAGATGGGTCATTTGGAGGATCCGGATATGGCCTAGTGATTGGCCGGCTATCGAGAGGTGAAAGGAGTACCTCTTAGACATGGGAAAGCTTTCCATGTTAACAAGAGGATGTTCGTAGAGCTAATCTCTCCGTGCTCGAAGCGTGCATACGCCAAGAGAGCGACACCGAGTGAGGGGGAATCACCACCCCGAAGACACAAACCGCTTCCTCTCCAACCAAGAAGAAAAAGCGCCTGCAGCTACCAAGTCTCTGCCCCGCAAAGAAAGAAAACCAAACATGCACCCGCCCGCAGCAGAGTCACCCGCCCAAGCACCGTGTGTCACCCCCCCGCAGCAGGCGGGCCGAGAAGGACTCACAAATTCCTTCTCTCGATCGTCAAAAAGAGGAGGTCGACAAACCTAGACGGCCAGCTCCTCGTAAACAAACACAAGCACCGCCCCACCCGCCCAAGACTCGGAGGACACCGTCTCTCGAACTGAAATCCCTCCTCGGTACAAACCAAGAGACGAAGAAGACTTGTAAAGCAATCCGAGCGGAGAGAAACCAAATGAGTCGCCTACTCACCTAGCACAAATACCGGAGACTACTCGGAGAAGTAGAGTCTCCGATGTAATTGATGAAACAGACCAAGTCTCACAAGGTGATCGCAGAGGCAACTCAAGACACAAACAGAGCTCACACAAATTAAACTCAAGAAGAACCAGCCCAGCAGATAGTGATGTAATGATCCTATCTCCACCTTACCCGCACATCCGAATAATCGCCTGCGTGAGTGGAGAAAATGGAAGTTGAGCAAGTCAAGGAACAGTTCCAACGGCCTGAATTCATAGAAGAAGAAGAGGAACTCGCTAAATTTCCTTGGATTATCTACTCGTGCTCCCACTCTAGATGAAGACAATCGCATGAATATTCTCAGATCTACAAGGACAAGGAGAGAGAAAAAGCAAGTCAAGAAGCCAAGCACGAGAAAAGGCAAGTATTCGCCTATCTCCCACCACGAACACTTCCATCCTCTCCTTGATGTCTTCTCCGAAAGTGACGAGGAACTGCAGAATGCCGCCGCCCGCGTAAAATTGCGGTGCAGCAAGCATTGCGTGAATCAAGAATCCTTCACGAGCAAAGACCGATGGAGGACCAGGAGAGTCCTCCGAACACACCGAAATCGATCCAATGGGAGTGGTTCAAAGAAATAGCCACCGATGTTGCTGCTACCACTTCCCCAAAATTGACTCGGAAAAGGCAATAAGGGAGTGGGCGATGAAATCGGGCTAGTGGGGACCCCACGAGCCAACCCCTATTGAAGGTGTGCCACCACCGCCCCAACGGTGAACCATCAATCGCAACAAATGGAGTTTGGAGACGAGTGACCCCACTCCAAGTCACTCACCGTGCTCCACCCGAGGGGAACTCCCTCCACCGCAGCAAGGCCGGAGGATGCTGTTGCAGATGACTCCACAAGGAATGTAGGAGGCGAAGCTAAGAAAACTCAAACACAAGAAGAACGGAAAGTTGCCATCAACGGCTCGCATATTGAGATCTGTCTCACCGAGGTGCCAACGACTCAAAGGCTAATGACGCCGATGCGATTGAGGCACGGAAGAACAACCCCGGGAGTTAACACTGGCGATGAAAGCGCAATCCATGGGGTTGAGACTCCAATGGATGCCATCGTAGAAGACCCTAAGACAGTGACACTGTCGAAAGGGAAGACCAAGGCCTCGCAGCAGAGAGACTCGCCGGAGGAAATGAAGGCCCACGGAGGTTGAGACTTCCCCGGGTAACACAAATTAAGTAGAGAACATCCCTCCCGCAACCATCGATCCATCCGAGAAGGAGATCGCGCACTTCATGATTCCCAGACAACCCGATGTCACCTTTCTGGGATCGAAAGGCGAAGAGGAAGCCGAGTCAACTCCCGTGACAAATCCAAAAGACTCACCAAGCGGATGTTCCAGGCACGAGCAAGTCTCGATCCCAAGACTACTCGTCGGACCTTTAATTTTGATGATGAGCCACCAATGGAAATCTCATCATCGTCCGATGACGCTCGATAAGGCCGAGGACCAGTCTACTCAAAAGGAGAAATCACCGAGACCAACGAAGTTTAAGACAAATTGAGGCTCGGCCGAGTCTACCATCGCACCACAAAACCCACCAACCAGACCACGCTCCGCTCCTCAAGCCACAAATGGATCTATTCCCGTAAGAACTTCACGTCCACCGCTTATCATCGAACAAATCCCGGATGGCGGTGATGAATCCTTTGTGGAATCTTTCCCATTCTCACCGGAGATACCAGAACTCCACGAAGAGTCGAAAATGAGCAAGCACGCTACCACGCACCAGCTCCTGTTTTCCACTCGTGCACCATTGTCCCAATTTTGATTTCGATTTCGACGTATGGCCATCACCGCAATGAAGAATCACCAAGTACGAAGTGTTCAAGGCACTCTTTCTTTGAAGTTGAAAAGATGGAGAGGCATCGCCTCCTTGGATATGCGCCGGACAACAGAGATGCCAACCTCACAACTGACTTGAGAGGCATCACAATCGGGATAAGGGAATGGTGGCAACAAAGAAGAATCAATGCGTGTGGAACAGTGAGATACTTGGACAATTATTCAACAAGTCAGCTGGTGTGGAGAGTCAAAAATGTTGACGCGAAACGGTCAAAGGGAACACATTGAACATATGCACGAAGCTCACACCGCCGAGATCAAGCTCGCTGCGTGAGCGAAATGCAAATGATATACAGCGTTTGGAAGAACACATGACAAGAAAATTCAGCCTTCTCATGGCCGAGATGATGAGCGATTTCAAAGAAATCCAACGCTACTCGATCAATTCCGTGCAAAGATACAACGCAAAGAGACTTGAAGCAAAATTCAACCATCAAGACTCGACTTCATGCTTGCCAAATGTTCCCTGGGTTCCTCTATCCTTTGATGATGCCAAAAGGGGAAGAGGAATACCTTAAAGCAAAGAAAAATCAAGTCAAAAAGAAAGGAGCAATGACAAGGAACAATGAGAAGGGAAAATCACCGAGGAAATTTTGAAATCAAGAAAGGAAAATCTGGCGAGGGGAAGGATCAAAGAATATGACCTTGATGATTGCACAAACCCCCAACAGGTCCTCACAAATGACATTATAAGCGGAAACTCCCGTGACTCTCGCCACTCCAACACTCTGATGTATCTATGGCCGAGAAGAGAAAAGAAATTGAAGCGAGGGATGAAGGAGGTGGAAGGAAGAATGGATGCCAGGGTGATGAACATTTTGAAAGAACACGGAGGCATTCCAGTTGACAGAGACACGTATGCCATTTCGATGTCGGGGCCACAGAGCCAAGATCGCTTGACGAATTCAAAACGCTCGAATCAAGGTTATTTTGCAAATTTGTCTTTGGCTCAAGCTTGGGATCTCAGACTTGGGAAAAGGGTCTCACACTATGTGAAGAAGCCGACGACAGACAAGCAGACAACCTAATACATCACTGTCACTCCGCTGGCACTCACTCGAAAGAAGAAGGCCCCAGTGCAAAGATACGCCCAGGGTAGAGGAAGAAGCGGCGAGTGGAGGAAGAAGCTTGGACCTAGGCCTCGCCAAGAATATTGAATACGTAGATCCAGAAAGAAAGGAGGGATGTACTTGGGGCTGGGCTTGACCATGTGGCGAACTTGCAAGTGGCCAAAACCAACGCCGAGTATGCAAGAAGGATAGGAGAAGAAAACAAGAGACAAACTCGGCTATGGCGGGAGAGACAGAAAGAATAAGGAAAGATGAAGCTGCCAGGAAGGCATATGAGAAGAAAAAGAAGGCAACGATGACGAGAAGAGAAGAAGATGCTTGATCAAGATGAAAGAAGGAGACAAATAAGGAGATGAAATGTTCTTTGTCCAACCCTTCGTGTATTTTATATGTAAATACATACAATGTAAGTCTTCTCGTAATAATGCTATAAATTTTTTTTTTTTTGACATACTACGATACACCTTGTAAACAATTGTGTTAAGTACAAGAATGATATGATCAATAAAAGATTGATTATGCGCATACATTCTATGTCAATACACTATCTATGTATCTTTGTTATTTGCATCTTTGTATGATTTAAGTTTTGGCATCATCAAAAAGGGGGAAATTGTTAGGAATTTTATTGTTTAGATTTTGATGAGTGCCATGTAAAACTTAGAATAGAAAGTTAGCTCCCCAATTCTTGCTTTGAAATGTATTGTAACAATTAGAGCCGCTGGCCGAGTTAAGTCGCCTACGCTCCAACTTGCAAGAAGACAATCAAGGCTTGAAGGAAAACTTCTGAGAGACAAATTGAGTACAACAAAGAAGAGCAGATGACAAAACTCGATCAAGAAGAAGCGGTGAGATGCAAATTGAGTGGAACATCGACCAAGTCAACTCAAGAGAAGACAAGTCTCAAGTCAAGTGACGAAGAGTCATCCATGATTGGAAGTGACTCTAAGTCACCTGGGGAAAGCGAGGAAATGCAATCAAGTCGAGATAATCGAAAAAGAACCGTTGCCCCGCGAAAATCAAGAGATTTACTTAAACAAGTAATATCCTCATACTACCTTTCTTGGAGTGCTCGATCCCCGAGGAAGCGTGCAAAGAAATGAACCAATTGGAAGCACTACACCGCGTGTCGAGAACTCGAAAAGGTGATAAAACATTTCATACGAGGAAATGGCAATTCCAAGAAGTGCAAACCAACGATCGCAAAGTGATTTTCAAAAATGAGCCTATCTCTTCAACGGGCAAATTTTTGAAAGTTCACTATAAAAGGCCGAGGAGTTTGATTGAAAGAAAAAGATGATGCGTGGATGACACACACGTGAGATATACAAGCTTATCAAAATTGAAATATTCTCAATCCTCAAGCCTACATCTCGAAGAACATCAATCCAACACTTACCCGTGAAGGAAAGAGAACTTCAATCGGTTGAAGAGGAAACTATCGAAAACAAGGGGTCTACATTCCAAGAAGGATTGTAGAAAGGTTCAAGGCTCAACCAAGTCTTAAGCGTTGGAGGGCTTCGTGATCAAATCCAAAGTGCTTGAGCAAGTGAGTCAGTAGTAAGCAAAGCGCCCGTGAAGAAGCCGAGTCGTCACGAGAAGCCACCGAGTGATCAAGGCGTCTCCGATCGAGTCCCAAAGGATCAAGTCGGGCCGTTGTGATCAAGACTTGTATCCGGACTTACCACTTTGTAAACCGATCATTACTTAGTGGATTCCTCCAGGAGTTGGAGAAGAGAGGAGTAGAAGAATTACCCCATCTTCGAACCTCTATAAAAACTTTATTGTGTCATTTACTTTACAACATTTAAATATCTCGCACTTTTAATTGCTTATATCTCACGATAAATTTGCTATCCATCTCGATAATCTATAAGTACTAAATCAAACTCAGAAAAACTTGCTTAAACAAACTTAAGGGTGTTAAGTCTTCCTTGAAAACAAAACCACAGCTAAGTCAAATTATAGCCAACAACTGAGTTACTCTACTAATACTCAATGAGTCTGTGAGAGATTAACTCTCTTGAGTGACTAATTCGATTGTCCATCAAGACACAGTGTGTAGAACTCAGAGATTTAAAAGGCCTAAATCGAAAATTTGGTAAGGTTTATTCAACCCCCCTTCTAAACCTTACACTTACACCCTTGGGACCTACAATTTCACGAATATTTTTTTGGAGTCTCAATGATGGACTCTTCCGAATTTAGTTTCAGTTGTCCTTTCAAAGATACTCACCGCTTTTGCCTTTGCCTTTATATACTAGGCCAAAGATGGTTGTGATTGTGTTTGTGAGTGGGTGTGGGTGCAACATATGGTGCTTTGGATTTTTGGACTCCTCATTACTTGGGGATCCTTTTTTCCATTACCACTCTTGAGTTTGGGCATGCACAAAAGAATTAAATTCTATGTCCTGTTTTAGCTCCACTTTCTTTTTGTATCATTATCAATTCATCCAATGATTTAGATGCGTTGGTGAATGATGCAATCACATTTTTCAAATATTTTTCCCTCTTTTTCTGCTTTCAATTAAGCCAACTTTGATGTTAGCTATTTCACCTTCAACTCGTGTTCTCATGACTATGTGAGTTAGAGTACTCGGCTCCTTAGTCGACTTTGAGTTTTGGCTTTTGAGTGGATGTTTTCCACATTTAAAAGTGTGTGTGAGGTTTTTACATGCTCTAAATCTTTCACCATTTTTCCTAATGAATCATAAAGATCAAATGGGTAATGAAGTGTTTGTGTCATTATCACTATCATCGAATTAGAATGAGCCGAGTTAGAATGTACCTCATCTTCCTATTCTTTGGCCATGAGGCATATCAAAGCCTCTTCTTCTCGTGTCGGAGGAGTAATCGGCCTCACTATTGTCCGACTCAAATTGGTTCTTTACACTTGTGTCGTCGGGCTTCAACAACCAACATGGCTTTCTTATTTTCTTGTTTTCTCTCTCAAGACTTTTCTTTCCTCCTCATTTCTCGTATTTGTTGACCGTGGATAGAGACAATCAATAGCAAAGTGTCCTGGTATCTGTAATTCTAGCACAGTTTTCGATTTTTCGAAGTCAACTCTTTCACTCTCTAATTATCACTCTCGATATTCATCCTCTGGTAGTCGGCTATTTGGTGGTCTATCTTCCCCGCTTTGGAAGGTGTTGATCGCCTCCTAGATGATTCACCCTTGTTTTTTTATAGTTCTTATTGAAAAACTTGTTGACTCTTTTAACCATAAAGGTAATCTCCTCCTGGTCAATGGCTTCCTTGATTAAGCTCTTTTGGACTCTCCAACCATGAGTGTTGTTGTCTTTGGTACATCCGTCTCTTCTTGCTATTTTCTTCCGAGCTCAAATTTATAAGCTTTTAAGTTTGAAAATAGCTCATAGTTGGATGTTCTTGTAAGGTCCATTGAATGTCGCCATCACCTTCATTTTCCACTCACCGGAGCAACTTTGAACGAGAATTTTCATACACATTTCCTTTTGATATTCTTTGCTTAGAGCTGAGAGCTCATTAGTTATCTCTCGTGAATCGGCATCCACCTGATCCAGGACTTTCACTTGCAAGCATTTTGAAATTTTCAAACTTTTGTACAACAACAATTAATTTATTTTCTTTAATTTGACCCGATCCTTCACAAATTAAAGTGACTTTCTCCCATATTTCTTTAGCCGTTCTACATGATTTCACTTTGTTGAACATGGATTTATCGAGGTTTCATAAAAATGTCCTTGGCAACATTATCCAAGTTGTATCTTTTTCTGTCCCCGTTCGTTCACTTGCATCGAGGCTTTTCGACCATTCTTGGTCTTGGTGCGAAGTTACAACATCTTCTCCTTCAAAAGGAGCAACACCTCTTACAAACAGTATTGACTTTCAATATTTGTAGTGGCCCATCCTCAATGATGAACCACATCTCATCGTGTAAGGCCGAAAGATGTGTCTCGCATGCGTATTTTTCAATCATCAAATTCCTCAACAAGAAACATGGGAATGCGAGTTAGATTTGCTTCGATGATAATAACTTGTTTTGCAAGAAAAGATTTAAAACAGAAATTGTTGTATTCTTTGAAAAAGAATGAGATCTAGTTTAGTAATCAATGCGGAAGGCTCTATGAACCAACCACTCGATACCATTTGTAGGTCCCAAGAGGTTATAAAGTAAAGTCTAGAAGGGAGGGGAGGGGTTGAATAAACTTTACCAAATTTTAGATTTAGTCCTTTTAAATTCTCGAGTTGTCTCAAGTCGGCCGAGTCCTTGGTGGGCAACTTAGTTTACTTACACAACAGAGTTATCCATTCAACAGCACTGATCGAGTGATGGTATAACTCAACCGATTCGATTAACACTTTAAATATTCAAGACTTGGTTTTTACATCGGAAGACTTTCACCCTTGTTTGAATTTTTTAACACTTGTTTTAAGCTTGGTTATTAGTTGTTGACTTAGCAATTTAACAAACATCGATAAGTGTTCAAGAATAAAAATATGTGAATGTAAATGACACAAGCAATTTTATAGTGGTTCAAGGATAGTGCATAAAAAAATAATGATATGTCTACGAATATGTCGTTTTATTGAACATATCATTCTTGCACTTTATAAAGATTTACAAAGTACAATGAAAAGAGTATAAAAAGTACTTAAAAATGTATGTGTATTTACATTGAAGTAAAAATACAACATGAAAGTGTCTGCAGCAGTCTTCAACACCTCTGCTCTTCCTTCTTCTCTCAACTTCATCTTGACTCTTCCCCTATCTTCTTCACTCTCTTTGTTTTCTTTTCTTCTTCTTCCCTCTTCTTCTTCTCATAGGCTCTTTTCGTAGCTGGGTTTTCTCTTCTTTGTCTTTCTTCCCATTCACGATCTAGCCTTCTATTTTCTTTTTCTTGCCTCCTTGCCATGTCCTCATTCCTCCCGATGACTTCTCTATTTTCAAGTTCGTCCCGATTCCGCTCGACAACAAACCTTTCTTAAGGGGATTAATGTATTGAACATCTTTAGGCCTTCTTTGGTGGAGTGCCTCCGCCTCTTCCGCAAATTTTTCCCCTTCCTCGTCCGTAGTCGCCTCCTCCTCCTGGGAGTGTATTGTCTGAGTTGAGCCCTTGAAGTCTGGCGACCGATCTTCCCGAGGCTTGCTTCTCGGATTGACATAGTTCCAAACCTTTTTCCCGATCAGTCCCAAGCCTACTTCTTAGTCATTCATTTGAAAAATCCTTCAAATATAAGCGTCCTGAATTCCTCTAACGATCTTGGCCCAGATTTCACTTTTGAATTTTCGCTCTCTTGTGTGTCATCATGTCTCCGTCTCTGATATTCCGCAACCTTTTATTGTGAGAGTTTGAAATTTGTGTTAGATAAATATTTTTATCATGATTTTGATGATTTTGTTTTAATGTATTTTTACACCAAAACAATGTTTCTAAATGTTGTCCAAATACTCCCAAACGATTTAAAATGTTTTTACTAATTTTTTGAAGTATTTCTTGAAGTTTATTTTTGACAAAAATTGGACAACACTTTTGATGATTTTGTGTTAATGTATTTTTACACCAAAACAATATTTCTAAATTTTGTCCAAATACTCCCGATCGATCTAAAATGTTTTTACTATTTTTTGGAGTATTTCGTGAAGTTTATTTCGACAAAAATGGACAATAGTTCTGTCTCGTGTTCAACCGACGCCCTATAGGGCAACTTTGTCTGAAGTTGAGTTTTGAAACAGAAACGAGACGTTTAAAAAAAACCCGGAGGTTGACCGGTCGCGCAAAGGGTGACCCGATTAATGCGAGAAAAGAATAGAACTCTGTTCTCTCAAAAAATGACCGGGGGGACCGGTCCACATGGGGGCGACGTCCAACCCTATGGAGAACGGTCCAACCCCTAGGATCGGTCCAAGCCATAGTTTTTGCTGTGTAATCTTCATTTCGTGTTAGAGCTCGACCGGTCACCATACCATTTTGACAACAATTTTAACAGCTTGTGTATCGACAACTTTTCCGAATTTATGTTGTTGATCTCTAACAACTATATTCTTTATTTGTCTTGCAATTTTTTACAGATTTCATTCTCCTAGAAGGATCCTATCAAACACAAGACATCCTCTATAAATGGATGAAGAATTGAAGCAACACAATAAGAGAGAATACTACAACACAACACGATACATTCAAGCAAACACTTTTGTTCTTTAATTTCAATATTCTTGTTGTAATAGCCTAAGGTCTTTCACTTTCACATCTTGAGGTCTAGGCCTAATTCTTGATTACACTTGCACTCAAAGTTTTGTATAATTCATTATCGAGTTGTAATCTTGAATTTGGGTTCATCATTCAACACAAAATATCCTTGTGAGTGTTCTTATGGTAAGAACACACTTGGGTGATCTTAGGTGTTAGGTGTAAGAAGATTGTGGTAATCTTCTTGTTGAAGAGTTTGGTGCTCTTTGAGGTGTTGAAGAATTTGGTGTTCTTCAAGTCGTAAGATTGTGGTAATCTTCACAAAGTGCCGTTGAAGAAAGATTGTGGTAATCTTCAAGGGAGATTATGGTAATCTCCAAAGAGGTGTTGTAAGGTGATGTTGTAATAATTTTGGTAATTATTAATAAAATTCTTTTTCTTTTTCGAAACCCATCCCGAATATCGAGGGTGGTAGAGCACGTAGTCCCTAGGTGGGGTGAAGCTCTATAAATCGACGTGTGTTGTTTACTTCCCGCACTTCCATTCTTGTCTTTTCTTATTACATCCAAAAAAAGAGGGCATAATCGAGAAAATGGGCATAATCTATTCACCCCTAGATTATCGTAGCCACTTGGACTTACAAGTGGTATCAAAGCCAAACTCTTTTTGGCAAGCTCGTTCCACACATCGTGAGTAAAGAGGAACGATCATTGGCTACGAATGAAGTCTATCTCACCGGTGCCTCCACCAACAAGCCACCACTAGTCGACTCTAAAAATTATGCATTTTGGAAAGAAAGAATAGAATGCTATTTACAAAGTTGCGGGTTTGATATTTGGAACATGGTTATTAATGGAGAATCCATCCCGATGAAAGACGGACCTCACACCTCCAAAGTCCTCAAGGAGCTCTATGATGAAGACAAGAAAATTCTATCCATAAATGGTAAAGCTCTAAATATTCTTCATCGTTCACTTACCTCTACGGAATACGATCATATTCGAGGAATACGATCGGCACATGAAGCGTGAGAAAAATTAAAAGCTATCTATGAGGTATATGCAAATGAAAGGAGCCATTCAAAAGCATCTACCTCTCGATCGGATACAACATCAAATCCAACAACATGGGATGAGTTTCTTACAACTTCCGACAATGAAGAAGCCGACCAATGCTTAATGGGCATCAACAAAGACAATGAGGTACACTCTAATTCTTCTACCTCTTTTAGTAATGAATTACATGATGATTTGCAAAATGATTTTGATGAGCTTCAAAATGAATTCCAAAGCTTGCTCTTTAAATACAAAAATTTGAAAAAGGAATTCAATACTTTGAAAAATGAAAAGGGTAGTTTACTTACTTCATATGAATCACTTTCTTGTGCTCACACTACCACGCTTGATAATGTTAAAAACCTTGAAAAAAATAGTACTCTTGTTAAGGATATTGATTGTATGAAAAAGGATTTGTTAAAATTCAACTTGAGTACCGATAATATGACCAAAATTCTTGATGTTCATAGTTGTGATCATTTGAAACTAGGACTTGGCTATAAGCCCAAAGTTATTGATGTTAACAAAAAGAACCAAGTCACTAAGCATGTTGGTCATTATGCTCCTAGAATCATTACATGCTCCTATTCTCGGTAAAAATGGTCACACGGCAAATCATTGTCGGGCTAGAAATAGCTCTAATTATTATTGGAGACCTAAAAATCTCAATGCTAATTCCGAAGGACCGAAACACTTGAGGGTACCAAAAGAAAATTTCATGATATCAAAGAAAATTCAAATTGTTAAATCGATAACAAACATTTGCGCCACTTGATCAAAGGAAAATACATTATCAATAAAATCAAATTCCAAGAAGAAATTATAATCAACAATGGGAAGGACACAATCCTTAGAAATGGCAAAATTGGAGAAGATATCATCAACAAGTTCATTTTCCAAGAGGAAGATACTATCAACAATGGGAAGGACATAACCCTTGAAATGGCGTAATTGGTAAACCGTATCTCCCTATTTAAAATACGCATAGTGTTTTATTAATATGCATGCTATTATTTTTACCTTAAAAGTGTCAAAATGATTTTTCAAAGATATTTCTCAAAAATAAGGTCTCTACTAAATACTCTCGGATTTTGAAAAAAAAATCTTTTAAAGGAGACCTTGAATGGACATTCATTTTAAACAAGAGTATACTTACAAGTTTTATCACTCTCTTGAGGATTTAAGCAAAAGCATTGTATACGTGTGTTATTTCTTAAATTGCCTTAGCCATTTTTGTTCAAGACCACCATTTTTACTATGCTCTTGTGCAAGGAATTTTGTCAAAGTTTTAAACATCTTGATATACATGTTCGTCAATATATTATCTAATTTATGATTTATCAAGATTGACATAAACATTTGAGGCATGATCATTATTGCTATTTTAATCGCATAGACAAAATATATATTGGGCTATTTTTCTTGCAAATAAAAGCGATGTCGTTAATGAGTTTGTTAAGTTGTGTAGACTTATTGAGAAGAAGAAAGGAAGAACTCCAAATATTTGTTACTTCAAAATATTTGGATCTTTTATTATGAACACCAAAGACCAATTGGATACCCAATAATGATAGTGATGAAAAAGACAACATTGAACCAATCACTCAAAATGATGCTCCAAGATGAAGATTGGTTTATAGAAATGCAAGATGAGCTAAATCAATTCAAAAAGGATGATAACGAGTATTGGTACCATGTCCTCCATCACAAAGGATTATAGGTACAAAATGGGTATTCCGGAACAAACTCGATGACCAAGGCAACATCATTTGAAATGAGGCAAGGTTAGTAACTCAAGAATATTGTCAAGAAGAAAGGTATTGTTTATGTTGAAACATTTGCACCGTAGCACGTTTAGAAGATATTCATATTTTACTTGCCTATTCTTGTTTTAAAATTTCAAGCTTTACCAAATGGATGTTAAATCGACATTTTTTAAATGGTTTTATTCAAGAAGAAGTCTATGTAAAACAACCTCCGGGTTTGAGAATTTTTCTAGGCCAAATGATGTTATAATATAAACTTAAGAATGCCTTATATGGTTTAAAACAAGCACCCGTGCATGGTATGATAGACTTATCTCTTTTCTTTTACAAAATGGATTTACAAGAGGTAAAATTGATACTACTCTCTTGGTTTTTGAAAAAGGGCAAGATTGCTTATTAGTGCAAATTTATGTTGATGATATTATTTTTGGTGCTACTAATGAATCCTTGTGCAAGAAATTTTCTAAGTTAATGCAAGGTAAATTCGAGATGAGTTTGATGGGGAGCTCAACTTCTTCCTTGGACTTCAAATTAAGCAATGACAAGAAGGTATTTAAATTTCACAATCAAAATATACAAAAGAACTTTTGAAGAAGTTCGGCATTGAAGAAGGAAGAACCATCTCTACTCCTATGGCAACCAATATCAAGATTGACAAAAATAAAAAAGGCAAGTCAGTTGATGAATCCAAGTATCAAGGTATGATTGGTAGTTTACTTTATTTAACCGCAAGTAGACCGGACATTCTTCATGTCGTATGCCTATATGCTCGATTTCAAAATAATCCCAAAGAATCTCATTAAAGTGCCGTTAAAAGAAATTTTCAATATTTGAAAGACACTTCTTCTTATGGCTTGTTTTATCCAAAGTCCTAAAATGTTCATATTTTCGGGATAACAAGTCCGGTAAATAATTTCTCAAAATTCGATTCTTCATAATCTAACTAAACATATTGAGATTCGATAATTTTTTAAAAGATTGCGTTTCTTAATGGAAAATTAAGATGTGTTTAATTCCGTCTCAAGAATAACTCGCGAACATTTGTTTTTAACCGTTATCCACTTGAGTCTTTTACTTCATTTCGAGCTTGTTTATGCATAATGCATATTGAATGAGGACTATGTTTGCTTTTTGCGCGTTTTTAAAACTTAGAGGTGAAAAATCGGATTTTTGGATCAAAATTCGGACGAGAATCGAAAAAGAGCTCCAGGGGACCAGTTAAGGGAGGGGACCGATCGACCCCTTTGGACCGGTCGCCGGAAGAAATTTCGAGAGATATAATGTGTTACGTCCCAATACTTAGCCATTATGTGCTCATTTTCTTCAAACTCGAACCCCTTTGCAAATTTCACACACATTTCACTCAAAATGATTTCTTTCTTGTAAATTATATATTTTTGAGTTTATACTATTGGTATATCATCCATGATACCCGGCTTCTCCGATTAATTGGTAAGTTTAATTTCGTCTTTATCTCAATTGGGTTGAACCATCGAGGATGTGCTTCATCATTGATATTTTGTTGGAATTCTTATATACTTGTGTTGGGTATGATGATTGTCATTGGATGATATTTGTAAAATTGCTTTTGGTGATGAAAAATGTGGCTTGATTAATTTCACAAGGGTTATATACATCTTCTTTGATATTTGACGCCCGCCAATCAAACGAGCTTTTGCAAATCACATGATTGACTTCTCCCTTTTTATTTGGATTTTAAGCTTCACTAGCTCGATAAATCGATAATATTGCGCATTTTGATATGATTATATGATATTTTTATTGTGCTAACATTCTTTTGATGATTCCAAAGGGAGAAACATGATATAAGCTCTTTAGATCAAAGAAGCTAAAATAAGCTCGCAAAAGAAGCTATAAGCTATGGCTCTTAAAAGCCAAAAGTCAGAATGATACTTAGTCCATTGGATTTATTATGGATTTTTACACATGCCTAATGATGTTTCTTTGACAGGGGGCTTTTAAGCTCATGATATTCAAGTTTCCATTGTAAAAGCTGAGTTTTTAACTTTTGTTTGATTGCTTGTATACTACTCTTGTTGTGCATATTGATAGTGGAGCTTTTGCAAAATGTTTTGAAAATCTTTACTCTCATCCTTGTGATTATTATGCGTGGAATGTTGTCGCTCTCAACGGATAGTTATTTTTGACCAAAAAAATTGTTTTGTTTTAAAAACCGACCTCTTAAAATTGTTTTGGTTTGTAATCATAAAAAATGGGGAGTTTGTTAGATAAATGTTTTTATCACGATTTTGATGATTTTGTTTTAATGTGTTTTACACCAAAACAATATTTTTAAATGTTATCCAAATACTCCCAAACGATTTAAAATTTTTTTACTAATTTTTCGGAGTATTTCTTGAAGTTTATTTTCGACAAAAATTGGACAACACTTTTGATGATTTTGTGTTAATGTCTTTTGACACCAAAACAATACTTCTAAATGTTGTTCAATTACTCCCGATCGATCTAAAATATTTTTATTAATTTTTCGGAGTATTTCGTGAAGTTTATTTTCGACAAAAATTGGACAACACTTCGTCTCGTGTTCAACCTAGTCGCCTATAGGGCAACTCAGTATCTGAAGTTGAGTTTCAAATAGAAACGAGACATTTGAAAAAACCCCGAAGGTCGATCGGTCGGGCAAAGGGCGACCGGTGCTTGGAGAAAAGAACACAACTCGGTTCTCTCAAAAATAACCAGGGGGGACCGGTCCACATGGGGCGACCGGAAAAACCCTATGGTGACCGGTCCAACCCCTTTGACCGGTCCAAGTCATAGTGTTTGCTGTGTAATCTTCATTTACGTGTAAGAGCTCGACCGGTCGCCATACCATTTTGACAAGAAATTCTAACCGTTGTCAGCAAAGAGACAACTTTTCCTCAATTTATGGTGTTGATCTCTAATAGCTATATTCTTCATTTGTCTTGCAATTGTTTACTGATTTCATTCTCCTAGAAGGAGCCTATCAAGCACAAGACATCCTCTATAAATAGATGAAGAATTGAAGCAACACAATAAGAGAGAATACTATAACACAACAAGATACATTCAAGCAAACACTTTTGTTCTTCAATTTCAATATTCTTGTTGTAATAGCCTAAGGTCTTTCACTTTCACATCTTGAGGTCTAGGCTTAATTCTTGATTACACTTGCACTCAAAGTTTTGTATAATTCATTATCGAGTTTTCATCTTGAATTTGGGTTCATCATTCAACACAAGATATCCTTGTGAGTGTTCTTGTGTAAGAACACACTTGGGTGATCTTAGGTGTTAGGTGTAAGAAGATTGTGGTAATTTTCTTGTTGAAGAGTTTGGTGCTCTTTGAGGTGTTGAAGAATTTGGTGTTCTTCAAGTCGGAAGATTGTGGTAATCCTCACAAGGTGCCGTTGAAGGAAGATTGTGGCAATCTTCAAGGAGATTGTGGTAATCTCCAAAGTGGTGTTGTAAGGTGATGTTGTAAAAATTTTGGTAATTATTAATAAAATTCTTTTTCTTTTTCGAAACCCATCTCGGATATAATGGGGTGGTAGAGCACGTAGTCTCTAGGTGGGGTGAAGCTCTATAAATCGGCGTATGTTGTTTACTTCCCGCACTTCCATTCTTGTCTTTGCTTATTACATCCAAAACAAAGAGGGCATAATCGTGAAAATGGGCATAATATATTCACCCGCCCTCTAGATTATCGTAGCCACTTGGATTTACAATTTTTCCATTGAAGACATAGACAAATTCAAACTTAAGTTCTTGGTTGTTGGCTTGTCTTGTTCTTGTAGCATTTGATGTTGATCCAACCTTTGTATCAACTACTTGCAGTGTGTGTGAAATGTACCAGAGTTTTGCAAGCATTCCATTGGTTCTCGCTACTTGAACTCTTTCAAAGAAGACAATTTTTGTTAGAAAACTTTTTTTATCATGATTTTGGTGATTTCACATAAATGAGTTTTTATACCAAAACAATATTCCCAAATGTTTCCCAAAAGCTTCAAAATATTTTAAATGATTTTTACTAAGCTTTTTAAACACTTAGTGAACTATATTTTTGACAAAAATCGGACAACCTCTCGGTGTTGAGGTTGACCGTTAAGCCTATAAGGAGACTTGTACCGAAAGTTTACACATCATAGAACAAAACAGGAGTCGAACAAGACAGTCGATCGGTCGACCTCTTGGGCAACCGATACCTGAGTTGAACTTTTTAGTGATAAAATCTCTCTATTTCGAAGGGGACCGATCACACCTAGGGCATCCGGTCTTACCCTAGGTCGACCGGTCATCCTAGCATAGTGACCTATCCACAACCCCGCAACCTTTGTGTCAAATCTTGTTTTAACGATTTAAAATTTAGAATTTTCAACATAGAGACTCAGTTGCCGTATGATTTTTGACAAAGAATTCTATACATTGCTCATCCACTTATCAACAAGAGTTACTTTATCAATTCTTAACCATTTTTGTAGATCTTGTGATCCTTCTTTTTGTAGACAAAAGTGGAGGAGCCCATGTTAAAAATTAAATCTTGAAGCTCTCCTATAAATAGATGAAGAATTTGAATGATCAAATACAACACAAGCATACAACACAACAATCTACAAATACACAACAAGAATATCAAAAACTCTCAAAGCTTCTACTTTCAACATTCTTGTTGTAATAGCCTAAGCAATACAATTTCATATCTAGCTTGATAGGATTTCCTTCTTGATTACACTTGCACATTTGAGTTGTAATATTTCATTTGAAGTATCATCTTAATTGTAATTGTAACATCATCCAAAATAAGAAATCATTGTTAGTGTTCTTTTGGCAAGAATATGTTTGGTTGATTGGAGATGGTTGATTGATAAGTTTGGTGCTTTTCGTGTTGAAGAGTTTAGTATTCTTCAAGGTGTTGAAGAGTTTGGTGCTCTTCAATTTGGAAAGGTTTGGTTCTCTTCGAGGTGAAGAAATGTTTGGTGCACTTCATAGATGTTGTTGCAAGAAGAGTTTGGTACTCTTCAAGGTAAAAGTTGTAATTATTTTGGTTTCAATTAATAAACTTTTTCCTTTTTGAAATCCATCCGCACATACCGGGAGTAGAATACGTAGGCCCTAGATGGGTTGAATCTCTATAAATCATTGTGTGTTGATTTATTTTCCGCACTTATATTTCTTCATCATCTTCATGTTAAAAAAAGGGGCACATATTAGAAAATCGGGAAAATCTATTCACCCCTTCTCTAGATTTTCGTAGCCTTTTGGACTAACACTTTTAAGGTTGCGGTCTATCTCTTACCAAAATTGGTAAGTTTTGACTCTTCTTCACAACAGACTTGTTCAACTTTCTCTAAGTCCTTCACCGCTTTACCCCATAACTTGAGTCTTCTCCTTGATTTCTTGGATGACTCTGTTGTAAGTCTTCCGAAAGACACAAGTGATGTACTTGATCAAGTTCTTCTTGACCACTTAGTTGCGACTTAGTCAATCTTGTCTTATCGCATTCTTGACAAATCTTCCGCATATTCAATTTAGGCGATTGACGATTGGCTAATATTCTAACTATTACAAGTTGAAATAATATATAGAATTTGAGGTGCTAACTTTCTAATTCTTAGTTTTCTAACCATCATCATAATCTATACAATAAATTTCCTAACAAAATTGGCACCACGTGATGTTTTGTCTTTGAAACTACATTTTGAATGGATTGGAAGACACGTTGTATAATGTTTATAGTTTATTCAAAATGTCCAAAGAGTTGTGGGATACTTTGGAGAAAACGTATTAAAATAGAAGATGACAACACAAAGAAATTTATTGTCGGCAAATTTCTAGATTTGATGGTTGATACCAAAACAAGAATCAACCAAGTCCAGGAAATTCAAATTATTCTTCATAACTTAGTATCGAAGGGATGATAATGAATGAGTCATTTCAAGTCGCTGCAATTACCGAAATTGCCCCCATTGTGGAAAGACTTTAAGAACTACCTCAAGCACAAGTGCAAGAAAATGGGGCTTGAGGATTTGATAGTTCGACTTGATTGAGAAAGATAAATCGCAAATCCGATTTGAGATCGACAATTGTGGGGTGACCACACTTTATGTCAAACATAGGGAGCTTCTATTGCATATTTAAATGTGACAGTTGTTGCTTAATTTATTGTAACACCAAAACCACAATTGTATAAGGTATTTCTTGAAGTGTTGAAACATCAAAATCACGATTGCGAGAGGCGTTGCCAAAAGTATTGTAACACGAAAAGGCGACACAACGCAAAGTTAGGTCTAAAGTGTTGCCAAAGGTGTGATAACATCAAAGGTCACACTTGTTGTAAAAGGTTTCTAACGGAATTGTTGGAACTAGGTTCAAATATGTTGGAATGAGGTTCTAATAGTGTTATTGGGACGAGGTTCTAACAGAATAAAATAACAAAGAACATTAGTCTAATGATGATGAAAACGGTAATGTGCCATGTAAGGTGCCGTAATCTAATATTGAACAAGAATACCAGAAAATGGGAAGGGAAGCTATACATTATGCTATCCACATAAGAACCACATAAAGGTAAATACCTTAAAGCGTGGGGATGCTTTGGCTAAAGTAGAAACACCCAAACCAATACAGTCAACAATCATGATATAAATGATGGTACGATCATAAAATCAAGAAATGTTGTATTCTTTAAAATTGACTTTCCTTGCAAAAAAAGGAAAAAAAGGTAAGTCTAGACATATTAATTAAAGACATAATACCATTAGGAAAATTGATCTCGAATGAGGTTATTTCGGTTGACTACTTAAGAAAAATTTAGCGGATCCGCTAACAAAAGAAATAAATCGAGATCAATTATATAAGCTATTAAGGGGAATGGGTTTAAAATCCACAAAAAAAGAATTTTCATAGTGGTAACTCAACCTTGTGAATTGGGGATCCCAAGACCTTGGTTCAATGAGCCAACTAAGTTATGAATATTCAAATGTACATTTGGAAAATGTATTAAGCTCATTCCCGAACTTCAAAGTGTAAAACCTCTTTGAAGTGGTGAGGTTAAGTCTAGACTTTTAATGATTCATATACTTTGAAAAGGTGGAGTATAACAGATTATCTCGCAATAGGAGATTACCTATATAAGTGAGAAGTAATGATCACTTCAAAGACCACTTATGAATATACCAGGCCGAAATAGACACAACTTGAGAACAATAAGTGTTAGAATTATGTAAATATTGTTGTCTCGGTTTATACAAACAGCTTAATAGTTCAAGACATCATGTCACTAAGTTAGTAAATCCGATAGTATTTTACTGAAGAAGGTTCAAAGGCACAAGTTATCTATCTTGATGCAATAACATTCGAGACTTTCAAGCAAATTTGCACACATGCATGCACTAATTTATTCATGTGCGGTATTAATGGAATTTGGTTTGATAAATGTGGTTTGACCTATATTTAACTAAATATTTAAGTGGTTTCCATTCATGGGAATGGAAATAAAAGAGAGATTCAAATTTTACTAAGTGAATAGATCAAATTAGCATTTGGAATTTGTCAAAATCAGTTTAAGGTGAATGAGAAATTAAAGTAACATGTTAACCACTTAAAACAAGAAAATTGATATGAAAATTGGAAAATGTGGGGGTAGAGTGAAAATCCATCCCCGATATAAAGCCAAAATAAGCTCACTTTATTAAGTCCAAGTTTGAGTAATAGGTTTGGACCCTTAGGGCACCAATGTTTTTAAAGGAATGAGTACCTACATGCTTGTGGGTTTAGTTCAAAAATACACACGCGCAAGCCTCTGTCCTTGACCAGGGCTTGGGTCTTGATCTGAGAAAGACACAAGGTAATTCAATCCTGAGGTTTCAAAGCCTTTTAGTTTTTGGACAAAATTTATTTAAATTCCTTTAAAATATTTTACTCAAATCCGGACCCCGTGCACGCTCACGCGATCATGCTAACACATACAACTGGTGTGCCATCTCGATTGTGGTCGCAAGTTAGACAAATCACATTTAATGGCGTGCACACACTAGTTTTGGTTGTGCACACTGGGACGTGCGCGTCTTTGTCGCGACACCGAACTAATGCGCTGTTTAGAGCTAACATAGATATTTTTGGTCATTGGACATGTCTTTTCAAGTCAAAATACATGTCGATTTCCATAAGGCACGTAGATACTTATAAATATATTTCCCTGATGTTTGAAAATCATATTTTTAACCTAGAGATAAAATTGAATTCATCCTGCATTTTTGACATATTGAGCAATATATTTCAAAAGCTTGAAAGTTCTAAACACTTAGTCTGTTCATTGTAAGTTTGAATTTCGCAATTGCTTGCTAAGTCGAACTTGAAAGTCGTTATACCTTAGAGACGATTATTGAACTGTTAGAACTTTGTACGTGGCAATCTTGTCTTGTGGAGATAAAATCCAGATTCTAGGCTCGACCGCATTCTTGTCCCGATTTTTCAAGCCATTTTCTTGGAATCCAAGATCTTGTATAAACAACAAGAAGAAATTAATATTCAATATTGAAGAAAGTTTAATTAAAAACGTACTAATATTACAATGTAAATCGATGTGAATCATAGCAACAAATGTTCATACGACCCAAACAACAATGTGTTGTTAACCCAAGATCTTTGCTAGTGAAGAAGCCACAAGAAATTATGGATTATTGCACGATAAGTCGACAATCACAACAAGAAGCTTGAATCTCGAAGAACATGGAAAAGCACTCAATTTTGAGAGCAAAATATAAACTCAATTTATGGATTAATGAAAAAGAACAAGTGTTAACACTTATATAGGCGATTCAAACCCTAACCCTTGACAAACTAGAATGGAAAAGAAGTATGTCCCTAAAAGGAAACTCAATCGCAGTCAAAATTCACGTGTGGCGAAGTATGCATACATGATCTTCGAATCCGCTCCTTGTGTCTTCATAATAGTTTTAGCCCAAATATTAAACCCTGCCAGCTAAAAACTCGTTGACGCGTTTGGACATTTTTGAAAGCAATCCCTTGTTGTTCGGTCGTCCATGTTCTTTTTGACACACGATTCTCTGTTATGACTTTAAATTCAATATACTTGACCTCTGTCATCAACTTGGCCACTCAATTAACTCAAAACAACGGAAATAAATACCTAATCTATGATAAACAAATACAAAAACTCAAGAACTCAGTTACATAGTCTTCAAGAACTTACATTTAGTGTTTCCGGATCCTCCGTAGATGGATTCTCATAATTCCCGTCTTCTTGAAATGGATTCGCCCTCGAATCCAAACGTTGAACCTCAAAGGTTGAGTGATTATATCAGTCCACGCGGATTAAAAATTAAATGGCACGTGCATTCATCCATTTGTTCAAACCCTGCACATGAGAAATAATAGAACTAAACAAAACATTATTAAATATGTTAGCATTCAAACATTCATGCTTAATGTCTCTCGTTTTTATCATAAGCACATATTTTCTCCTTGTTTTACCTCATTGGCCTTGGCCCACTCAAAATTTGTACATTCCTTTTTCTTGGCCATCTCTTGAATCTCACATCAACCCTTGGCCAAATTCTCAAGCTCTCTATTATTATTTTCACTCAAGATATCATTTTTCTCGTCTTTTATCTCATTACTTTGCTCACTTTTCGATCTCTCTTCTTCTTTTGACTCGAAAAACTCGTATCCTCACATGATCATTAAAGATTCTGCAGCGTAAGAGATAAAAGTATGAACTTTTTCCGCTCATGCTCAATAGTATATTATTTAGTGCATCCTTTATGCACAACGCGCTATCAAACTGCCATGGTCTACCCAAGAAAATATGACAAGCCCGCATTGGCACTACATCACATAATATATCATCCTTATAACCCCCAATCTAGAAAGACAAGAACACTCTTTATTAACTCGTATCTCTCCACAATTGCTAAACCATTGTAGTGTATATCATCCGAGATGTTCAAGTGTAGGAATCTCCAACTTCTCCACCAATGTTGCACTAGCCACGTTTATATAACTACCTCTCCAAAGAATGATCATACTACACAATTTATCAATAACTAAACATCTAGTGTGAAATATTTTATCGTTGTTTATGATCAACTAACTTTGGCTCAATATTCAAAACTCTACGTGACACTAGTGACCAAACATCGCCCTTCACTGGCTTAACTACCTCCAACACCTACTCCAACTCCGGATATCACTATAATCCGACTCCTCCTCACTTTCGAAATCTACGTCACGATTTGCCGAATCACCATCACTTTTCTATTCTCGACATTCACGAGCCCTATGAACCATCCCACGACATTTAAAACACTCAATGTCTCTAGTGAGAAGTAGAAGGATAAAATTTACCCGATGGTTTTACCTTGTCCGAATCTATCTTGTTCTCCACAACTTTGGGATGTTGTGAAACATGTTCAACAACCAATTTAGGAGTATTCAAACCCCAAGATCTTGGTCTTTGGTGTTGGGATTTTGCCGTATAAAACCCCTTATCTTGAGTCAGCTGCTCAACTTTCACCGCCATGTACACCATTTCCTTAAGATCGACACAATGATGTAAGTCAACGACATTAGCTATAGGAGTATTCAATCCCGTGATGAATCTACCTCCCGATCCTCATCTATGTTAGCCCTTGCCATCATCATCTCCATCTCCTTATTGTAATCCTCTAAGCTCCTGAGACCCCGTGTCACCTCCGCAACCTTTGATAGACGCCTATAATAATGATTTGGTACAAAAACTGGCCGCATCAAACTTCTCATCTCCTCCAATGTGGAAATAGGTTGTTCGCCGTTTATCCTCCTCGAGACCATTAATTGATCCAACCAGACACTTGCGTAGTCCGAGAATTTGGTTGATGCCAATTTTACCTTTTTCAATTTGGAATAGTTTTGCAATTAAACACATTCTCAATTTTTCTTTCCCAATCCGGATAATAGTCCGGATCACACTTTCCCGAACGATGGAATTTGCGTTTCGATGTCACTCAAATTGCCATCTTCCCATCCATTGTCACCTCTATTTCCACGCCGACCTCGCTGCCCGAATTGTAATTTTGATCACCTTTCGTAATCAAAATCGTCCATAACATACGCCCAATCCTCCAATTCGATCCTCCTAGGCCTCCATGCCCTAGAACAAGTTCCTCTATTTGCGGCGCTTCACTAGGATCCCTATACACCTCTTCATCACTTTCTTCATGAGGCTTGCAAGTGCCTATTAGATCAATATTTTTATTTTGATTTGATGATTTCATATAAATGAGTTTTATACGAAAATAATTTTTTCAAAAGTTGTCCAAATACTTCAATACATTTCATTTGATTTTTACTAAGTTGTTGAAGTACTTCTTGAACTTTTTTCACAATTGGATAACTTCTTTGTAAAGAGATCGAGGTCTCCCTAGTAGGGAGACTCGTGACTGTGAGTTTAAAGTTTGAAAACTGAACTAACTTTTCGTAGAGACAATGACCGATCACCCCCTATGATGATCGGTGCCTAATGATTGAGTTTCATTATTTTCTTATTTGTTTCCCGAGCGAATGATTACCATCCATAGCAACCGTCGCCATAGGCAGTGCGGCGCCTCTATATAGTGACCGATCACCTTCTATACCATCCTGTGTCAATCTTGATCCAATGGTTTAAAGATTCAAATTTTCAACATTGCGACCGGTCTCTATAAGTTTTTGTATAGCAAATTCTATATGTTGATTAAGCACTTATCAACAAGATTTATTTTATCAATTTTTAACCATTTTTGTAGATCTTTTGATCCTTCTTTTGTACACAAATTTTACTTTGGAGGAGTCTATGTTGGAAATCAAATCTTGAAGCTTCTCTAAAATAGTTGAAGAATTTTAAGGATCAAATACAATAAAAATTTCTACAATACAACAAGAAATCTCAACAAATCTATTGTTCTTCATTTTCAATATTCTTGTTGTAATAGCCTAAGCACCATACTTTCACTTCTTGCTTATTAGGCGTTCCTTCTTGATTGCAACAGCACTTTTGGGTTGTAATATTTCATTTAAAGTTTAATGTTGATTGTATTTGTAACATCATCCAAAACAAGAAATCATTGTTAGTGTTCTTTTGGCAAGAATACTTTTGGTTGATTAGAGATAATTGATTGAAAAGCTTGGTGCTTTTCGTGTTGAAGGATTTGGTGCTCTTCAAGGTGTTGAAGAGTTTGGTGCTCTTCGAGGTACATAAGAATTTGGTGCTATTCGACTTGGAAGAGTTAGGTGCTCTTCAAGGTTGTTGTTGTAAGAAGAGTTTGGTGCTCTTCATGGTGAATTTGTAATTGTTTGGTATCAATTAATAAACTTTTTTTTTTCGAAATCCACTCGGACATACCGGTGGTAGTGGATTAGACTCAGGTGAGTTGAACTACTATAAATCATCGTAGCCACTTGGACTCACAAGTGGTATCAAAGCCAAACTATTTGACAAGCTCGTTTACTATTTTTGAGTATAGAGGAAAGATCCATGCTACGAACGGAGCTATCTTCCAACCGGTGCTTCCTCCAATAGGCCGCCTCTTTGACTCCAACAATTACGCTTTTCGAAAGATAGAATGGAATGCTTCTTGCAAGTTAGTGGGTTCCATATTTATTACGCGGTCATAAATGGAGTATCCATACAATAAAGAAAAAGGAGGACGGAACTTAAATTCCTAAAGTCCTGCAAGGATTTCGATGACGAAGTCAAGAAAATATTCTCCTTAAACGGTAAAGCTCTTAACATTCTTTATTGTTCTCTTTACCGCTAAGGAATATAATTGTATTAGAGAAATCCGATCCGCTCATGATGTGTGGAAAAAAAGTAGAAGTTATATATAGAGGCACAAAGAAAGTGAAATAAGCTCGAAAGACCATGTTGGTCAAAGAATTTGAAAGTTTCACTATGAATGATGGAGAAAATATATCCAAAATGGTTGAAAGCTTAGCATTATTTTAAATCCTCTAGTTGCACTTGGAAAAATTATTTCCGAAGAGGATAAAGTCACAAAATTTCTAAATGCTCTTCTCACGTCTTGGTCCGAAAATGTTACGACTATCACGAAAGCTCAAAATTTGGAATCACTAAATTTTGATGAGCTTATTGGAAATCTTCTCATCTATGAAGTCTACACCAAAGGAAGGAGCAATTCAAGAGCATCTACTTCTCAACCGGATATTGAATCAACTCCAAAAGGTCTTACCTCAAAATCGAAAAATTATTATTCAAGTGATGAAGAAGATGGAGATGAAGATGAAAATGAACTTATTAGTATATTTACAAAATTCGTAAATAAAAATAAGGAAAGAAAAGCGAAAAAGTGTCTTGCTTTAAATGCGGAAAACCCGGACACTATGTTGCCGATTGTCCAAAAGAGGAAGAAAAACAAAGGAAGAAAAAACACTTTCACAGAAAATTAAAAGCCTTGAATGCCAAAGCCAAAGTAAAAACATTGACGAGCTTCTTGCATCATCCGATGATGAAGAAATCGATCAATGTCTAATGGGCATTGATGAAGATAATGTGGTATGATCTAATTTTTCTATCTCTTTTATTAATGAATTGCAAGATGATTATGATGCACTTCAAAATGAATTCCAAAGAATGCTAGTTAAATAAAAATATCCGAAAAAGGAATTCAACACTATGAAAAATGAAAAGGATAGTTTATGTGTTTCATCCGAATCACTTTCTTGTACTCACACTACTACACTAGAGAAAGTTAAAACTCTTGAAAATGAAAATGAATCTCTCGCGAAGAATATTGATTGTCTTAGAAATGACATGAATAAATTCAACTTGAGTACGAACAACATCACCAAGATTCTTGATGTACAACGTAGTGATCATTTGAAATTAGATTTGGTTATAAGCCAAATGTTATCAATGATATGAAAAATAACCAAGTACCTACTTTTACTTATGTCAATCATTATGCTTCCAAAATTATTACTTGTTTCTATTTTGGTAAAAGTGGTCATACAACAAATACTTGTCGGGCTAGAAATAGCTCACATTATTATTGTAAGCCTAAAAGTCTCAATGCTTATCCCAATGGACCCAAACATTTGATGGTACCACAAAATAATTTCATTTTAGGTACTCGGCGTAATAATAATCAAAGAAAATTTAGATTGACAAATGGACAACAAATGATCACGCCATATGATCAAAAGAGTATATATTATCAACAAAACCACTGTTCAAAGAATGTATAATCAATAATGGGAAAGACACAATCCTTGACAATAACGATCTATTGAATTTTGCATTTTTAAGTCATTAATAATTATTGTGCATGTTCTTATTTTTATTGATTGTCAAATTCATTTCAAAATTCTTTTCATAAAATGAGGTTCCAATTATATTATTATCGGATCTTTAAATTTCAAAGGAGACCTTATACAGACTTGATAACAAGCACATTAGGCTTTACATGATATATCATACTTATTTTGGTTTTGAAAAGCGTAGTATAGGCTATTTGTCCTATTTTTCAAATAAAATTGTATTCCAATTCAAATCAACATAGTCGATATTATCCGATATTACTAAATTCTTATGCAAGAATTATTTTTAAAGATATTGCAAGAAATATGTTGGTGTCAAAAGAACAAAGGACAATATATATGAAATTGGTCAAGTATGAAGAAGGCATATTGATTGACAAAAACAAAATCGAGGCATGCTCATCAACATATCTCACTACTCATAGATCCGATTTCAACATGCCACATATGTGCTTGGATTTCACAACAATCCCAAAATTCTCATTTAAGTGTCGTAAAAGATTTTTTCGATATTTGAGAGACTCTATTTTTTATGGCTTGTTTTATCCAAAAATAAAAAATTTTCTTTAAAAGAATATAGTGACTCGAATTATGCCTGTAATATTGATGATTGTAAAAGTACATCCCACTCGTATTTTTTTAGGCGATTGCCTAGTTTCATGGTTTTCAAAGAAACAAAATTGTGTGTCTTTATTAAGGTCTGAAGCCGAATACACCTCCGTGGCTTTTTGTTGTACACGATTACTTTGGATGAAATAAACCTTAACGGATTATAAATTTTCTTTTGAAAACTTTCCTATTTTTTGTGACAATACTTCAGCTATTAATATTTCTCAAAATCCGAATCATCATAATCGAACCAAAAATATTGAGGTTCGACATCACTTCTTAATGGATTTTGTTTCTAATCGAAAACTAAGATGTGCTTTGTTCCATCTCAAGATCAACTCACGGATATTCTTACAAAACCGTTAACCGCCAAGTCTTTTAACTCAATTCGAGCTCGTTTAGACCTAATACATATTGAATAAGGTCTATGATTGCATTTTAAAATTTTGGGGTGAAAAACCACAAAATTTTTTATCTCTTACTGATTTCTATAGCATAAGCATTTTGTTGTAATATCTCTTATTGCTTGGCCTACACTTGTGCTATTATGTTTTGTGCAAGATTTGTTTATATCATTATGTAGGTTATATATCTCTCATTCATTGGTTATCTACCATTACTTCATCAAGAGATACTTAAACCATAGAGGGATAAAATAGCAAGTATGAAAGTGGCTTTTGGTTGATATTGATTATGGTATTATTGGAGAATTTGATGGTAAAAATACTCTATTTGGCATTGTTTGATAATTAGTATGAAGTACTTGATGGTAAAAGTGCTTCTTTTAATTTTTGCTTAATAGTTTTGTTGTGATGCCTTGGTTATTTTGTTTAGATAGATTTTTTGGGACATTTGTAATGTCTTATACGCATGGCTTGATGTATGATATGAGCTACTTGATGGTTCTTTAATTTTTGCATGATGGCATTCGTAATGCCCGGATCTTTTTGGCTAAAATTATCTCAATTGGGTTGAACCCTTGAGAATTTACTTTGTTGGGCCTTTTATTTGTTGGATATATGTTGAAAATTTGCTTTTGGTGATGAAAAACTTCGCTTAATATCTTTGACAAGGGCTATATACACCTTCTTCTATTTTTGACGCCCGCCAAGTGTTCGATTAAATGTTTCAATGAAAATTTCAACTTCTACATGAATCTCTTGCTTTCAAATGTCTTAAATACTTATTGAGATCATGTCTTGGCAAATAAAACGAGCTTATGGATTTTTCATGATACATTTCTCCCATTTCTTCTGGGATTCTAAGCCTAATTTTTTCAATGGTTGATAAATCGTATCTTTGGCGCACTTTGATATACTTGTATGATGTTTTTATCATCCTAACATTCTTTTGATGATTCCTAAGGGGAGAAACAGAAATTGGGCCGTTAGCTCAAAGAAGCTAATAAAAGCTCGATATAAAAGCTATAAGCTACGAACTTAAAGCCACAAGTTGTGGACTATACTTAGTCAAATTGTTGTATGATGAACTTATATACTTGTCTAATGGTGTTTTGTTGACAGTGGAGCTTAAAAGCTCTTGTACTTAAACAATATGTAAAAGCTAAGCTTTTAGCTTGTGGTTGATTATTTGAACATTACTCTTGATGTGCTTATTCTTGAATATATTCACTCCCTTATTTGGTTGCTTATGTATTTTGGAAATTTTAGTCGCTTCTAAACTTAGATATTTTTACCGGAAAATCGTTTTAAAATTTGTCCTCCTACTATTTCTAAAAATTGTTTTGGTTTGTAATCATCAAAAAGGGGGAGATTGTTTGATACATGTTTTTATTTTAATTTGGATGATTTTATTTTTACACCAAAACAATGTTTTTAATTGTTTTCCAAATACTCCTAAATGATTTAAAATGTTTTTACTATTTATTCGGAGTATTTCTTCAAGTTTTATTTTAGATAAAATTGGACAACACTTTTAATGATTTTATGTTAATAAGTTTTTACATCAAAACAAGGTTCCTAAATGTTGTCTAAATACTCTCGATCGGTTTAAAATATTTTTACTAAATTTTCGAGTATTTCTTGAGTTTTATTTTCGACAAAAATTGGACAACATTTTTGTCTCGAGGTGAACCAAACACCCATAGGGCAACCCGTGATCAAGATGAATTTTGGAACAAAAATGAGACGGAAGAATTTTTTAACAGTCGACCGGGTCGACCAGGGTGTCGACGACGTTAGTGGCGTCGACCGGTCGACATCCCCTCCGTCGACCCTGCACTGGCACTTGTTTTGAAACGAATAACAATCGTTTCTTGGTTTTGCAATAAGGAGGACTCGGCAAATGGGGGACGACCGGTCGAAGCCTACATCGACCAGGTAGCCCCATGTATTTGTGCTATGTTTCTTATTTTATTTCTATCGGTCTTGCGCGACGTCGCCTCTCAAGTTTGACAAAAAAATTCTAACCGTTGTGCATCGACAAACTTTCCTTAAATTGCGGGATTGATCTCTAAGATATATTCTTGAATTTAATTGTATTTTTCTCAGATTTTCAATCCCCAAGAGGAGCGCTATGTTTGATCAATCATCTCTTATAAATAGAGGAAGTTTTGGAGCAACATACAACACTTGAGATACAACACAACAAGATACATTCAAGCAAAGTCTTTAGCTCTTCATTGTTATCATTCTTGTTGTAATTTTGCCTAGCTTATCACTTTCACATCTTGAGGTATAGGCTTTCATTTCTTGATTACACTTGCACTCAAATTGTATTATTCATTATTGAGTTGTAATCTTGATTTTGGTCATCATTCAACACAAGACATCCTTGTGAGTATTCTTGTGGAAAGAATACACTTGGGTGATCTAGGTGATAGGTGTTTCAAGAGTGTGGTGCTCTTGGTGTTGAAGAATTTGGTATTCTTCAAGATTGAAGATTGTGGTGATCTTCTTATTGAGGTGTTGAAGAATTTGGTATTCTTCAAGGTTGAAGATTGTGGTAATCTTCACAAGGTGCCGTTGGAGATTGTGGTAATCTTCAAGAGAGATTGTGGTAATCTCAAAGGTGGTGTTGAAGAAGAGTGTGGTGCTCTTCAAGGTGATGTTGTAAGGTGTTGTATTAATTTTGGTAATTAATAAAATTCTTTTTTTTTCAAACCCATCCCGATATATTGGGGTGATAGAGCACGTAGTCCTAGGTGGGGTGAAGCTCTATAAATCGACGCGTGTTGTTTACATTCCGCACCTTTATTATTGTCTTGCTTGTTTTGTTCGAAAAAGTGGGCATAATCGGAAAGATGGAGATAATCTATTCACCCCCTCTAGATTATCGTAGTCGCTGACTTACATTATCCGCTTTAAATGTCTGGTTTGAAGGAGATAATCGAGAAAGATATAAACATGGTGCTGCATGGAAAGAGATAGCAAGACCAGAGGTTGCTGCAAAAGCCTATCTACACAAAGAAGTTCTTGATTAAGGAGGACTAGCCCAAGCTAATGGGCGTGGTGGAAAAATGTGTGGACATGAAGTTCGAAACTTCAATCACTGCCTAGACTAAGTCGACTACGATGGTCGCAATCATGGAGGAGAAGAAGGTGAATCGGGCGAGTTCATCTTTGGTAAGTTGTGCTGAATGTGATGAACAAAGCCATCACCGATGATGGAGCCTTTGAGAGCTCACTTGGATATGGCCTAGTGATAGGTCATTTGATGGAGGTGAAGGGCATTCCTCTCGGGAATGGGAAGCCCTTCCATGTGAACAAGAAAATTTTCAGGGGCCAATCTATCGGCCTACCCAACGACAAGCTCATGACATGAAGGCGTCGATACGAGCGAGAGAGAATCACCACCGTCCCCGAGGACACAAACTAGTGCAAATGCTACATCTCCTAAGCCTATGCGAAGAAGAAGAATGTTCTTGCCCCTACATCAAAATCATCACCTACCCCCGCAGCCCATGGAACACCTTGCCCTCGCCCGCACCGAGAAGGAATCCCCCGCTCCTTCTCTTTTTCATAAAAAAGAAGCACTCAGTTGTGCCGGAAGTCACCGTAGTGAAGAAGGTGAAAGTGGCAAAGTCTTTGCCATTGAAGAGAAACCGAGAAGAGGTTGAGGTTCTTTTGGTCGACAAAGAGAACACGATCGGTGAAACAGTTGCATTAGCTAAGCCAACTAAGTCTAGCACAACTATTGAGAAGGAGGCCGCCGAGAAAGAGCAACAAAAGTTCAAAAGAAACGAGTGGTGTGGAAACTACTGTGGAGGAAGAGACTAATGTTGTTGCACAAAGCAGAGTTTGGACGAGACAGTTCTCAAGGAAACAAATCAAGAAACGGAAACAATAATAGCTTGACGAGGTGAAAAGTTAGTTGTTCAATCCCCTTTAGATGGATGCAAGGACAATCAAGAGGAAAGGGCTCTCTTTGAGCCCATGCAAGAAGAGGATGATGATTTAGTGATCTTGTCTTTTCTCGTATACTCGGGCATTTAGGAAAGGCTAAGGATTTGGAGGGACTCGAAGTCAATTATGCTAGGCATCAATTTCAAAGCCCTCGAATTCATTGAGAAAGAAGAGGACCTCTTGAACTTTCTAGGAAATATATATGCACCACCATCCTCTATCAAAAGAAGGATGAAGAGAAAGAAAAGGCAATTGAAAAAGTTAAGGCCATTGTGGAGTCAAAAAGCCTTACGATTTGCTTCTTTACTGATTACACCCCGAACATGCCTGTACCAGCTTTCCGGCAGTGATAGTGACATAGAAGAACTTAACCTCGCGATGAGGTAGAGAGAGTTGAGTTGAAGCAAGCACTTAAAGAATCCAAGGAGATGCACGAGAAGATGTTGTTTGAAGGGTCCAAGAGAGTCATCTTCTATTCTAATCTCTTCTAGCCCCGATATTTTGGTGATGGTGAGGGTAATCGATGTTGCTACCTCACTAGTGCACTCTAAAGGACAATATACCGGGAAGGGGTGATGAAGCTAAGGACGGAGATGAAGAGGGCACCTTAGCCAAGCCTACCCTGGAGAAGGTGTTGAGACACCCGCCCTATCAAAAAACACTCTACGAAATAGTAGCCGAGTCTCAAGTTTACAGTGACCCTGCTTATTCGAGACTCACCGGGTGCGCTAGTTGAGGGGAAATCGCAAACACCACAAATTTAGATCGGAGGAGGCTGTGGGAGACGTTACAAAATCAAAGTTTGGAGACGAAGGTTAGAATATCAATGTACAACAGAGTGGGGTTGACGATGTTCAGATGGTTCAGATCGCCTCACCAAAATCCCACCGCACTATAGGCCAATGAAGCGCCTAATGCAGCCAAGGCACATGATGGAAAGGAAGCCATGGCGATTGAGACTGTTGGCTCAAAAGCGCAATCCTAGAGGTCGAAACCTCAAAGGATGCCACCAAAGATCCTAAAGCAGCCTAGTCTGCTGAAGGGATTGTTGAAGACCCCTGTTGCGGTTAAGACTACACAAGGGATTGTTGAAGGCCCATCGGTGGTTGAGACTCGCGAGGTAACGAAGGCCCAAAGTGGAGATTGAGATTTCCTAGGATAAGAAAGGTGAAGAAGAGATGCCTACCCCTCAAGAAAAGTCACCAAAATGAGGAAATCAAAGACATTGCATGACTCTCGGAACATGTCTTCGTGAATCTTTTGGAAATTGATGACAAAGCGAGTTCGGCCAAAAAGATAAACCTCAAGAGGACCCAACTCGTTGAGGATGCACCGCATAGAGAATGAAGGCAAGTGACAAAGTTGCCTTTTCAAAGTATACTTTGGTTTATGGTCCACCCTGTATAGTGCCATCACCATCCCATGATCTTTGATGAACCACCGAGGACAAGACAACTTAAGAGGAAGAAACCATTGATACCAACGACGTTGTTAACACAACGAGGATCGACCACCAAGAGTTAACACAACCGAAGATGCCGAGGACGCCTTGAAAACAATTGAGGCACATAGAGTCAAGTAAATCTAAAGGAAAAGGTAAAGCTCCCAAGCGAAAAAGGAGAAATTCCCAAATTCCCGATGATCTTTTTGCAGAGTACTTTCCGTTTATGGAAGAAGTACATTTGGAGATGGAATCATGTCTGGCCGAGAGTGCAAGGTATGTTGTCAACATCCCCGTTGAAGAGTTCGAACTCCGGATGATCATACCATAATGTCATTTGGTTTTGATTTAGATGCTATATGGCCTTGTGGAGCAGATCCCGGCAAGCCGACTTCAAAAGCATTCATGGTCATCTGTGGAAATTGAAAATATGGGAAAAGGATTTGCAAAGATTGAACCAAAGAGTTGGACAACAGAGATGCAACGATCTTAGGATATATTCGAGGGATCAGATCGAGAATAAGGGAATGGACAATACGGATGAAACACTCAGGGCGTGAGTAAATCACCTACTTCAAGTCTCTATTCGCTAAGATGGTGATATGGAGCGCAGAAAATGCCAAGTTTCAAAGAGAGACAGAGGACCATATCTTTAGGATAGACCAGTCACAAAACGATATGGAGTTACCGAAAGCACAACACAAGGAAGACCTTCAAAATCAAGCCAAAATGCGCCGTAAACGATGGTGATGCAAACAAAAATAAAGTTAATGGCAAATCGAAATGAAGGCTCTCAATCGAATTTAGAACAACACACTCCTCAAGTCATGAGAAGATGGACTTGACAAACAAGAAATGGATCTTATCCTGGAAGTATCCTCTCACATGACTCTCCTCCCGGTGATGATGCCAAAAAAGGGAAGATAGTAGTAAGGGGGAAGGTAGTGATGTGAATAAACCACCCGAAGATCATGCTTGCAAAAACCCCAACAAGGCTCACCATCGCCACCATTTGCTAAGCCACCGCCTCAAAGCTTATCACCAAGACAAAGCATATTTAGCTTTCAAGAAGATAAGAGCGAGATAGAAGTTTATTTTGACACTCCTCACCGGATTATTGAAGGACTCTCCAAAGAGTGAAGCCCCCTGGGAGTTAGTTGTCCTTGATGCAGATCCGAGCCAAGATCCTTGGAGGAATTACAAATGCTTGCATGCGAAGGATTTTTCAAAGGGAAGACTCTACCGAGCATGGGACTTGTACTAGGAGAAGGGTTTGGAGATTTGTCAAACATCCGAGAAACAACAGACTTGAGTAGTCGGCAGACTTCAAGGGCACAACCCCGCAGACATTCCCGGGAGGAGCAAACTCGGGAGGGGAAAGGGGAATGATTGGTAAATGTGGAAGAGGTAGAGGAACTCCACCACCAAGGCCTAAGGATGTTCGATATATCGATCCCCGAAAAAGGGCTGATATATTGGATTGGGTTAGACGAATTGTCAAATAGAGAGGTGAATAGGAAGAATGAGGAGGCAGGCAGGAGAAGGCAAGAACAAGAGAATTTTAGGCTTGATCGAGAATGAAGAGAAATGCAAAGAGAGGGAAGACCTTGGTGCAAAGAAAGCCTTTGAGAAGAAGAAAGAGAATAGGAGGATAGGAAGAGGAAGAGAGCAAAATAAGATAGAGGGAGAGCAGAGGAGAATGCTAATCGAAGAAGGAAGAAGTTGAGGCGTTGAAGGCGGCTAAACCCTTCATGTTGTATTTTTACTTAATTGTAAATACACATACACTTGTAAGTACTCAGTATATGCTCCGATGAAAATTGATGCTCTGCACCTTGTATTTATATTATACATTGTAAAAAGCTCAGAAAGTGCAAAGAATGGTATGTTCAATAAAATTACATATTCAATACAATCTTTCTTCATTTTTGCACAATTTATTTTGCAATTTTTATTTAAGTTTTGGCATCATCAAATAGGAGGAAATTGTTGGGAAAATTTATGTATAGATTTTGAAGACACCATGTAAAACTTAGATTAGAAAGTTGGCACTCTAAATCAATTATAAATCAACTTGTGATAGATATGGTTCTATTAGGTAGTCAAAGGTAGCCAAGTTGAAGAATTACAGGACTCGATCAAGATCGAAGAGAAGACCTGGCTATGTGGCACTGAGTGAAGTGAAGTGAAGGTTCATTCAAGTGATGAGAAAAGTTGTCACAATCGGTGACCGACAAAGAAAGTCATTCCAAAATTATCGGAATTGATTGTCAAAAGGGGTATTGCGGCGAAAGGATCAAAGAAAGCTACAAGAGATTCGTTGTCAAGCAAGTCAAGGTTTCACGAAATAGGCATGTGTCGGACTACCTACAATAAAGATGTTTGGTGAAAGAGTGCAAAAAGCAAGGAGCCAACGGGATGTACCTAAAATCTCGAGTTTAAGGAAAGGTTGCGAGCATTAAATTCAAGGTACGGTCCACATCAATGTTGCAAGACAAGATAAGCCAACAACCTACTAAGTATAGTTTGAAAAATATGTCTACTCTCTAAGATTACAAGCACGCAAGCATTCGAGCAAATAACTCCGCAAAGCAAAATATCTCTCAAGTATTCAAAGAATATCCTCAAGATGAAACTCAAGAAAATCAATCCAACACACTCAATGAAGGAAAGACGACTTCATCTGTTGAAGAAGAGAAACTTATTATCAAGAACAAGGGATCTACTCTCTAAGATTGAAGGAGGTGTTGTAAGGTTCCGGATCGAACTGCAGCTTTTAACCCGTTGGAGGGCTAAGTGATCAAGTCCAAAGGTTTGAAGAAAGGTGAAATAGCGGGGCGGTCATCTTGTGAAGAAGTTGAGTCCTAGGAGAAGCTAACGTGTGATCAAAGCCGACTCGGACTATTATCATTTTGTAACCAAGTCAAGTTACATTAATGGATTCCTCCGTGGTTGGAGAAGAGTAGATTAGAGGAACTACCCCATCCTCGAACCACTATAATTGCATGTGTCTATTTACTTTTAGCACACTTACTTTCTTGCATATTTTTATATCTACTGATTGTTAATTTTCTAAGTCGACCGATAATAACCTAGCTAGAACAAATGTTGAAAAATGTATTCAAAAACTAAGGGTGAAAGTCTTCCATTTGTTAAAAACCAAGTCAATCGCTATTATAAAGCGTTAGTTGAAACAAAACTTAGGTTATACTATCAACAACTCAATCGAGTCTGTTGAGTGGGTAACTTTGTTGTGTAAGTCAACTTAATTTTCCCCAAGGACTTAGGCCGACTTGAGTCAACTCAAATTCTTAAAAGGACTAAAGGTAAAAAGTTGGTAAAGTTTATTCAACCCCCTCCCTTCTAAACTTTACTTATCACCCCTTGGAAAACTACATACTATGATGCCAATTGGATATCGACACAAAAGATTCCAAGTCCACAAGTAGATATGTTTTCACAATAGGTGGAGGAGCGGTGTCGTGGAAGTCCTCTAAGCAAATGTGCATAGCTCGATCCACTATTGAATCTGAATTCATTGTTTTAGATAAAGTCGAGAAGAAGAAGAAATGGCTTAGAAACTTCTTAGAAAATATTCCTTGTTGGAATAAGCCAAAGATTACTCTTGTTTTTATATATTGTGATAGTCAATCAAAAATTGGAAGGGCATAAAGTAGTATGTAGAATGGAAAGTTTAGACATATTCGTCAAGACACAATACCATTAGACAGTTTATTTCGGTTGACTACGTGAAGTCAAAGCGAAATATGGCGGATCCTCTCACAAAAGGAATAAATTGAGATCAATTGTATAAGTTATTGAGGGAATGGGTTTAAAATCCACAAAATAAAGATTGTTTTTAGCAAGAATCCAACCTTGTGAAATGGAGATCCCAAGACTTTGGTTCAATGAGACAACTAAGTTATGAATGTTCGATGTACACTTGGAAAATGTGTTAGCTCATTCCCGAACTTCCAAGTGAAATAGAAACCTCTCAATATGGTGAGATTAAGTTTAAGACTTTTAATGCTTCCTATACCAAAAGGTGGAGTATGGAAGGATACTCTTCAATAGGAAATTACCTATATAAGTAAGAAGTAATGGCGCTTCAAAGAAACACTTATGAATCTAAGATGTTGTCCAGGGCCAAAATGGACACACCGTGAGAACAATAAGTGTTAGAATTGTTATTGTGTAAATACTATTATCTCGGTTTACACAAACAATCGAGTAGTTCAAGACATCGCGTCAAGATGTTGAAAGTAAATTCGATAGTATTTTTACTAAGGAAGATTCAATGCCACAAACTACCTATCCGGATGCAACTTTCAAGTGAATTTGTATACATGCATGCATTAATTCCATTCATGTGGGGATTGTTGGAAGTTTGGTTCGAAGAAATTAGGTGTTGACCCGATTTTGACCAAATATTTAAGTGGTTTTCATTGGTGGAAAATGGAATTAAAATATATATTAAAATTCTACTAAGTGAGTAGATGAGATTGGCATTTTGAATTTCTCAAAACCAATTCCGAGTGAATGAAAAATTAATGCTACAAGTTAGCCACTTAAAACTAAAAATTGATATGAAAATTTGAAAATGTGGGAGAGGAGAAAAGCTCCATCCCACATAGGAGAAAAAGCCAAAGATTGCTCTATTTATAAATCCCAAATTGGACTAATGGGTTTGGGCACTTGTGGCACCAATATTTTTAAAGGAGTGAGGACCTACATGCTTGTGGGTTTGGTTCAAAACACACACGTCTGCTCTGCTGCAGTTGGCTAGGCTCGCCCAACACGGCCTGGGATCGGTCTGGGTGCTGGGCGTGGTCGTGGAGTCCGCCCCGGACTTGGACTTGGGCTTCAAGGCCCTTATAGTTTTGGACTAAATTTATTTGATCTCTTCAAAATTAATTAATTATTTTAATAACTAATTAAATATTTTTTTCCAACTAGGCAAGGTGGTGTGAGGACACGCGCGCACCTCGGAAGTGCACGGGCGCGTATCATGGACTCAAACTTTAATCTGCCGTGCGCGCGTACAAGTGCGCGGACGTGCACGTTGAACCGATGCACTTGTTCGAGCAACCATGTGCATTTTTTGGTTGTAGACATGTCTTTTCGATCCGAAGACGTATCCTTCATGTGACACCTTGAGGCTTATAAATACAAAGCCTGCAGATGAAAAAGGACACGAAATTACAAACTAAAATCGAGTCATTCGCATCATTACCAAAGATATTGTTCAATATCCTTCCAAAAGCTTGAAAGCCTTAAACACTTTGTATTCGTTATTGGTTCCACTTTTGCAAGTCTTTGCTAAGTCAAACTGTTAAAGTCATTGTATCTTAGGGACAATGGGGTAATTTTTTTCTTCCGAACAATATCCAATACTAGCATCGACTTAAACCTTGTCCGGTTTTACATTCAAACAATTTCGCCATTTTCTTGTAAATAGTACCACCCAAACAACAATAAGTTGGGAGTAGTGGTAGGAGGGGGGGATAAATTTCAAAGAATCGAAGATACGAGGTTCGAACCCTAGTCAATACCCTTATAAAGGGTGAGCGATACAGTTGAGCTACAAGCTCATTGGTATTGACAAGTGTCTTTATATTTATATATATATATATATATATATATATATATAAAATTAAAAATGATTTTCACAACTTCATATCAATATAAGAATTAAGAACCACGTAAAAGTTTTTTTTTATTAAGTTGGGAGTAGTGGTTGGAGGAAGGGGATAAATTTCACGTAAAAGTTATAATTATTGATAATTAATGATAAAAGTAATGTGTCCCGAAATATCTCTATAGATAAATAATGACACGTATAATTTATATATAATGATAATTATTATAGTTATCATTACATTTGTATTGTTGACATATAAAATTAATGACATATGTATCATAACCTCAAATATAGTTGTCATTGTATTTGTATTATCACCAAGTTGTCACTAGCTATGTGTATGTGTTAGTGATTACATATAGGGACTACTTAACCGTAATTCTTGTCACTAATTAATTTCCGAAAATCATATACTGCAGCAAGACAAAAATCTTTATCACTTAATTCATATCTTTAATGACAACTATAAATATTACCATTTAACACTTTATCATTATCATTAATATTGTTGTTCTCAAAGTAAGTGCAATGTAATTTTTTTTTAAAGTATATTGTATGAACAAACTTTTACATACATTAATTTAGTTCTATTATACCTTTTAATTAATTGTTGGTGCCGCCATAGCAGTATAGCACCATCCATCGTAAATTAAATACTGATAAACCGCAAACGTGGCTAATTTTTTTATTATTGGTTATGCATGTTGATAATATTAATTGTAGTTTATCTGACCAGATAGGGACTGTTCTCCCATCTTAATCAAAAAGTTGTTCATTTTTGGCCATTCTCACCACGCTCAGAAGATAATTCAAACAGAAAATATTAACTTTAAACAGGAAATGTTGAAACATTGGAGCCAAGAAAAATACGAAACACCCAGTTTGGACGAAAATCGAACAAAACCAAAATTTGTAGTACCAAAATTGCACTAAGTTAGAATTTACGAGATCAAATACCACTAGCTTCACTTAAGTTGTATCATTCACCCTTTGTAAGAGTATTGAACGGATCCGAACCCGATTTCATTTAGGATGCATTTGGATTGGGGGATTTGGGGGAGGATTTGGGAGGAGGGATTTGAAATCCTTAGCTAAATCCACACCCCTGTTTGACATATAAATCCAAATCAATGGATTTCAAATCCCTCTTTAACTTTTAGTTCATTTTCAAAGGATTTCAAATCCCTACCAAAACCTAGTCATTTGAAATCCATTCTTTTTCCCTTTATGCTCACTTCCATATTCACACACATTGCACACATTGCAAACATTTACACAAACCGCACACACTACACATACTTACACACATTGCACACATTTACACACACGCACACATTTACACACACCGCACATAAAATAATAAGATTATATCTTTTATTTTTATTTATTTCATATCAATTAAGAAAATAAATAGAGCTTCTAATTTTTTTTTATCAAAACTTACGATGGATTTGAAATCCTTACGCAAATCTACATCATCCAAACAAGCGGTGGATTTCAAATCCAATAACTTTGAAATCCATTCATTTGAAATCCATTGAATTTCAAATTCCTCCATCCAAATGGACCCTTAGTTTCTTTGAAATTTATCCACTCCTCCAACCATTATTCTCAACTTATTAAAAGAAAAACTTACGAGATCGAATTGCATAGACTAAAAATCGTATGAGACCAAAATTGTTTTCTAAAATATTTAGATGACCAAAATTCTAGACCCCTGTAATTGCGGGACCAGTTTTACAATTAAGTTTTTGTTAATTCTTTCTCGCTTATTTTAATTGGAGCGGGTTAGAAATAGGAATGGGAACCGTCTGAATTTTACATTTGAGCTTAGACTTTGGAGCAAATATTGTTTGACGTACTAATTTCTCTGATTCATAGATATCATGTATATCTTCGTCATGTTTTTGTCACACACAGAAAATCCACCAAAAGTTATCTAGGAGCAAATTTTGAACTTCTCAGTACCACTATTGGACATTTCAACAATTTTATCCCCAATAAATTTGTGACACAATGTAAGAAATAAATAAATAAAATAAAAACTCTTGTAAATATAACTCAAAATGAATTGCTATATAGATATCTATATATATAGCATTTAAATGAAAATTGTTTTCATTGCACAAAATAAATTGAGGTGGGCTACGCCCATTATGCCATTTAACCTTTTTTTATTTTTTTGTGTGTGCTGACTAGGCTCAAATTACATTTCGTACAAGACAAGCAAATACCTTAGCTAAGGTTTGACTAATAGATATTAGCAAGCATGTGTATGACTACAAATATGTATACAATTAACCAAAAGTTATAATGGTGATTCATCTTTAACTACCTCGAAAATCTTCATGATTATCTTCAAATTAACACATTTTACTTATAATATTTTTCACTGCACGAGGCCACATCGTGCAAATGGGCAGTTTCGTAATTTATGTTATTGATGAGAATCAAGAATTCGGAAACACCAAATGCAAGTTATCTCGAGTTGTTGAAGATTATGTAATTGAGTTATGGTATTTGTTTATCATAGATTATGTGTTTATTTCCGTTGTTTTGATTCAATTGAGTGGCCAAGTTGATGTTAGAGGCCAAGTGTATTGAGTATAGAGTCATAATAATGAGTCATGTGTTGAAAGGAGCATCGACGATCGAACAACAAGGGAGCTTTCAAAAACGTCCAAGTGCGTCAACAATTTTCATCACTGGCGGGGTTTAGTATTTGGGCCATAACTTTCTCAAACATTGGTATTGGGTTGATTCAAGTTGCTATGGAAATGTAAGAAAATGGGCTAAAACTATTATGGACACCGGGAGCGATTTGAAGATCCTGTAGCGTATTTTTGCCCACACGTGAATTTTGACTCACGATCGAGTTTCCTTTTACGGATAGACTTCTATTCCAATCTAGTTTGTCTAGGATTAGGGTTTGAATCGCCTATATAAAGGTTAACACTTGTTCTTTTTCATTAATCAATCAATTGAATTCATATTTTGCTCTCAAAATTGAGTGTTTTTCAAGTGGTTCAAGATTCAAGCTTCTTATTGCAATTATTAGCTTATCGAGGCAATAATCCATAATTGCTTGTGGCGTCTTCGCATACCAAGGCTCTTACTTTCCTAAGCAATGGTTCGAGGTTTCCTCCATATTTAACCGAACTAATTAATGAAGATCTTGGGTTAACAACATACTTTGTTGTTTGGGTCGTATGCACATTTGTTGCTAAGGTTTACGTTAGTTGGTATCAAAGACATCTAGCAAGGTTAAACATATCATTGTTTTCTTTTATCCTTGTCATTTTCCAAATTTTCTTATAAAACCTACTTCTTCAAGGGTACAAAAAAAGAGAGAAATTCAAAATTTGTGTAGTAAAATCACCGGTAAAGAATCATAATCACACGTGCACAAAAAAATCACAAATTGAATTGGGATTAACAAACCCTAGTCTTCTAAATTATTGAGATCTGTTGTTTGCATATTAATTATCGTAGTTTGTTGGGCGTACTTGCAATTGGTGATTCGATAACAAGTGTGAGTACTTGGAAGTTGTGAGTTGAGTGAAACCCGAGTGTATACACGTGAGGGAGTGAACCAACCATGTCCAAGTAAACCAACAACCATGAGATAGATTTCCCGATTTTCTCGATTTATGCCCTCGTTTTCAAATATGTGAAAAACTCTTCAAGAATGAGATAGATAGAATAAGAATGAACACAATGATTTAAAGTGGTTCAACTTACCTAGAGAGCCAATCCACTACCGCCCAATATGTCCGAGTGGATTTCGAAAAGAAAAAGTTTATTAATTGATACCAAACAATTACAACATCACCTTGAAGAGCATCAAACTCTTCTTACAACAACAACCGTGAAGAGCACCAAAATCTTCCAACTCAAAGAGCACCAAACTCTTATACACCTCGAAGAGTACCAAACTCATCAACATGAAAAGCACCAAGCTTTTCAATCAACTATCTCTAATCAACCAAACGTGCTCTTGCCAAAAGAACACTAATCGACAAAGATTTCCTATTTTGGATGATATTACAAATACAATCAAGATTACACATTAAATGAAATATTACAACTCAAAAGTGCAAGTGTAATCAATAAGAAAAATCTAATAAGCAAGGTGTGAAAGTGTAGTGCTTAGGTTATTACAACAAGAATATTGGAAATGAAGAACAATTGATTTCTTTGAGATTTCTTGTTGTATTGTAGACATGTGTGTTGTATTAGATTCTTCAAATTCTTCAACTATTTATAGACAAGCTTCAAGATTTGATTTCCAACATAGGGTCCTCCATTTGAAATTTGTCTCAAAAGAAGGATCTAAAGATCTATAAAAATGGTTTAGAATTGATGAAGTAAATCCACGATGATAAGTGCTTAAGCAACGGATAGAATTTGTTTGTCAAAAACCTCATAGTGACCGGTCGCTATGTTGAAGCTATGTTGAAAAATCAAAAGTTTAAACTATTGGATCAAGATTTGACAAAGTATGTCATAGAGGGCGACCGATCACTATATAGAGCGACTAGTCACTGTCATGGCGATAGGTTTCTATGGATAGTAATCGTTAAGCTCGAGAAACAGAGAAGAAAACAATGAAACTTAATCATTCGAGGCACCGATCACCATAGGGGCGGCCGGTCGATGTCTCTCGAAAAATTTCTCTGTTTTGTTTTAAAATTTTAAATTCACCGGTACGGGTTACCCAACTAGAGCGAGCGATCGACCTCTTTACTGAGAGAAGTTATCCGATTTTTGTCAAAAATAAAGTTCAAGAAGTACTTCAACAACTTAGTAGAAATCAAATGAAATGTATTGAAGTATTTAGCAACTTTTGGAAATATCGTTTTGGTATAAAACTCATTTATATAAAATTATCAAAACCAAAATAAAAACATTGATCTAACAAACTCCCCCTCTTTGATGATTTAAACCCAAAATAATTTAGAGAGCGAATTTTAAAAGAAACAAGATTTCCGGTCAAAATAATGTATCTATTTTAAGCGACTTCTCAAGACAAGAATCATAAGATATAAGGGGAAAGTATTTTTCAAAACAAGTTTTAAAAGCTCCTCTATCAACATGCTAAGCAATAAAAAGCAAGAGGCTAAAACGCATTTGCTAAAAGCTTAGCTTTTTCAAAATAGATTAGAATCTAAAGAGCTTAAAAAGAACTCGACAAAATAAATCATTAGTATTCTATGAGTTTTTTTAAAGCTTAAAAGCTCCTCCGTCAAAATAACTTATTAATCATATATAAAAATGAAAAGTAATAAACCATAACTTAAAAGCTCTAGCTTATTCAAATGAGCTATTTACTAATTAGCTTCTCATGTGAGCCTTTTCTTTGAGCTTTTTCTAGCTCATTTGATCTTATCATTTAATTTATGAGCTCATTGAATCTTTCTCTCTCTTTTGAATCATCAATAAGACTATTAGCATAATAAAAACATCATATATCGATATCAAAGTGCGCATAAAAATAAAAACGAACAATAACAATGAAAATATCATGCTTTGAGTTTAATGTATCACAAAAATATGTTAAGACCATGAGGGGATAATACGTAATACAATTATGATGAACATGTGAATTTCAATCAATTAGTCTAAGAAGAATATGCAAAAGATAGAAATTTCATGGGGACATTTTATCAAACACATGTCATACATAGATAGAAAAAGGATGTATATGCAATTTGTATATGAAATTAAGCCAAGAATTTCAATATCAATCCTACTTCTAGTGCAATGATCCAACAATGTGAACAATCCCCATCAAATAAATTCACTATATTCAAAATTCCAAAGACTTGTCCAATTTTCGGATAATTCCTCTGTCTACACAAGTCTAAGTAAACATACAAGAGTTTAATATAAACATCATACAAGGTCTCATTTTTCAATAAATTTTAAAACCACAAATATATATTGAAGATCTTAATTTTAAAATTTGAAAACTCATTTTGCAATTTAGACACAAATAAAAACATGCATAAAAATAAAATGCATATTTAAATAGGGAGATACGGTTTACCAATTTCGCCATTTCCATGGGTTGTGTCGTTCCCATTGTTGATGATATCTTCCCCTTTGAAAATCATCTTGTTGATGATGGCTTCTCCAATTGCTCCATCTCCAAGGATTATATTCTTCCCTTTGTTGATAATATTTTCTTCTTGGAAATTCATTTTGGTGGTATCTTCTTCTTTGATCAAATGAGATGGCCATTTGATGTCTTCTAAGCGGTATGAATTTTCCTTGATTATTGTTCCCCCAGGTACCTAATATGACATTGTTTGGTGGTACCCTCAAGTGTTTGGGTCCTTTGGGATTAGTCTTGAGACTTTTAGGTCTCCAAAAATAATTAGAGCTATTTCTAGCTCGACAAGTATTTACCGTATGACCCTTTTTACCGCAATAAAAACAAGTAACAATTTTAGGAGCATAATGACCAACATACATAGGTACTTGATTTCTTTTCACATAATTAACAATACTAGGCTTATGATCAAGTCCTTGTTTCAATTTATCACAACTATCAACAATATTGGTCATTTTATCGGTACTCAAGTTGGATTTTGATAAATCCTTTTTCATGCAATTAATATCCTCAACAAGAGTACTATTTTCTTTTTCAAGGTTTCTAACCTTATCAAGTGTGGTGGTGTGAGCACATGATAGTGATTCATAGGAAGTAAATAAACTATCCTTATCATTTTTCAAAACATTGAATTCCTTTTTCAAATTTTTGTACTTAACAAGTAAACTTTGGAATTCATTTTGAAGGTCATCAAAATCATTTTGCAAATCACTATAATCATTTTGTATAACAATATCATAGGAAGTAGAGGGTTTAAGACATACCTCGTTTTCTTCTTCGATGCCCATAAAACATTGTTCAACTACTTCATAGTTGGATGTTGTAAAAGGCTTGTTCCTTAGATTTGACCTTGTATCCCTTTGAGAAGTAGATGCTTTTGAGTTGCTCCTATCATTTTCATATACTTCATGAATGGCTTCTAATTTTTGCCATACTTCATGAGCCGATCGAATTCCTACAATAAGATCATATTCCAAATTGGTAAGTGAACAATATAAAATATTGAGAGCTTTACCGTTTAAGGAGATGGTTTTCTTTTCTTCATCATTGAGCTCTTTCAAAGCTTTGGAGGTGTTTGGTGTGTCTTTCATCGGAATGGATTCTCCATTGATGACGATGTTCCAAATATCTAACCCGCAACCTTGTAAATAACATGCCATCCTTTCTTTCCAAAATTTAAAATTTTTGGAATCAAATCGAGGTGGCTTGGTGGTGGAGGTGCTTAGGAAAGGTGAGCTTCATTCGTAGCCGACGGTCATTCCTCTTTACTAGCGATGTGAAACGATCTTGCCAAAGAGATTGGCTCGATACCACTTGTAAGTCCAAGCGCTACGATAATCTGTAGGGGTGAATAGATTATCTCCATCTTTTCGATGTGCCCTCTTTTTCAAACAAAACAAGCCAAGACAATAATAAAGGTGCGGAATGTAAACAACACGCGTCAATTTATAGAGCTTCACCCCACCTAGGGACTACGTGCTCTACCACCCCAAAGATATCCGGATGGGTTTCGAAAAAGAAAAAGAATTTTATTAATTACCAAAATTAATACAACACCTTACAACATCACATTGAAGAGCACCACACTATTCTTCAACACCACCTTTGAGATTACCACAATCTCTCTTGAAGATTACCACAATCTCCAACGGCACCTTGTGAAGATTACCACAATCTTCAACCTTGAAGAATACTAAATTCTTCAACACCTCAATAAGAAGATCACCACAATCTTCAATCTTGAAGAATACCAAATTCTTCAACACCTCAAGAGCACCACACTCTTGAAACACCTATCACCTAGATCACCTAAGTGTATTCTTTCCACAAGAATACTCACAAGGATGTCTTGTGTTGAATGATGACCAAAAATCAAGATTACAACTCAATAATGAATAATACAATTTGAGTGCAAGTGTAATCAAGAAATGAAAGCCTAGACCTCAAGATGTGAAAGTGATAATCTAGGCAAAATTACAACAAGAATGATAACAATAAAGAGCTAAAGACTTTGCTTGAATGTATCTTGTTGTGTTGTATCTCAAATGTTGTATTGGTTGCTCCAAAACTTCCTCTATTTATAGGAGATGATTGATCAAACATAGGCTCCTCTTGGGGATTGAAAATCTACAGAAAAATACAATTAAAATCAAGAATATAGTTGTTAGAGATCAATCCCACAATTTAAGGAAAGTTTGTCTCACCGCACAATGGTTAGAATTTTCTTTGTCGAACTTGAGAAGCGACCGTCACATCGATAGAAATAAAACAAGAAACATAGCACAAATACATGGCGACCCGGTCAACGTAGGCTTCGGCCAAGTCGTCCCCATTTCACCCGGTCCCCCTTATTGCAAAACCAAGAAATGATTGTTCTGTTTCAAAACAAGTGCCAGTACCACTGTCGACCGTCGACGCCACTCAGCCGACACCCTGGTCGAATGCCACCGGTCGACCTGGTAAAAATTCTTCTCTCTCATTTTCTGTTCCAAAATTCATCTTCAGGTCACGGGTTGCCCTATAGGGCGACCGTTTGACCTCGAGACAGAAATGTTGTCCAATTTTTGTCGAAAATAAAACTCAAGAAATACTCCAAAAATTTAGTAAAAACATTTTCAACCGATCGAGAGTATTTAGACAACGTTTAGGAACCTTATTTTGATGTAAAAACTTATTAACATAAAATCATTAAAAGTGTTGTCCAATTTTATCTAAAATAAAACTTGAAGAAATACTCCGAATAAATAGTAAAAACATTTTAAATCATTTAGAAGTATTTGGACAACAATTAAAAACATTGTTTTGGTGTAAAAATAAAATCATCAAAATTAAAATAAAAACTTGTATCAAATAGATAGTAGCTTGCATTTAAGTCCATAAATCAACTTGATATCAATGTTGTGGACCGATGATCGAATCTCATCTCCGTGAAACTGATCGTTCACGTAGAATATCGCACTCCTCCAAATAGGTGTGTGAAAACTCCATCGAGAGAAATTTCTTGAGACCGGAATTCACGAGTTTTGCAACAATCTTCTTAGCCTGGCCTTTGTCTACTCACTCGCTTGACCAAACCTTCAAATCCACTTGTGGCTCGGTGTGGATTTTCTCGACCATCTTCACAAAATCATATGTTGATGCCATTTCTCGAGTTAAAAATTGGAGATTTGAATGAACGAAGAGCTAGGGTTTTTTTTCTTAGTTGCGGGGAAAGGTCCCTCCTTCCCGCTTGAGAGTATGAGAGTTGTGTGAGGAGAGAGAAAAGCAATTTCTCTATATATGGGCTGTGAGATGATGGTTTTGGAAATCAAAATTTCAAAATTGATCAACGATTGAGATCGTGTCAAGAAACCGCATTAATTTCCCCCGCATTTATTCAAAGAACATTTGTATCTAATCATGTGTAAAGTGGGTGCAGACTTTCGACACCATAATTACTGGCGATGTCAAGCCTAAAAAACATTCTCGCTCGTAGAAAACGATTGCGTTTTGTTACTTAGCTCAAATAACTCGGCTATTTTTATAAGTGACTTGACTCTGCTACCCTCTTCACTTAATAAGCGCTAGATCGTCCAAATAACTCGATACAATTGACTATCCATCTTGGTTGTTTCACTTTCTTTGAAAAATGAAACTTTCTTTGGTTTCAATACTCTCTTCTTTAACTCGTTGACCGAGTCTTCGAGCCTTCTTACTCAACTCAATCAATCAAGTTCATTTTGAAGCTCTTCAAATCTTGATTCACATAATGGCTTAGTGAATATATCACTAACTTCTTATCGGTTGATATGTATTCATGATGTCCTTCTTTTCAAGATGATCTCTTATAAAATGATATCGACATCAATGTGTTTGGTTCTTGAATGCAATCGCATTTTGAGTAATTGCAATGGCACAACATTGGGTGTGTTGGTTTTATCGAAGACTTAACTTGGCATTGATAGAATAACTCGGTTGTTTAACTCGAACTTTAACTTGGTTGTGTTGGTTTTATCGTGAAGACTTAACACCCTTTGAATTGTTTTATGCTTGTTTTAACACTTGATTTTAGCACTCGGTTATTAATCGGTTGGATAGCAAATATGAGTTTATCAACAGATATGATGTAAGTATACATAAATGTAAATGTCTTTGAAAAATAAATGACACGATAATTTTTATAGAGGTTCGAAGATGGGGTAATTCTTCTAATCCTCTCTTCTCCAACTCCCGGAGGAATCCACTAAGTAACATATCGGTTTACAAAGTGGTGAACGATCTAGAGACACCTTGGTCACACGGATGGCTTCTATTCCGACTCGGCTTCTTCACAGGGCAGCGCTTTGCTACTTCAAATTCACTTTCTCAAGTTCTTGGATTTGATCACGAAGCCCTCCAATAACTTGATCTTGGTTCGACCTTGAACCTTCCTACAATCCTCCTTGGAAAGTAGACCCCTTTTGATTCTTCAAAAGTTTCCTCTTCAACAGATTTGAAGTTGTCTTTCCTTCACATCTTGTGTTGGATCGATTTTCTTCGAGGTTTCGAGGCTTGAGGATTTGCTTGAATATATTTGAGAATATTTCATGTTAATAGCTTGAATAATGCTAGATTTCTCGGTGTGCAAGGTGACCTTTTCTTAATGAATTTCCTCGGCCTTTTATAGTGAACTTTCAAGTTTTTCCCGTTGAAGAGATAGGTGATTTCAAAAGTCACTTGTGTTTGGCTTGTCTTGTTGTAGTCCTTGATGTTGACATTTCCTCGTATTTAATGTCTTGCGATTGCGGTGTTTCGACACTTGGTGTAGTGCTTCCCATTGGTTTGTTCCTTTTGCACACAACTGAACTAACACTTTATCTCGGATAGCTTTAACATGTTACCATTCGAGTAACATTCTTAACTTTTATCAACGGATCTCGTTCGATTGTCTTGACTTGATTTGCGATCTTTTATTCCCCAGGTGACTTGAGTTAGCTTCTAATCCTTGGATGACTCATCTGTCACTTCAACTTGAGACTTCTTGAGTTGACTTGACCGACTCTTCACACAATCGATTCACAAATCGATACATCTTGATCGAGTTCTTGACTTTCCTTCTTAGCCATACTCACTTTGTCTTGCGGCGGAGTCTTCACTTTAGTCTTGATTGACTTCTTGTATTTCCAGCGTAATCGACTTGACTCACTTTTCCAAATTTATCTATTACAATGTAAATTACAAAGAAAATGGTGTGCCAACTTTCTAGTTTAAGTATTACACGGTATCATCAAAATCTACAAAATAAATTTTCTAACAATTTTCCCCTTTTTGATGATACCAAAATTAAAAACATTCAACAAAATGTAAACAAGAAAGATACATACGACAATGCAAGAACAAAGAATGTATGCTTGAATAGATCGTTTTATTGATCATAGCATTCTTGTCCTTTACATAGTCATTTACAAATGCATTGTTTATCAAAGCAAGACATATATCTATGCTAAGATACAAGAGTAAATACAAAGTGAAAAATTACAGGGAAAATCAATAAGTATTACGGATGACTTACAAAATGTATTTACATAAGTAATATACATGGAGGGTTCGCAACAACACTTCAACGCCTTCATTGCCTCCTTTTTCTTCTTGACTCTATCGAAGTCATCGGCTCTCTTTCTTTTTCTTTCTTCTTTTGCACCCTCCGCTTCTTTTCATAAGCTCTTTTAGAAGCATCATCCCTCTCGCTTCCTCTCGAGCCATAGCCGAGTTTGACTTTCGTTCTCTTCTTTCTCGTCTTCTTACTACTTACGCATTCTTCCTTGCCACTTCTAGATTTTCCACTTCGTCATATCCAGGCCATTCTTTCATAGGTTTTGGACGAGGTCGAAAACCTCTTCCACCACCACTTCTTCCTCCTTCTCTGGGTGTGTCTTTGAGTCTTCGCTTAACAATGTACCGAGAGGCTGTCCGTAATCTGCTTTTTTCAGACTTCTTCACACAATATAAGACCTTTCTCCCGAAAGAGATCCTGGCTTGGGCTAGTGACATCCCTTCGAAATAGCCTTTGGATTCGAGCGTCTTGAATTCTTCAACTAATCTTGGCTCGGATCCATTGTCAGGTATAGCATCTTGATCCTTCCTGCTGGAATGCCACCATATTGTTTTAGCACTTCCTCAACGCGGGCATCCTGCTTTTTGGAGAACTCCTCAAACCCTTCTTCAATGATTCGTCTCTTCTCCGACATTGGCACAAAGAGAGTGCTCAATGGGTAGGGTTCTGAGGGAGTTTGCTCAAGATGGAGGCGATAATTTGACCACCGCTAAGGGGTTTACTATCATTAACGTAAGATCTTTCGAACATTCCCCCTCACTGTTTTTCCCTTCTTCTCACCGCAATCTTCTCACCGCAGTTTCCTTTACTTTCTCTTCTTTCAATTTCCTTAGGGACTCCTCTTCCCCCTTCTTGGCATCACCAAAGGAGAGAGGGACCACTAGGAATATGCTGCGAGCATGAAGTCGAGTCTTCTTGAGTCTGTTTTGTTGAGTCTGTCTCTTTGCATAAGTCGTTCGAAATCGATTGAGTTGCCTTAGACTCCTAGGCTACCACCAACTTCATTTCACCATGAGCAGGCTGAATTCGCATTCATTGTTTCCTCAAGGCGCACAATTTCTTTTCTCCGGAATTCTTGTAGCGGCTCTATTACGATCTTGTGAGACTCATGTAACCTTCGATATATGCGTGCATCCTTTGCTTGAGATCGGCGTTGTCGGCCATCCGCAGGCGAGCATTATGCCATATAGAGCTTTGAAATAATGAACTTGTTCGAGTCGCATGACAGATTCTTTGTTGAGACCATTCCCTAACCCGTACTACTATCCCTCTCAAGTCGGCGAGTGAGGGTAGCATCCCCGTTGTCCGATCTTAAGTCGAGTGAGGCCTGATGTCTTTCAATCTTCTCAATCTCTTCACAAATTTTCTTGAAGATCTCACGAATCTCAAATGTCTCACTTGATTCAGACTACAGGCCACTCTTCATCAAAGTTGAAATCGGGCGGAACAATGGTGCCGTGGGAAACGATTGGATCCTCTCTCACTTTGTAAATCTTCGTTGTTAAGGCGGTCTCTTCTAACTCGGTAGGATCGGCGTGAAAGGAAACATCTTTTAAAAGGCATCATCGCGCACATATGGGATTGTTTTAGAGGTTTGTGCTTGCGATGACGGAGCTTGTGTAGTCGTTACTCTCACAATCGTGGAAGCTACGCATTGACTCGGTTTCACTAGGGATTTGGGATTGCTTTGCGCGCAATGAGTGAGCCTCCGTTGTCTTAACATCTTCTTCGGTCTCAATAGATTTTTCTAAATGAATTACCTGGTTCCTCTGTTGTATCATCGGGGTTATCGGATGATGATGAGACTGTGGGCTTGGCTCATTATCGAAATTAAATTTTTGACGAGCCACTTTGTCACTTGCCTGCTCTTAGTTTTGAGACATCCTCGGTTGGGTCTTTAGGATCTGTGTCGGAGTGGACGGACCTTCATCTTTCGACCTCAAGAATGATACATCAAGGTTCTCCTAGGAGTCATGAAGTGCACTTATCTCTGTTCTATTTACTCGCTGTGAATCGGAGGAATGTTACAGTATCTCTTGACCCTTACCTAGGGAAGTGTCAACCTCGTTTAGGCCTTCAATACCTCCAACGGACTCAACTTCTTTGAGGCCTTCAATGTTCCTTCGACAGTCTCAAATGTCTTAGGGTCTTTGACATTCCCTTCAACAATCGCGGTTGTCTTAGGGTCTTCGACCATGGAATCCATATGAGTCTCAACCCATTGGACTACACTTTCACTACCAGTGTTAACTCCCAGGGCATCTCCATCATATGCCTCGACAAAGAAGAACAGTGTCATTAGCCTTCAACGCAATAGACGCGTTTCGACTAGGATAGACTCAACCGTCCGAGCTTCGTCAATGTCACTCTCTTTGCGGTTCTTTTTCTATTTCTACTTCGCCTCTTTTCTCGCAAGTGTGAGTCTTCCACAACATCCTCCAACCCCGATGTGGTGGAGAGAGCTTCCCTCGGTGGCGCACCACCGAGTGTCTAACATTGGGTCACTCTGCTCCCGACTCGCGGCCTTTTCCGTTGAGTGCTCACCCATTGGGCGGGTGGTAAAACACCTTCTTCAGGGGTTGGCTCAACTTGGGTGCCTAAAATCCCGGTGTCGCGCCCGATGCCCTTGGATCCATCCTCCGATTATACGGGGACGTGGGCTGCGCAGCGACAATCGAGGCAATGTGTTGTGCCACACCCGGAGGATCGGTCTGAGGAGAGATTGAGACGACTCTCCCGGTCCTTCAAACAATTGTTGTTCATGCATTAACCTAGATTCCCTCGTGAGCCTTCTCGCATGTCGACTTCTCTCGTAGCATTGGATCCTCATCACTTTCGCAGTACACATCGAGATGTGTATGAGTTTGGTCGAGAGAACCAAGAAACTCGCACATTTTGGCTTTCTCAAGAGTTTGTGCTTCCTCGGCTAATTTTTCTTTTTCTTTCTCCCGATGATGTGAAGAATATCCATGCAATTTTCTTCATCAAGGTCCTGTAGCATATTGTTAACGCCGAGAAATCGCAGCAATTCCTCTTCTTCTTCGATATACTGGGTGAGCAAACCGCACCCTTGAGTGAACAAGTTTCCATGCCCTCCACTCTCGTAGGCATCTATGGATGTCCGGATATAGTGGAGAGTACATGATTATATCGTCGTCATTATCTTTATCTTCTTGTCCTCCTTTTTCGGAATTGATGGCAAGAGACTCGCTCATCCTCGCCTTGGCAGATCGGTGGCGGTGGAGAGACAACATTTTCAATCAAGGTTAAGTTGTCTCGTGTGCTTTAATTCCTCACTGTCTGACGCATAACTATGTCTTCAATCGGTATCTACAGATCGTCCTCGTGAGACTTCCGCGATTCATCAATTACTTGAGGGGATCGCTTCTTCCTAAGTGTCGGCAATGCTGGGACACTTTGTCGGTGAGTTGCGATTCAATCGTCTTCTCCAATTAAGATCGCCTAACTAGTCATATCCTTTTGGGTAGCGAGATGAACCTCTTCCTTAATGTTTTCTCGTTCTGGGAGGAGATAGCTTTCGCACGCCCTCCTTGTCTTGGCAAGACGCTTCTTCTTTTTAATAGCGGGAGAAGGAGTATGGTGTTCCTCTTACGCCTCGGGCCAGGGGGTAGGTGATCTAGGCTGCAGGGGTAGGGGTCTCGGCTACGCGGCGGGGACTTGGCTGCGGAGCGGGTGCTGACTCTTGGACTTTCTTTGTGGGATCCTTCTTTATCTTAGCCGGGAGCTTTCTTCTTCGGGAAGGGTAGCAAATTGTGTCTCCGGGTCACCGATTCCCCTTACTTGTGTCGCTCTCTTCGCATGAGCTCTCTTCTCGGGCACCCGAACGATTTGCCCGCAACATCTTTTTGTTCATGTGAAATGGTTTGCCATGGCGAAGGGCAACACCTTTCACTTCCATCAAGTGGCCAATTACAAGACCATATCCAAGTGATCCTCCAAAGGATATATCCTCCTTAAAGGTCTTGTTCATCACATTCGAGAGTCTGCTTTGACACGAACTCACCCAGTTGACCTTCTTGCCCCCGCATGATCGCAACCATGACAATCAGCTTAGTTTTTTACGATTGGTTGAAGATGCCAAACTTCATATCTACACACTTGGAGACGACATCCATCGACTTATGATAGTCATCCTTGGCGAGTTTCTTGTCGGTATGTAGACTTCTTAGCAAAGACACTCGGGTTTGGCTACTTCTTTCCATGCAATAGCCAAGTCTACATCAAACATGTATCTCCTTTATACCTACCGACGACAACAAGCGAAGTGCTCGGCAAGGTCCTTAGACGTATTATGATGTCCTTGCGGTGGACATAAGACTTGATTCCTTCGTCCCGCACTTCCACGTTGACATAGAACATCGCTACCTCCTCAAGGTAGGTGTGGGAATACTCCATGGTTAGAAAAGCCTTGAGACCTAACTTTTCTAGCATTTCAACGATTTTCGAACGCAGGGTTTCATCGAACCCCGCTTCACCATTCCTTCAAGTCAATTGATGATCCTGAGTGGATTTGCTTAGAGAGCTTGACATAGTCGATCTTTGGTGCCATTATTCGAGAGTTTTCCGATTAAAAACTATAGAACGTGCTTGAGAATACTTAGGGTTTTCGAGATAAAAGAGAACTTGCTTGCTTTTTGCTTTGAAGATGAAACAGTTTCGGAGGGAAGAGAGAATACTCAAAACCGTATATATAAGGGTTATGAAAGGACATGTCTTGGATTTTGAATTTTGATCGAGTTCAATGGCTCGATTAGAACGTCAAAATCGCATTTAATTTCTCGCATTTAATGCGGTAGAATTTATATCCATTCATATGCTTCTTGTGCGTTTTTCTTTGCACCGTCACTTTATTACACCGACGTCATCCTTAAAAACAATCCCGCTCATTTAAAACGATTGCGTTTTTTTCACTTATTTCATAAATGACTCAAAACATATCAAATATGACTTAACTCGCTTCTCTCTTTTATTAAGTGGCTCAATTTGTCCACTAACTCGATATAGTGACTTTCCGATATGGTTGTTTCACTAGGTGATATGTGAAACTTGCTTGTTTCTCATTTTCTCATCGACTATCTCTGTTGATCGAGTCTTAGTGTTAACTCAACTCAATTAACCCTACTCATTCTTTAGCTCTTCAAATCTTGATTCACATATATAGGGGCTTAGTGAATATGTCACCTAACTAGCCTGTCGGTTGAGATATACTCTAGAGTGATGTCTTTCTTTTCAACATGATCTCTTATAAAATGATATCGACATCAATGTGCTTTGTTCTTGAATGCAATATAGGATTTTGAGTGATTACAATAGCACTAGTGTTATCACACATAATTGGAATCTCTTTTTCTTCAATCTCATAATCTCTCACCAGCATTTGTTGTCTCATCCATAAGACTTGGGCACAACAAATGCCCGCAACTATGTACTCTGCTTGTGTGGATGTGGCTACTTGAGTTTTGCTTCTTGCTAAACCAGAAACCAATCTATTTCAAGCATTTGGCATGTACTAGAAGTATTCTTCCTATCAACTCTACATCCAACATAGTCCGAAATCTGAGTAACCAATAAGCTTGAATCAACCTTCCTTTGGATACCATAAGCCAACTTCCCCGGCATCCCTTCAAATACCTTAGGATTCTCGAAATGCAGTCATGTGGCTCTCCTTTGGTGCTGATTGAAATCTTGCACATACACCTACTTGCAAAGGTGATGTCCGGTCCGGCCGGTACGTTAAGTAGAGCAATGATCCATAAGTGCTCTATATCCGGTTTGATCTCTGACCTTGCCATCCGCATCCATGTCCATTTTGATGATGTGTTCATTGGTATTTTCACGAAGACTTCTCTTCCATACCAAATTTCTTCATTAAATCTCTTTTGTATTTTGTTTGACTTATGAAGGTTCCATCCTCCAATTGCTCGACACGAAGTCCAAGAAATAAAGTCGCTCTCCCATCATGCTCATCTCAAATTTTCCTTGCATGATGTTTGAGAACTTATCACATAGCTCTTTATTTGTGGATCCAAAAATGATGTCATCCACATATATTTGAACAAGCAACATACTCACTCCATCTTGAATTCTAAAGAGTGTTATGTCCACTTTGCCTTTGGTGAATCCATTGTCAGTTAGAAATTGAGACAATGTATCATACCATGCTTTTGGTGCTTATTTCAATCCATATAATGCTTTCTTGAGATTGTACACCTTATCTCCAATAGTCTTACGCTCAAAACCTGGAGGTTGTTCGACATAGACTTCTTCCTCTAGCTAGATCCATTTAGAAATGCATTCTTCATATCCATTTGATACACAAAGTGAAGTACTTATGTGCAACATAGGCAAGAAACATACTTATTGCTTCTAATCTTGCAACAGGATCAAAGGTTTCATCAAAATCTATTCCCTATTTTTGGCAATACCCTTTGGCTACCAATCTTGCTTTTGTTTCTCACCACAAATCCTTCCTTATTCATCTTGTTTCAAAAAACCCATTTTCCGCCAATAATATTTTGATGGGTTGGCCTTTGCCCCAGTTCCCATACCTTGTCCCTTTCAAATTGATTGACTCTTCTTGCATGGCTTGAATCCAATGTGTGTCATCCAATGCTTGGGACACGTCTTTTGGCTCTATTTGGGAAATAAAACAAGTAAACATTGCTTCATGCTGTGCTCGGATCCCGGTTCTTATGTCATCTCTTACATCCCCAATTACTAACTCGGTGGATGGTCTCTCACCATCTCACATCAAGTTGGAGCAAGTCGCCTAGATTCATCCATCTCGCAGACTAACTTGTCTTGAACAACTCTTTCATCTTCACTCACCGTAAAGTTCCCACTGTCTTTGAGATTCACTATCTCATCTTCATCTTGGTTGATTGCTCTTACTTGATTCAACATAAGGACTCTTACTTCTCGCATAGTTGGGTGATTCAACTTGTCGCTAACTCTTTAATGTCTTCTCCATTCACATTGGGTTCATCAAAAACCACATGAATAGACTCTTCTGTGACCATAGTCCTCTTGTTCAACACTCTATAGGCTTTGCTCTCAACTAAGTATCCCAAAAAGATACCTTCATCAATTTTAGCATCAAAAGCCTTCAAATTATCCTTGCCATTGTTATGGATGAAACATTTAAATCCAAATATCCTGAAGTACCCAACATTTGGCTTTCTCCTGTCCAAACATTTAAATCCAAATATCCTGAAGTACCCAACATTTGGTTAATTTCTGTTAATCATGCATCTACTTTGAGTATAGCATCTTTGTGTTAATGGCTTGACCCAAAATCTCTTAGGCAATCCAAACTTCAACTAACATGGTCCTTGCGGTTTCCTTGAGAGTTCTATTTCTTCTTTCGCTACTCCATTCTCACGCGTGGAGTTCTTGCTGCAGCAGTAACTCATGAGCAATACCATTTTCAACACAATATTGAGTAATTATCCCATTGACAAACTCGGTTCCTCTATCGACCTTATTTTTATAATGGTTTGGCTCTTTTTATTTTGAACTCTTTTCATCACCGAGGTAACTTCTCGCAAAGTTTCCTTCCTTTTGCACATGAAGATTGTCCATGTATATCTTGAATAATCATCTACCACCACTAAGGTGTATTTCTTTCCACTTATCTTTGGTGGTTCAATGGACCAAATAAATCCATATGCAAATGATGTAATATTCTAGTTGAAGAAGGACTTGGCTTATCCTTGAATGAAGATTTTATTTGTCATTGCATCCGCATGCATCACATATACTTTCTTTCTTGTACATCGAAAGTCCGCAATCCTTCCACAAGATGACTTTTTGCAAGATTGTTGATTGACTTGAAGTTCGGATGACTCGGCTTCTTGGGCCACAACCAACTTGATTCATTGTGGTCTTTGCTAATAGACAAGTGCTTGGTGTAGCAAAGAGACCAATCTACCACATACATATTTTTCTCGTTTGATCCTTGCGAACTATTTCATTTGATTCAAAGATCCTTGATCCGCACACTCCCATATTGAATCCAACATTATAGCCCTTGTCACGAGTTGGGCGATGCTTAGCAGAGTTGAAGTTGAGACCTTCAACATAAGCAACATAAGGAACATTCTTCTTGATAGATCATGTGCCTTTGATTTCCCCGAGCTTCATTTCCTCCAAATATGACTTTTGCACCTCTAATCTCCTTGAATCTTGACAGATTTTTCTTGTTTCTGTCATATGTCCGGAAAGCCACTATCCATTTATCGGGTTTTTGGCACTCAAATTGCTCCTTGAACCCGCAATCAAGGAAATTAGTTTTTGGTACCCATACTTGCCTGGTCCTGAGGGGTTAGTGTTGTAAGATGATCCAACAAACCTATAGCCAAAAGACTTGACTCTAAGAGGTTGCCATCTATCGATGCCATAATCATAGTGCACATTTGCAAATTGTTTGGGGTTTTAGGTTCATACAACTGTCTCTTTTGTCGTATGTCATGAGTGTATTTTAGCAATTGCTTTCTTGGGATAGTTGTGATATTTACGAGTGTAGTGCACGGTGCATATGTGTGCCGATAATAGCTCTTTTCCCTTTGGAATGACCTTTGCTTGAGATTTAGGTCTTTGCCATTTAGGCTTGTATTCTATTGGTCTTTCTTTGATATTTTACATTGTACCAATCAGTTTGGTTTGGATAGTTTCTACCATTCCCATCATATGTATTTTTCTCGTGAAATTTACGGGGTTTCTCGTAGCTCTGTTTTCTCTTCAAGAGTATTTTACTTTTGGAGTTTCTTTGAGGAACTCTACTGAATTCTTCTCGGATGTCCTCTCGAATACTCAACCAATTTTTTTCCTTTCACTTTATATCCAAGGCCGGTTTGTTTGTGATTGTGCTTAGGAGTGAATGTGGGTGCAACATTTGGTGTTTTGGATTTTTGAGACGCTTCATTGCTTGAAGATCCTTTTTCTAAAATCACTCTTGGAGTTTGACTGCACAAAGGAATTGAATCCTATGCTGTCTTATCTCCACACTCTTTTTGACTCATGATAAGATCATCCTATGATTTGGATGCCTTTGTAAATGAGACAATCACATTTTTGAGGTCTTTTTCCCTCTTTTCTATAGCACTATCTCTGCTTTGTCATTTTGGCAATCTCGGCCTTGATTTTGTGTTCTCATCGGCTATGTGACTTAGAGTGCTCGGCTCCTTAGTCACCGTGAGTTTTGGCTTTGAGTGGCTATTTTCCTCATTTAGAAGTGTGTGTGAGGATTTAATGTGCTAAAAATCTTTCATCATTTTGCCTAATGAATCATAAAGATCGAGTGGGTGATGAAGTGTGTGTATCACAATCACTATCACTTGAATCAATGAGATGAGTTAGAGTGTACCTCATCTTCTTGGTCCGTTGATCTTGTTCTTTATCCATAAGGCATATCATGGCTTCTTCTTGAGAATCACTTGAGTAGTCGACTTCACTACTCTCGAGTCTCTTTGTTTCTTTAGACTTAGTTGTCTCAAAGAACCAACATGGTTTTCTTCTTTTTTGTCTTCTTCTTTCTTTGAAGACTTTTCTTTCTTCTTCATTCCTATATTTGTTGACTAGTAGATAGGAACAATCATCTCCAAAGTGTCCTGGTTGTCTGCCCGGTTCCAACACAGTTTCTCGGCTCTTTCTATTCTTGGGTTATCGCTCTCTAATATTCTACGCTTTGATGCTCGGCTCTCTTGGATGGCCTATCTTCCCTTGATTTAGAGGGAGTTGAATGTATCCTGGAGGTTTCACCCTTGTTTCTTTTATAGTTCTTATTGATGAACTTGTTGAATATTTTAACCATTAGGGCAATCTCCTCCTGGTCTATGGCTTCCTTTGGTTCAACTCACTTTCCATCCTTGACTACCGGTCACGGTATCTTAGGTACAATCGCTTTCCTCTTGCTCTTTTCTTCTCGGCTCAAACTCGTAGGCTTTGAGGTCCGAGAATAGCTCATGGTTAGATGTTTTTGAGAGGTCCATGGAGTGTCTCGGGGCCATAGTCTTCATTTCCCATTCACCTGAAAGCTCCTCAAGATCTTCATACACATTTGCTTTTGTGTGTATTCCTTTCCAAAAGCCGAAAGCTCATTTGTGATCTCGGTGAATCGGCATCTAGGCAGTTTATTTTCAAATTTTTGAACAAAGAACAAACAAGCAGTTTATTTTCTTTAATTTGCTCGATCCTTCACAAATTAAAGTTAGCTTATTCGATTTCTTTGGATGTTTTGCGGGATTTGACTTTATTGAACATTGCTTTTTCCAAAGTATTGTAAAGTATGTCCTTGGCCACATTGTCCAAGTTGTATCACTTCCTATCATCATTAGTCCACTCGATCCTTGGTTTTTCAACTATGGTGGTCTTTCTTCACTTTTTCTCCTTGAGTCAGCAGCTACTCTTCTTAAAACCGTGTTCACTTTCAATATTTGAAGTGGCTCATCCTCTATCACAAGCCACATTTCATCATGTAGAGCGATAGATGAGCCTCGCATACGAATTTTCCAATCATCAAATTCTTCTATAGTGAACATATGAATACGTGTCAAATTTGCTTCCATGATAATAACTTTGCTAAAACTGCGATTTTGAAAATGTAAGTGTTTAAAAACATTTTTGAAAAGATAAAGATCTAGTAAGTAACCAATGCGGAAGGATTAATGAACCAACCGCTCTGATACCACTTGTAGGTGTGAAGCCCCGATTTTTCCGAGCTTATAATTGATTCTTATTGTCGTCTATGTATTTGATCGATTATTTTACCGCGTCACTTTGACGGGTAATTATCATTAATATATATATATATATTTTGTATTTTATCTCTTTTTATTTAATTACTAGTGATCATGATCTTCATTAATTCTATTTCTCATTTATGATCACTTGATTGATCATTATTACTATTTTTGTATTTATTAGTCACCTTAGAATTTTAAGAGACTATTTATTTTAGAGACTTTTACCTTATAGAATTAAGAATTTGATTTAGTATAAGTGATCATGAGACTTATAAGTGATTAAGGAAATCACTAATTATTTTGGAGATTGATATATTTCATCTATTATCATCAAATTTGGGACAAAAAAATATATGGAATTACCATAATACCCTTAGTATAGACGGCCATGATGATATTTTAGAGTAAAAATATCATCCAACTCTTGTGACCTACGCCTTATATTAGTCATCTTGTGTATAATTATACCATTAATTCAAACATTATACACATCATCTCTTACATTACTTCTTTAATATTATTTTTGCCAACATGTTGGAAGTCTTCCAACATTCCATTCAAACCTTCTCATTCCCATACCTTTGACCTTGAAAATGTCTCCCATGCAAGAGGCAAAATGCAAGACACAAAAATTGAACAAAAATTCCTCTCCCTCTCTCTCACTTGGGCTGGCCATTAGGCCATTTTTGTGCCAAAAATTCATTTCATTTTATCACCAATACATTCAAGCCTTGCAAACTTCTCCTCCTTCTCTCTAATCTCTCTCTAAAAATCATTCACATCTTCAAATCTTCAAACACACAACCATTCACATCTTCAAACCTTCAAACACCAACTCTTCACATCTTCAAATCTTCAAACATAAGTTCTTCATATCTTCAAGTACCACTTCTTCACATCTTCAAATATTCAAACACAAGTCCTTCACATCTTCAAACCCATCTTCATATCTTCAAGAACATCTTCTTCCTAACATCAAACATACTTTCTTTCTTCAAACATCTAAACAAAAACAAACAATCTTACCACTTAAACACCAAAAATTCGAACACCCCATTTCAAGGTAAGAAATTTCACTCCTCAATTCAACTTAAATTCTTGCTACTCATCACCTTCTCTTTTTAATATAAGCTTGAATTTTGGATTTTGAGGTACTTAGAAGACCACTTGGAGACATGCATGCATGGTGGTGAAACTTGAAGACTTGAAGAATAATTAGTAGAGAAAATTTGGACTATAAGGTAAGAATTGGACACTAGAGCCCTTCTTCCTTTTTCTTCCTATTTTTTCAAATTTTAACACCCCTTTTTCATTTTTGAGAAATAGGGGCTGACCTTAGGTGATTTTGGAGTTGAACCAAAATTTCCAATTTTAAAGCTTCAACTAGTCTCCAATCACCTACTACACAAGAGTAAAGTGTAATCTTTCTCATTTTCTTATCTCCTTCTTTTTCTCCTTAATTTTTCTCTCATTTTTCTAACTTCAAATTTTTGATATTTCTTGACTTAGGGGCTGACCTAAGAAGCCTCATCCAAAAATTGTGAAATTTATCCTTTTATTTCACAATTTCCAATTTTAAGGTGGGTGGAAAAATACTTTCCAACTATTAGGTGTTTTTATTAAAATGCAAGTAGAAATTTTGATTATGAGCCTTGAGATATATAATTTATGTATTGCATGTCAATTTTATGTATCAAATCATGAAAATTCTCAATAGTTGCTCAAAATTGCTATTTATTGAATTTTAGGTGCATGCATGTACAATTTAATGTTTTATTTAATGAATTCTTGTATGTATTGGATATGCATGTGTATGATCTTTAAAATTCATGTTTTGGATGACTTATAACCTGGACAAATAGAGCATAATTGATTAAATTTCAATTTTTGACTTAAAAATGTAAAAATAGAAAGTTGGTGGACTAAATTGCAAGAAAATAAAAGTTAAAGGACCCCCCTGCAAATTTCGAATTTTGGGACTGTACTCAGGTTCAAAAATGATTTTTGGACATTTTAATAAAGTTTTAAGATAAATAAAATCAACCTTTAAAAGCCCAAGGACTAGATTGTAAAATTTTGAAAGTTTAAGGGCTACTTGGCAAATTTAAAAACTGTACCAGACCTTAACTTTAAAATTTAAAATTTTCACTCTTAAGGTACTGGAAATTACATATTTTAAATGTATTCCAAAAATCCAAGTGTTTAGGGCTTGGAAAGTAAATTTTCTAAAATTGAGGGACTAATGTGTAAAATACTAAACTTGAGGACCCAAACGAAAATCCAGGACTTATGCAGCCCATGCACCTGGAAATACTAACTTAACTATAATTTAATTATATTTTGGACCCAAGGTTCAAATTTCATAACAATTGGACCTCTAAAAGCCTTAAAGGCAATTATTTCAAAATGGGACAAAAATAATATTTTCAAAAGTTAAAGGACCTACACTTATTTATTTTAAAAACTTCTTTTGTCCCAATATCCTACCAACCTTAGTGACATTTTCCAACTGGACTCACATTAAAAGCCCTTCCGTTTTGTGAGTTCCGAATATTTTAAACTTAAGGTCCGAAATGACAATCTTTACAAAATTGGGGCCAATATGAGAATTTTATAAAAACTCGACCTCAAAACTTTAAAACCCTGAATCTCTAGACAATTTGGAGAATTTAGAAACTGACCTCATAATTGTTCAAGGTCTGGATATTTATTTATTCAATTTTCAACCCCAAAAGTGTTGGTTTTTACAAAACGGGGCTAAATTGAAAATTTTCTTTTATAAAGGACCTAACTCAAATTATTTGCTATTTTACTAAAATAGCCCTGGACCCTCTGACCTGGAGATTTAATTAAAATATTTTATTCTCCCAAAACCCTTAACTTATCGGATCAATTTGACCGATTAATACCCGATCGCGAGCGACTCACTCGCCTTGCACTTACGAATCTATAACGGGACTTATGTTCCACCTAATCTTTCAAGATATCGAAGGTTGCTTATCCTTCCGATAATCATCTTCATCCAAAAACTCCACCAACGCCGTAATTGCCACTCGCGTTTTTGAAAATTTTCTCTGCGCCTATGAATCAATAATACTCATTGCTGGTTGGATTGCACTCAACTTGTATTTACTATCCCGCTGAGTCAACTTGGTGTGTCGAGCTCACGATCGGAATGGATACATCGGGGATGGAATCGGCGCTCGGCCGCTATTCCACTCTTCCGCCCCATCGCCCTAATCCCGCAATCCGGGGACGGAATTTGTCGAAGGGAAGTGGGTCGTTGTACTTGAGGTATAATCATGATTATGACAATCCGGGCCTAGCTAGCTCTCGTGGATTTGTCTTTGCCTATGGAGCGATAAGGTGACAGGTCTTGGACCATCTTGCTCGGGAGTTACAAGGAAGAACGAAGGAATCGTTGTCGATCTACACGATTCCGAGTTATCGGACCCGTTTGGTTGGCGCTTACAAATCCGTGCACGCAAATCGCTACTTGTTTTGCATTGGTTGGCGCTACAAACCGACGCAACCATTATCTCGCCTTGCATGGGATTGGCGTTACATTTTCGTATACAATCCTACCGTCTTGATCAATCACATAGTGCAGTGTGACCATGAATCGCTTTTTCTTGAATCGTATAAGTATATTACTTAAATATATTTATCACGACGCTTGTGGATCGTGTGAATTCATGCATCATACTCACGCGTTTTCATACAATCAAGTTTTCTCGCATTAATCGTATATCGCCACACTTGCACATGATCACCCCATCCATCGAGATTTATGTCTCATCCCCACCGCTTTCTAACCTTAGATGAGGACTTCGTTGAAGGTCTTTGAACCGCCATGGATTAAGCCTTTGTACTCCGCTTGTTGGATTTACTATTTCTTGTTGTTATTGATGGACTCATTTCTTTTGACTGGTGTTGGACTATTTTATTTTCTTTTCATTCCGGTTTGTAAATCCAAGGGCGTAGGATCCTTTGACTTTTAGGTTGTTATCGTTGGTTGATTTTCGAGGATGTAATTTGGATTATGGATTGTGGTATGGTGGTACCTATGCTATTTTATTTCCGCCGCTATTTTGACTCTGTTTCATTGGGTTCTCGATGATATTCGCCTTGTTTGGTTATTTGTACTTAAGTTGTGGATCGTCGTCGCGTCCCGTTTGGGGCGTGACGATTAGTGGTATCATAGCTCGGCTAGTAAGATGGAAACTTACACCGAGCCGACCCGTGATAGGACCTCAGTCTCCGTGTTTTGGGTAGTACCGCGACTTGACCAATTAAGATTAAGTGTGAAATCGATTTCAAATTGGCATAGAACCGTCTTATTGATGTTTGAACTAAGTTAGAACGCATATTTTGAGATTTCATAGTCATACTTGTCTTGACTTAGTTGATTCTTGATCGATTTCCTTATTCATTCTTTCCTTACTCTCTCCTTATCTTTCCTTTACCTTTGACTGATCCGCCTTAGTTTGTTGTTACTTTCCCTACGTTATAACTTGCTTACGCAAATAATTATTGTATTAATTTACTCGTGGATCACAACTAACACTTCAAGATACTGAGAATGGCCGAACATCGAGGGCGTGGGAGACCTCGCGCGTTCCCGAGGGGATGACGATGTACCCGGGGACCGGGTACCCTCCCCGAATTACCACCGCCTCCTCCACCTACTGCAGGGGACAACTTGATCACGCGCAGGCCCTACAACAAATACTGGTTTTCATGAGGCAACAGTGAGCCTCAACCCCGTGCTCCCGAACCCGCCAGAGAGGCGAACGATCGCACGTTGGAGCGATTTCTACGATTCGACCCACCAGCCTTCTTAGGAGAGCCGACGATTTGAAGCGAGAAGAATGGGTAGAGAAATTGAGAATATCTTCAATGCTCTCAATACTCGAGGACGAGAAAGTCACACTCGTATTTAAATGAATCGGCTTTGAGACCGGTGGAAGGCGGTTGAAAGAAGATGGGAACAGGACCGAATAGCGAACATGGGGAAATTTCTTGGTCATGTTCAATGAACAAGATATTCCACAAAGTTGTGAAAGAGGCACGCCGAGATGAATTCCACAGATTGAGGCGGGGAACATGATCGTAGCTCAAGATTTGTCCGAATTTCACCGATTGTCCAAGTATGCTGGGGACAATCGATCAAGAGGATAAGCTTTACAAGTTCACTCGAGGATTGAAATGGAACTTGAAACAACTCGTTGATTGTTGAACTAACAACCTACTCAACCGCGGTAAAAAGCGACTCTCTCGCATTGAGTCGGGATCGAACCGTATTGGGACGATTCAACAAGAGTAGGCCATCGAATGCAGTCTTAAGAGGACAGATGTGGGACATCCATCTAAACCGCCGCTAAGTTTGAAGGGACCATTAATAAAGCGAGATAAGGAAAGGACCAAGATAAGGAAAGTCAATCAATTGTGTGCATATTGCCGAAACCGGGACATATCGCGAATGATCATGGCATAAACAAGGAAGGTGTTTACGCTGTGGTAATGTCAAGACCACCGAAAGATTGCACGAATACGAGGACCAACCAAGCAAACCATACGGCCCGCAAGCCGGAAATGGCCAGTGTAATCGGACAAGGATGCCCGCTCGAACATTTGCACTAGCCGGGACAGAGGCTCGGAGGCAACAGATGTGGTGGAAGGTACGCTTCTAGTATCTAACCACTACGCTAAAATATTATTCGACCCTGGATCAACGCATTCATTCGTTGCACCGCAATTTGTACACAAACCGCATGCATGCATGCATGGAACATATGCCTATATGTCTAGAAGTGTCAACTCCTATGGGTGCAAGTCGGATAACGATGATATTATCTATGATGCATGCGAAGTTAAGATTACGAGATAAATTTTCCCCCGATTTGATCTTATTACCTATATCCGAGTACGACGTGATATTGGGAATGAACTAGTTGTCTGCACACCATGCACAAATGGATGCCATAGCAAGTCCATTAAGCTATGTGAACCCTAAAAACCCGAAGTGGAAATTTCGGGAAGGGCACGAGTTAAGATTGCCCCAATCATTTCAAAGATGAAAGCGAGGAAGGCGATCACTAGAGGAGCTCGAGGTACTTGGCGTTTGTAATTAACAAACCCAAGGTTAAGACACAAATCAACCAAGTACTGTAGTATCGAATACACGGATGTATTTCCACAAGAACTCACCACTGTCCCTCTCCAGGATAGGGAAGTCGAGTTCACCATTGAGGTGTTACCAGGGACTACCTCGATTGCCGAACACCGTATATAATGGCTCCTCTTGAGTTACAAGAGTGAAAACACAATTACGAGAAATTGATGGATGTGGGATTTATCCGACCGAGTACGTCTCCGTGGGGAGCACCTGTGCTGTTCGTCAAAAAGAAAGACGGCACCTTAAGACTATGTATAGATTATCGTGGTCTTAATAGCGTGACCATCAAGAACAAATATCCCCTCCCGAGGATAGACGAACTGTTTGATCAACTCCAAGGAGCGACAGTGTACTCGAAGTTTGATTTACAACAAGGATATTACATCAAGATCCGCGAAGAAGACATTTCCAAAACGCATTTCAAACCCGATATGGACACTACGAGTTTTTAGTGATGCCTTTCGGTCCGATTTAATGCACCAGCAGGCATTTATGGACCTGATGCATCGAGTCTTTCAACCTTATTTGGATCAATTCGTAGTGATATTCATTGATGACATACTCGTATACTCTAAGTCTAGAGAAGAGCACGAACGTCATCTGAAAATTGTTTTGGAGACACTACGAGAGCATAAGTTGTATGCCAAATTTAGCAAGTGCAAATTTTGGCTTAGTGAAGTCGTGTTCTTGGGACATATAGTATCCGACACCGGGATTGCCGTGGATCCTTGAGAAGGTACGCATACGGTGGTTGAATGGAATCAACCCGAGTCAGAATCTTGAGATCGAAAGTTTCTTAGGACTAGCCGGATATTATCGAAGATTCATCCAGGACTTCTCCAAGATAGTCGGACCACTCACCCGACTAACCCGTAAGTGAGTCAAGTTTGAGTGGAATGAGAAATGCGAGGCGAGTTTACAAGAGTCAAGAAAAATGACTTACTACAACTCCAGTCTTAGCCCTTCCAAAGGGAACAAAAACTTTGTCGTCTACAAATGATGCATCAAAAGAAGGACTAGGAGCAAGTGCTCATACAGGAAGGAAAAGTTATCGCTTGCATCATCACGAAGCTCAAGCCGTATGAAGCCAATTATCCAACGCATGACTTGGAATTGGCAGCGATAGTGTTCACGTTAAAGAAATGGAGACACTATCTCTACGAGCAACATTCACGGTTTTCACGGATCATAAGAGCTTGAAGTATCTATTCTCCCGAGAAAGATCTCAATCTTAGACAATGAATATGGATGGAGTTGATTGAGGACTATCACTTTGATATTCAATACCATCCCTGAAAGCTAATGTCGTAGCGCACGCTCTAAGCGAGCGGCGAGCTTAGCCGGACTTATGATTCGAGAGTGGGAGTCATTAGAAGAGTGAGCAATTGGAATCGACGAGAACCAATACCCATATTTCATGCGCTAATATTTCGGTTACACCGATCTACCAATGAGATCAAGGAAGCACAAGAGAAAGATGCACATCTTCAAAAACTAAAGGAAAAGATACTTAAAGGAGAAAGATCAGAATTCTCGGACTGAAGATGGAGTTATCATATTCCTAATCGAGTGTGTGTCTAAATGACGAAAGCGATTAGGAATAGAATCCCAAAGAGAGGCACACCGTTCAAAATACACTATACATCCTGGAGGAAACAAGATGTATAAGGATTTGAAACGGAGTTATTGGTGGGTAAACATGAAGAACCAGGTAGCGAGTTCGTTGCGAGATGTTTAACTTGTCAACGAGTAAAAGCCGAACACCAACGACCATCCGGTTTACTACAACCATTGAGAATTCAGTGAAAATGGGAATACATAACGATGGACTTCGTGACGGATCTACCAAGGACCGGAGGAGGCCATGATGCTATTTGGGTAGTTGTAGACCGACTCACGAAATCGCACATTTCTTACCCATCAAGAAAACGGATAGCTGCGAAACTTGCACGCACTTATATCCGAGAAATTATTTGATGCATGGAGTGCCGGTCGACATAGTATCCGGCAGAGACCCGAGGTTTGTCTCCAGTTTTGGAAGTGCTTGCACGAGGAATTGGGTACCTTGCTAAGTTTCAACACGATAGCACATCCACAAACCGATGGACAATGCCGAGCGAATGATTCAAACCCTTGAAGATATGTCATGAGCCTCCGCACATTGGATTTTCAAGGAAGTTGGGATTCACACTTACCATTAGCCGAGTTCGCATACAATAACAGCTTATCGGCCACGATTGGGATGGCACCCTACGAGGCATTATATGGGCGAAAATGTAGATCCCACTACACTTTGGGAGATTGATGACCAATGGACTCCGAAAGAGAAAACGAAAGTCGCCCTCGATTCCAAAGGTCGACTTAGTTCAGAGGCCATGGAGAAGGTCAAGCCGATCAAGGAGCGGATTCGCATGTGCTCGTAGCCGCCAAAAGAGTCACGCGGACAAGAGAAGAAATGATTTGGAATTTGAAGTCGGAGATGAAGTATTTCTCGAGACTCTCACCACGGAAAGGATTGATCAATCCGAAGAAAGGAGGCAAGTTGAGCCCGAGATATGTTAGACCTTACAAGATTTTACAAAGGATCGGAAAGTTAGCCTACCGACTCGAGTTACCAAAGACCATATGCGGGAATGCATGACGTATTCCACGTGTCGAGATCGAAGAAGTATCAACCAGATCCCGAGCATATAATCACTAGAGATACTCCTCCTCTAATGGAAAATCTATCCTACACCGAGAGGCCGATCCGGATCATTGATCGAGATACAACATTTGCGTAAGAGAGAAATTCCGATGGTTAAAGTGGTGTGGCGTAAACCACAACCGAGATGAAGACGCAAACGTGGGAGATGGAAGAAGACATGAGAAATCAATATCCGAAACTATTTCAAGAGAATTTGGGGACCAAATTCTTTTAAGGAGGGAGGATGTGAAGCCCCGATTTTTCCGCGCTTATAATTGATTCTTATTGTCGTCTATGTATTTGATCGATTATTTTACCGCATCACTTTGACGGGTAATTATCATTAATATATATATTTTGTATTTTATCTTTTTTATTTAATTACTTGTGATGATGATCTTCATTAATTCTATTTCTCATTTATGATCACTTGATTGATCATTATTACTATTTTTGTATTTATTAGTCACCTTAGAATTTTAAGAGACTATTTATTTTAGAGACTTTTACCTTATAGAATTAAGAATTTGATTTAGTATAAGTGATTATGAGACTTATAAGTTATCAAGGAAATCACTAATTAATTTGGAGATTGATATATTTCATCTATTATCATCAAATTTGGGACGAAAAAAATATGGAATTACCATAATACCCTTAGTATGGATGGCCATGATGATATTTTTGGAGTAAAAATATCATCCAACTCTTGTACATCTACACCTTATATTAGTCATCTTGTGTATAATCACACCATTAATTCAAACATTATACACATCATCTCTTACATTACTTCTTTAATATTATTTTTGCCAACATGTTGGAAGTCTTCCAACATTCCATTCAAACCTTCTCATGCCCATACCTTTGACCTTCAAAATGTATCCCATGCAAGAGGCAAAATGCAAGACACAAAAATTGAACAAAAATTCCTCTCCCTCTCTCTCACTTGGGCGGCCATTAGGCCATTTTTGTGCCAAAAATTCATTTCATTTTATCACCAATACATTCAAGCCTTGCAAATTTCTCCTCCTTCTCTCTAATCTCTCTCTAAAAATCCTTCACATCTTCAAATCTTCAAACACACAATCATTCACATCTTCAAACCTTCAAACACCAACTCTTCACATCTTCAAATCTTCAAACATAAGTTCTTCATATCTTCAAGTACCACTTCTTCACATCTCCAAATATTCAAACACAAGTCCTTCACATCTTCAAACCCATCTTCATATCTTCAAGAACATCTTCTTCATAACATCAAACACACTTTCTTTCTTCAAACATCTAAACCAAAACAAACAATCTTACCACTTAAACACCAAAAATTCGAACACCCCATTTCAAGGTAAGAAGTTTCACTCCTCAATCCAACTTAAATTCTTGCTACTCATCATCTTCCCTTTTTAATATAAGCTTGAATTTTGGATTTTGAGATACTTAGAAGACCACTTGGAGACATGCATGCATGGTGGTGAAACTTGAAGACTTGAAGAATAATTAGTAGAGAAAATTTGGACTATAAGGTAAGAATTGGACACTAGAGCCCTTCTTCCTTTTTCTTCCTATTTTTTTCAAATTTTAACACCCCTTTTTCATTTTTTGAGAAATAGGGGCTGACCTTAGGTGATTTTGGAGTTGAACCAAAATTTCCAATTTTAAAGCTTCAACTAGTCTCCAATCACCTACTACACAAGGTAAAGTGTAGTCCTTCTCATTTTCTTATCTCCTTCTTTTTCTCCTTAATTTTTCTCTCATTTTTATAACTTCAAATTTTTGATATTTCTTGACTTAGGGGCTGACCTAAGAAGCCTCATCCAAAAATTGTGAAATTTATCCTTTTATTTCACAATTTCCAATTTTAAGGTGGGTGGAAAAATGTTTTCCAACTATTAGGTGTTTTTATTAAAATTCATGTAGAAATTTTTATTATGAGCCTTGAGATATATAATCTATGTATTGCATGTCAATGTTATGTATCAAATCATGAAAATTCTCAAGAGTTGCTCAAAATTGCTATTTATTGAATTTTAGGTGCATGCATGTACAATTTAATGTTTTATTTAATGAATTATTGTATGTATTGGATATGCATGTGTATGATCTTTAAAATTCATGTTTTGGATGACTTATGACCTGGACAAGTCGAGCATAATTGATTAAATTTCAATTTTGGACTTAAAAATGTAAAAATGGAAAGTTGGTGGACTAAATTGCAAGAAAATGAAAGTTAAAGGACCCCTCTGCAAATTTAGAATTTTGGGACTGTACTCAGGTTCAAAAATGATTTTTGACATTTTAATAAAGTTTTAAGAGTTTTAAGATAAATAAAATCAATCGTTAAAAGCCCAAGGACTAGATTGTAAAATTTTGAAAGTTTAAGGGCTACTTTGCAAATTTAAAAACTGTACCAGACCTTAACTTTATATTTTGAAATTTTTACACTTAAGGTACTGTAAATGACATATTTTAAATGTATTCCAAAAATTCAAGTGTTTAGGGCTTGGAAATTAAATTTTCTAAAATTGAGGGACTAATGTGTAAACTACTAAACTTGAGGACCCAAACGTAATTTTCAGGACTTATGCAGCCCATGCACCTGGAAATACTAACTTAACTACAATTTAATTATATTTTGGACCCAAGGTTCAAATTTCATAACAATTGGACCCCCTAAAAGCCTTAAAGGCAATTATTTCAAAATGGGACAAAAATGATATTTTCAAAAGTTAAAGGACCTACACTTATTTCTTTTAAAAACCGCTTTTGTCCCAATATCCTACCAATCTTAGTGACATTTTCCAACTGGACTCACATTAAAAGCCCTTCCGGTTTGTGAGTTCGAATATTTTAAACTTAAGGTCCGAAATGACAATTTTTACAAATTTGTGGCCAATATGAGAATTTGATAAAAACGCGACCTCAAAACTTTGAAAACCTGAATCTATGGACAATTTGGAGAATTTAGGAACTGACCTCATAATTTTTCAAGGTCGGGATATTTATTTATTCAATTTTCAACCCCAAAAGTGTTGGTTTTTTTACAAAACGAGGCTAAATTGATATTTTTCTTTTATAAAAGACCTAACTCAAATTATTTGCTATTTTACTAAAATAGCCCTGGACCCTGACTTGGAGATTTAATTAAAATATTTTATTCTCCCAAATACCCTTAACTTATCGGATCAATTTGACCGATTAATACCCGATCGCGGAGCGACTCCCCGCCTTGCGATTCTCAATCTATAACGGGACTTATGTTCCACCTAATCTTTCAAGATATCGAAGGTTTCTTATCCTTCCGATAATCATCTTCATCCAAAAACTCCACCAACGCTATAATTGCCACTCGCGTTTTTCCAAAATTTTCTGAAGCGCCTCGTGAATCAATAATACTTGAATGCCTGTTGATTTTTGAACTTGTATTTATTATCTGCTTGAGTCAACATGGTGTGTCGAGCTCACGATCGGAATGGATACGTCGGGGATGGAACCGGCAGCTCGGCCGCTATTCCACTCTTCCTACCCCATCGTCCCTAATCCCGCAATCGGCGGGCGGAGTTTGCCCAAGGGAAGCGGGTCGTAGTACTTGAGGTATAATCATGATTATGACAATCCAGTCTAGCTAGCTCTCTTTGTGGATTTGTCTTTGCCTATGGAGCGATAAGGTGACAAGTCTTGGACCATCTTGCTCGAGGAGTTACAAGGAAGAACGAAGGAATCGCTGTCGATCCACACGATTCCGAGTTATCGGACCCGTTTGGTTGGCGCTACAAATCCGTGCGCAACCGCTACTTGTTTTGCATTGGTTGGCGCTACAAATCCGTGCGCAACCATTATCTCTTTGCATGGGATTGGTGTTACATTTCCATACGCAATCCTACTCACTGTCTTGGACCGAATCACATAGTGCCTGTGACCATGAAATCGTTTTTGTATAAGTATATTACTTAAATATATTTATCACGGCGCTTGTGGATGTGTGAATTCATGCATCATACTCACGCCTTTTACAATCAAGTTTTCTTTCGCATTAATCGTATATCGCCACACTTGCATTTATCACTACATCCACCGAGTTTTCTGTCTCATCCCCACCTGTTTTCTAACCTTTAGATGAGGACTTCGTTGAAGATGCTGAACCGGCCTTGGATTGAGCCTTTGTACTCCGCTTGTTGGATTTACTATTTCTTGTTGTTATTGATGGACTCATTTCTTTTGACTGCTGTTGGACTATTTTATTTTCTTTTCATTCCGGTTTGTAACTGAAGGGCGTAGGACCCTTTGACTTTTAAGTTGTTATCGTTGGTTGATTTTCGAGGATGTAATTTGGATTATGGATTGTGGACTGTAATTTGTACCTATGTTATTTTATTTCCGCTGCTATTTTGACTCTGTTTCATTGGGTTCTCGATGATATTCGTCTAGACTGTTTGGTTATTTGTATTTAAGTTGTGGATCGTCGTCGCGTCCCGTTTGGGGCGTGACAAAGATGGTCCCAAGGGGTGTGAGAAAGGTTTAGAAGGGGGTTGAATAAACCTTACCAATTTTTCGATTTTAGTCCTTTTAAAACTATTATAGAGTTAACTCAAACAAGTTGCGTCCTTGAGGGATAGCTAAGTTGGTTATTCACTAAGTTAGCCACTCAACACACTCGATAGAGTGTTGATAGAATAATTCGGCTTTTAACTTGAACTTTAACTTGTTTGTGTTGGTTTTATTAGCGGAAGACTTAACACCCTTTGAATTGTTTTATGCTTGTTTTAACACTTGATTTTAGCACTTGGTTATTAATCGGTTGAATAGCAAGTATGAGTTTATCAACGATATGATGTAAGTATGCGAAAATGTAAATGTCTTTGAAAAATAAATGACACAGATAATTTTTATAGAGGTTCGAAGATGGGGTAATTCTTCTAATCATCTCTTCTCCAACTCCCGGAGGAATCCATTAAATAACAGATCGATTTACAAAGTGGTGAACAGTCTAGAGATAGCACTTGGTCACACAAACTCTTCTCTTCCGACTAGAAGCTTCTTCACAGGCATTTTGCCTTGCTATTTTAGCTCACTTTCTCAAGCTCTTAGATTTGATCACGAAGCCCTCCAATAACTTGATTCGGTTCGACCTTGAACCTTCCTACAATCCTCCTTGGAAAGTAGACCCTTCCGATTCTTCAAAAGTTTCCTCTTCAACATGATTTAAAGTTGTCTTTCGTTCACACTTGTGTTGGATTGATTTTCTTAGAGTTTCGAGCTTGAGGATTTGCTTGAATATATTTGAGAATATTTCAGTTAATAGCTTGAATAATGCTTGATTTATCAGGTGGGCAAGGTGACCTTTTCTCAATGAATTTCCTCACCTTTTATAGTGAACTTTCAAATTTTGCCCGTTGAAGAGATATCTTTTTTCAAAAGTCTCTTGTGTTTGTTGGCTTGTCTTGTTGCGTCTTTGATGTTGACATTTCCTCGTATTTAATGTCTTGCGCGTTTCGACACTTCGTGCGATGCTTCCCATTGTTTGTACCTTTTGCACACAACTGGAACTAACACTTTATCTCTCGGATGACTTTAACATGTTACCATTCGAGTAACATTCTTGACTTTTATCAACGGATCTCGTTCGATGGCCTTGACTTTACTACAATCTTTTATTCCCCAGGTGGCTTGAGTTAGCTTCCAATCCTTGGATGACTCATCTGTCACTTCAACTTGAGATTTGGCTTCTTAAGTTGACTTGACCGACTCTTCACACGGTGATTCACAGGATACATCTTGATCGAGTTCTTGACTTTCCTTCTTAGCCATACTCACTGTCTTGCAATGAGTCTTCACTTTGTGCGGGATCTTATTAAGCATGTAGTTTGCCGAAAGTATAGCTTTCCCCCACAAGTTTTAGGGTAAGCCATAACTTATCAAAATCACATTCATCATCACCTTAAGAGTACAATTTTTGTGTTCTTCTACACCATTTGATTGAGGTGAGTAGGGAGTTGTCATGTGATGAATTATACCCACTTTCGAACAAAATTCTTTAAACGGAGCAACATACTCTCTGCCTCTATTACTTCTAATCATCTTAGTGTTCAAATTAAGCTGATTTTAAATCCCATTCTTATAAGTTTTAAAAGCTAACCAAAGCTTCATCTTTGCTTTTCAAAAGATACACATAACCATATCTTGTGGAATCATCAATAAACGTTATAAAGTACTTTTTCCCACCATGAGTTTGCACAAGTTTTAAATCACACACATCTGTATGAATTGACACAAGTGGTTTTGTACTTCTACGTTACCAAATGAAACGGTGCTTTGGCCAATTTTGCTTCAACACAAACTTTGCATTTGTCTTATGAATCGATTTTAAATGTAAGTATTAATTCCGTTCCCTAATTTTTAATTGAGTTGAAGTTTATGTGTCCTAATCTATCATGCTATAAATTAGAACAATCCAACAAGTAAACATATGTAATAGTTTTATTCTTAGCCTCTTGGGGGCAAAATAGACATTGCGGACATATTAAAGAGCTCTTTATCAAAGTACCCCTTACACGAAACCGACTATTCTTGGTCATTACAAACTTGTCGGACTCAACACTTGTCTAAACCCGGCACTTACTAAGCAAATGTCCGAAACTAAATTCTTGCGGATATTTGGGACATGCATCACATCCACAAGCGTAAGCTCCTTTCCTAAGTCATCTTGAGCACAACCGTCCCAAGCCCCACGTGTTGGAAGTCGAAGAATTCCCCAAGAACAAATTTCTTCTATTTATCGGAGTGTATCAATAAAACATCTCCTTGTCGGTACAAATGTGACGAGTAGCCCCGTCTATTCACTACTCTCTTGGGTTATCCACCATATTGGCTTCAAACACAACGGCGGTGAGATCGAGCTCCGATATGTCTATCGGAATGCAGACTTGTCCTCGGTCATATTGCGAGTAGAAGTGAAGGATTTGTCATCTATAGTGACGCCTCAAAGGAAGGACTAGGAGCCGTACTCATGCAAGAGGGACGGGTAATCGCATATTCCTCGCGGAAACTCAAACCAAATAAGGCGGACTACCCAACACATGATCTAGAATCGGCGGCGATAGTGTTCGCAAGGAAGAAGTGGTGATACTACCTATATGGAGCAATGTTTACCATGTTCACGGACCATAAACGTTTGAAGAATTTTGTTCTCCCAAAAGGATCTCAATTTGAGACAAAGAATGTGGATGGAACTTATTGAAGATTATCACATCGATATCCGATACCACCTTTGGAAGGCGAATGTAGTAGCAAATGCCTCAAGTAGAAAGGCTAATGTAGCTAGGCTGGTGATTAGGGAATGAAGATCCCTAGAGGAGTTGAGTGCTTGGAATCCGAGCGAGAACGGACACTCAAATATTTTGCACTATTATCTCGGTAAGGCATGAGTTGCTAGATGAGATTAAAGTAGCACTCGGAGGAGACCCAAAATTCAGGGAACTTATAGAAAAGGTTTAGAAATGAGGGCGTCCGAAATGCTCTATAGCAAAGACGGGATTTTAATGTTTAAGAACCGAGTATGTGTATTGAGCGATGAGGTATTGAGGAATAAAATTTTAGGAGAAGCCCATCGTTGGAAGTATACAATCATCCCGACGGTAATAAGATGTACAAGGATTTGAAGCGGCATTTTTGGTGGATAAATATGAAGAATCATGTAGTAGAATATGTGGCGGTGTCGACTGCCAACAAGTCAAGGTCAAACACCAACGACCGTCGGGTTACTGCAACCATTGGAAGAGGGTATGACACCATATAGGTTGTGGTGGATAGACTTACCAAATCAGCCCATTCCTTGCCAATCAAGAAAATGTATAGCTACGAAACTAGCACATACGTATATCCAAGAGATAGTATGGCTGCATGGAGTAACAACCGACATTGTTTACGACGGAGATCCTAGATTTATCTAGAGATTCTCGAAGGGTTTGCATGGGGAATTGGGGACAACGCTAAGCTTTAGTACGTCCGCCCTTTCGCAAACCCGATGAACAATCGAGTATACAATTCAAACCCTCGAGGATATGCTAAGAGCTTGTACGCTAGATATTCGGGAAGTTGGGATTCTCATTTTCCATTAGCGGAGTTTGCCTATAATAAAAGCTATCATAACACGATAGGGATGGCGCCTTATGAAGCATTATATAGGCGAAAATACAGATCCCCATTACACTAGGAGATTGATGACCAAAGGACCCGGAAAAGATAAAAGAAATCCCAAAGAACATTTCTAAGAGTAGATATGATACAAGAGACTATAGACAAGGTCGACTAATAAAAGAAAGAATCTAGATGGCTCGTCGTCGGAAGAAGAACTATGCGGACGAGAAGGAGAAATTACTTAGAATTTGTGGTTGGAGATGAAGTATTCCTCGGACTCTCGCCACGAAAAAGGACTAATCCACTCAAAGAAGGAGAAAAGTTAAGTCGATATACATTGGGTCGCATAAGATACTCAAAAGGATCGGGGAACCTAGCATATCAATTGGAACATCCGTCTCCTATTGTCGAAATGCATGATGTCTTCCACATCTCCAAACCGAGGAAATACCAACCCGACCCGATCACGTTATCATCCAAGAAATCCCTTCAATAATGGAGAAACTATTGTACACCGAGAAGCCCATGCGGATCATCGATAGATAAGTACGACAACCGGGAAAGAGAGATTTTGATGGTCAAAGTCGTGTGGAAAGCACACGATCGAGACGAGGATGCTACGTGAGAATTGGAGGAGGATATGGGAAGATAATACGCGAAACTATTCTAAGAGGAAATTGAGGATTAAATTCTTTTAAGAAGGGGAGAATGTGAAGCCCGATTTTTATTTAGCTCGAACTTATAACATTTCCAGATAATATAATGCGCGGCTAGTGTCACAATATTGTTATTAATAAAACGTGACCTTGATTTCGAATTTCTTAATATCCAACTACTAAATTTTATTGAATTTTTATATTTTCTTAAATTACTAAGTGCTTAATACTAATTATCTCATATGTTTATAATTTCATACACTAGCATTTTAGTAACCCCAATTATAGAGATTTAAAGTGAGTTATTATAAGAGATAAAAAAAAAATAGGAGTTTGGACCGCTATAAGAAGACTAGATTATAAATGGATTGATAAGGGGGATTAGAAATAGATAATAGGACCCAATTATCATCAAATTATACAAAAAGGGATAATTACAAAAAGTACCCTTGAGGTTTGACCTAATTACATAAAAACCCACTAACTTCTAAAATTACAAAAATACCCATGAGGTTTGATTCGATGTTAAAATTAAGGGGTAAATTGCAATATTTTTATAAATATGAAGGAGAATTTTGAAATATTTTTGCTTATAAAGGGTTTAAATGTTAGACAAAATAAAACCTCGGGGTATTTTTGTAATTTTGAAAGTTAGTTGGTTTTTTTGTAATTAGGTCAAACCTCAAGGGTATTTTTGTAATCAACCCAAAAAAAGAAAAATTGTAGGAGGACTAGGGAGGAGCAAGCTTTTCAATACCCCTCTATTCATAGAACGTACTCATTAGGCATGCAAGTATTTCCACCATTTCAAGGTAACTTATTAGGAAATTTATTTGTTAGATTTTGATGATACCATGTAAAACTTAAACTAGGAATTGGCACCCCATTTTCCTTGTAATTATGTATTGTAATAGATAGGACTGGAAGAGCTGAGTTAAGTCGGCTAAGCCAAGATTACAAGAAGTCAACTGCGATTTGGATTGAAGGCTCGATGTGTGTCAACGAGTATGGCCTAGAAGGAAGTCAAGGACTCGACTAAAGAAGAGTCGGTGAGGAACAAGCGTGAAGTGTCGGTCAAGTCAACTTAGAGCCAAATCTATCGGTTGAAGTGGTAGTTGAGTCAATCCTATGACGGAGCGGACTAAGTCACATGGGGTAAAGCGTGATCAAGTGAAGACAAGCGACATAGATCCGTTGGAATAAAGTCAAGAATATTACTCGATATAGTGATATGTCAAGTATCGGGTCTTAAAGTGTTTGGCCCGAAATGTGCAAAAGGATGAACGAATGGGAAAAACACTGCACCTTGTGTCGAGAACAAGAAAGTCAATTACCATTTAATATGAGAAAATGTCAACATCACAAGGGGCTGCGGGCCAAGACAAGACAAGCTAACGAATACAAAGTGACATTTGAAACTAGCCTATCTCTTCAACGGGCAAATTTCAAATGTGCACTATAAAAGGCCGAGGAAGCATTTGAGAAAAAAAAAACGATTGGCGCTGATCTTTCAAGCAATACTCAAGCAATTAACTGCAAATTCTCAAAGCTTATCAAGATATTCCTCAAGCCTAAAAACTCAAAGAAACTCGATCCAACACAAGCTGTGAAGGAGAGAACTTCAATCGATTGAAGAGGAAAACATTTCAAGCTTTCCAAGTTGAAGAATTGTAGAAAGATTCAAGATGGACCCAAGTATCAATTTTGTTGGGCGGCCGTGATCAAATCCAAGAACTTGAGAAGTGAGTGAAGTAGCAAGGCAACCGCCCGTGAAGAAGCTGAGTCGTAGGAGAAACCGGCCCGGTGTGATCAAAGGCGTCTCCCAGGCGATAACCGCTTTGTAAAATAATCATTATTTAGTGGATTCCTCCAGGAGTTGGAGAAGAGTGGACTAGAAGAATTACCCCATCTTGAACCACTATAAAAATACTTTTGTCAATTTATTTTCAGCATTTTAATTCTTTGCACGCGTTTACTTTATATCTGTTGTTAGTTAATATTTGCTATCCGGATAAATAACTAAGTGCTAAAACAAATGTTTTAAACAAGCTTTAAATCAATCAAAGGGTGTTAAGTCTTCATTTGTTATAAAACAAAATCAACTAAGTTAAGCATTGGCCAACACCGATGTTAAACAAAATCAACTAAGTTAAGCCATTAGAAATTTACAAAGTCAACAACTGCTTTGTAAGAGTAGCACCAACAAGCTGAAGAAGAAGTTCTTTGAAGAAAAACCGATCATGGTTGAAAAACCAAGAAGCTGAATGGACAAATGAAGATAAATAGAGATATAACCTGGATAATGCGGTCAAGGATATACTCTACAAAACATTGGACAAAGCCATGTTCAATAAAGTCAAATCTTGCAAATCTCTACCAAAAGAAATTTGGGATAAAAGTGAACTTAATTTGTGAAGGATCGTAACAAATTAAGGAAAACAAATTAATCACTATTCAAAAATTTGAAAATTTTAAAATGATTGCGGTGAAACTCGGATCAACTGGATGCCGTTTGAGAAATAGCAAATGAGCTTTCGACTCTTGGGAAAGAATATACACGAGAATGAGATGTGTATGAAGATTTTAAGAGCCTCCCACTGATTGGGAAATGAAGGTCATGGCCATGAGACATTCAATGGACCTCGAAAGACTTACAATCATGAGCTATTCTCGGACCTCATACCCTATGAGTTTGAGCCGAGAAGGAAAGAAGCGAGATGAAACAGTTGTACCCAAGCAATTTGCGTTGTTGTCGATGGGTTGAGCCAAAGGAAACCATTGACCAGGAGAAGATTGCCCTTATGGTTAAAAGATTCAACAAGTTCTTTAACAAGAACTATAAAAGGAACAAGGGCGAAACCTCCATAATTCAAAGACCCTCCAATGCAAGTGAGGACATGCCATCCAAGAGAGCTGAAAATCAAAGAGCTGATTATCGTAGAGATAATCCAAGAACCGACAGCCAGCCGATCGAAGAGCCGAGAAAGCGTTGGAATTACGGACAACAGGACATTTTGTTGTTGGTTTATTCATACCCACCAAATCAACAAGTATAAACATGAAGAAGAAAGAAGACATGAAAATAAGAAAGCCGTGTTGGGCTGCTTTGAGATCGCTGAGCCGACCAAGTACAAAGAAGTAGGAAACTCGAGAGTAGTGAAGGCGACTACTCAAGTGACACGAGAAGAAGAGGCTATGATCGCCTCACGGCCAAAGAACAAGATCAAGAAGATGAGGTATATTCTAACTCATCTCATTTTGATTCAGGTGATAGCGGCGTGACGAGATACACTTCATCACCCACAGATCTTTATGATTCATTAGGCAAAATGATGAAAGATTTTTAGCACATTAAAACCTCTCACATACTCTTAAATGAGTAAAACAGCCAGCTCACGAGCCAAAACTCACGGTGACAAAAGAGTTGTGTACTCGAGTCAAATAGTTGATGAGAACATTAAGGCGAAGGTGAAAATGGCAAGATCATAGCGAGTTAGTTGCTTTCTGAAAAAGAGGGAAAAGATCTTAAAAATGTGATTGCCTCATTTACAAACGTATCCATATCATTGGATGAACTTATTATGAGTCAAAAAGAAAGTTGAGACAAGACAGGCTTAGGATTTAATTCCTTTGGGCATAGTCAAACTCAAAGAGTGATTTTGGAAAAGGGATCTTCAAGCAATGAAGTATTCCACAAAACCCCAAAACACCAAATGCTGCACCCACACTTACTCCAAAGCACAATCACAATCCTACTAGCCTTGGTTACAACGGGAAAGGAACGAAGCCGATTGAGTATCTTTGAAAGGACAAGCGAGAAAAAATTGAGAAAAGGTCCCTTAGCGGACTCCAAGCAGAAAATACTTTGTGAAAAGCAAACAGAGCTACCGAAAGCCCCAAAATTTCATCAAAGAAAGGCATATGATGGGAAATATCAAAGAAAGACCTGGGATACAAGCCAAAATGGCAAAGACCTCAACCTCGAAAGGTCATTCCCAAGGAAAAAGAGCTTTTATCGGCACACATATGCACCCAAGCACTACACTCGAGAGATATCATAACTATCCCAAGAAAGCAATAGAAAAAAACACACACGGACATACAAACAAAAGAGACAAATTGTATGATCATAAAACCCCAAGAAATTTGCTAAAGTGCATTATGATTATGGTACCGATAGATGGCAACGTCTTGGATTGAGATCATCTGGGTATAGGTTGGTTGGAACATCTTTTAGCACTAACCCCTAGGACCCGGCCCAAGTATGGGTATCTAAAACGATTTCCTTGATTGTAGGTTCAAGGACAGTGAGTGCCAAGGAACCTGGTACATGGATAGTGGTTATTCTAGACATATGACCGGAAATAAGAGAAATCTGTCAAAATTCAAGGAGATTAGAGGTCTAAAGTTATATTTGGAGGAAATGAAGCTCGGGAGAGATCAAAGGCACATGATACATCAAGAAAAATGGATTGGAAATCACGATATTACTTATGTTGAAGGCCTCAACTTCAATCTGTTAAGCATTAGCCAACTCGTGACAAGGGCTACAATGTAAGTTTCAACATGGGGATATGCGGATCAAAGATCTTGAGTCCAATGAAATAGTGCTTCAAGGTTCAAGGCAAAAGAATATGCATGTAGTAGATTGGTCTCTTTGCTACACCAAGCACATGTCCGAGGCGAATCAAGTTGGTTGTGGCATAAGAAGTCGAGTCATCTGAACTTCAAGACAATCAACAAGCTTGCAAGGAGTCATCTTGTGGAAGGATTTCCGGACTCGGTGTACAAGGAAGAAAGAATTTGTGATGCATGCGGATGGGAAAGCAAATCAAATTATCATTCAAGGATAAGCCAAGTCCTTATTCAACCAGGATATTGCATCCGTTACATATGAATTTATTTGGTCAGTTGATCCAGTGGATCGGTGGAAAGAAATGCACCTTAGTGGTGGTGGATGATTATTCAAGATATACACGGACAATTTTCATGTGTAAAAAAGAAGGAAACACTACGAGAAGATACCTCGGTGATGAGAAGAGTCAAACCATTATAAAGATAAGATCGACGGGGAACCGAGAGTTTTCAATGGGATAATAACTTAGTATTGTGTTGGAAATGGTATTGCTCATGAGTTATCGACAACAAGGTCTCCACATCGAAATGGAGTAGGTTGAAAGAAGGAAACAGAACTCTTAAGGAAGGCTGCAAGGACTATGTTAGCTGAAGTGGATTGCTAAGAGATTTTGGGGTGAAGCCATAAATCTGACAAGCTATACTCGAAATAGATGCATGATTAACGCAATTAACCAAGACTCCTATGAGATTTGGACATAGAGAAAGCCAAATGTTGGATATTTCAAGATATTTGGATGTAAATGTTTCATCCATAATAATGGCAAGGATAATTTGAAGGTTTTTGATGCTAAACCCGATGAAGGTATCTTTTTGGGATACTCACCAGAGAGTAAAGCCTATAAAGTCTTGAACAAGAGGACTATGGTTCGAGAAGAGTCTATCCATGTGGTTTTTGATGAACCTAATGTAAATGGAGAAGACATTGATGAGTTAGGCGATATCTTTGAATCAACCAACTATGCGAGAAGAGTCCTTATATTGAAGGCAAGTGAGAGCACTCAACCCGATGAAGATGAGATAGGCTTTGAATCTCAAAGACAATAGGAAGGTCTGGTGAATGAACATGAAAGAGTTGTTCAAGAAAACTTAGCTGCGAGACGGTGAATCCAGCAGACTTACTCTAACCAGATGTGAGATGGTCGAGAGACCATCCATCCGAGTTAGTTATTGGAGATGTTAGAGATGGCATAAGAACAGGATCGAGCACAACATGGAGCTATGTTCACTTGTTTTATTTCCCAAATAGAACCTAAAGATTTGTCTCAAGCATTGGATGTCACACATTGGATTCGAGACCATGCAAGAAGAGTCAATCGGTTTGAAAGAAACAAAGTATGAGAATTAGTTCAAAGGCCTACTCACCAAAATGTTATTGGTACTAAGTGGGTTTTGAAACAAGATGAATGAGAAAGGATCTATAGTAAGAAACAAAGCAAGATTTGTAGCCAAAGTGCGCGAAGAAGAATATATAGATTTTGATGAAACCTTTGCTCTGTTGCGGATTGGAAGCAATAAAGATGTTTCTTGCTTATGTTGCACAAAAGAACTTCACTTGTATATGAAATGGATGTGAAAAGTGCATTTCTTAATGGACTGTTAGAAGAAGAAGTTTATGTTGAACAACCTCTAGGTTTTGAGCAGAAAAATTATTGGAGATAAGGTCTACGAGCTCAAGAAAACATTATATGGATTGAAACAAGAACCAAGAGCATGGTATGATACATTGTCTCAATTTCTAACCGACAATGGATTCACCAAAGACAAAGTTGATAGAACACTATTCAGGATTCAAGATGGAGAGAATATAATGCTTGTTCAAATATATGTGGATGATATCATTTTTGGATCGACAAACAAAGAGCTTTGTGACAAGTTCTCAAACCTCATGCAAGGAAAATTTTAGATGAGCATGATGGGAGAGGCGACTTTCTTCTTAGGACTTTAGTCAAGCAATTGAAGGATGGAACCTTCATGAGCCAAACCAAGTATACCGAGAGATTTGATGAAGAAATTTGGTATGGAAGATAAGTCTTTCATGAAGATTCCTATGAATACATCGATCAAGATGGACATGGATGCGAGATGGCAAAGTTGTTGATCAAACAAGATATAGAGCCCTCATTGGATCATTGCTCTATCTAACTCAAAGCGGACATCACCTTTGCGGTAGGTGTATGTACTAGATTTCAATCTGCACCAAACGAGAGTCACATGACTGCAACTAAGAGAATCTAAGGTATTTGAAGGGATGCGAGGAAGTCGGCTTATGGTATCCAAGGAAGGATGATTCAAGGCTGGTAGGATACTCGGACTCGGACTATCTTTGGATGTAGAGTTGACAGGAAGAGTACTTGGTACATGTCAAATGCTTGGAAATATGTTGGTTTCGTGGTTGAAAGAAGAAACAAATTTTAATAGCGACATCCACGATTGAAGGAGAATACATAGATGCGGGGCGATTGTTGTGCCCAAGTCTTATGGATGAGACATCACCGAGAGATTATGATATTGAAGAAAAAGAGATTCCAATTATGTGTGATAACACTAGTGCAAATGCAATCACTCAAAATCTAGTATTGCATTCAAGAAAAAAATGCATTGATGTCGGATATGATTTTATAAGAGATCATGTTGAAAAGAAAGACATCACTTGGAATACATCTCAACCGATAAGCGGTTAGGTGACATATTCACAAAACCATTATGTGAATCAAGATTTGAAGAGCTCAAGAATGAGTTAAGGTTAAGCGAGCCGAGTTAGATTACTGAGAAGACTCAATCGGCAAAAGAAAGGAGATGAGAAAATGGAAAATGAGCAAGTTTCACGGTTCAACCAAGTTAAATAACTCTGTCGGGAAGACGATTGTATCGAGTTAGCCGATAGGCGAGTGATGATATGTGAAGAGAGAAAGTAGAGCTAAGTCACTTTGGAAGTAAGTTGAATCATTTATGAGCTAAGTGACAAAAATGCAGTCATTTTATTCGAGCGGGAATGTTTTTAAGGATGACGTTAGCGTAATTATGATTTCGGACAAAAGTCGCACGATAAACCATATGATGTGATATAAATCTTTCTGCATTTAGTGTGGGAATTTAATCGTTTTTCAAGGCTTAATCTTGACCGTTGATTTTGATCAAATTATTCAAATTCAAAAAACCGTCCTTTCACGTCCCATATACGAAATTACTTTCTCTCTCCTCACACAAAACTTACTCGTCTTGACAAGATAGAAAGCTTTTCTCGGCAAGCAAGTGAAACCCTAGTTCTTCAAGTCCATGTTTTATTCGGTTAAAAGTTCTAGAAATAGATGTCGAGAAGATCCGGACCGGAGTGTCCGTGGATTTTGTTGGAATGATCAAGCGGGCGTGGATGGTTCCCTGGTAATGAACATAGGCGAGAAACTGGAAAAGTCGATGAAGGATTTTCTATCGATGCGATTCATGCACACTTATTTGGAAGAAGTGGCAATGTTCTACGTGAACGCCGAGGTACTATGATGAAATCCGTTCATCCGTCCACAACAAGGCCATTAAAATCAGCGCAAAGGACCTTGTTGAGCACTATTTCTTACCCTCGAAGGGATGAAGGACATCACCGAGAAGGATGTCGACCTAGATGCGAGCTTGAAAGGAAATTGCCAACCCGGTATGCTACTAAAGTTGTGTATACAACTAAGAAGGATTTCTAAAGGAAGACTATCATAAGGCTGATGGACATCGTGTCCAAGTGCATCGACATCAAATTTGGGAGTTTCAATCGAGTTGTCAAGACTAAACTGATTGTGATGGATGCAATCATGCAAGACAAGAAGGTGAATTGGGTTGAGTTCGCCTTTAGCCGAGTGTGCCAGGATGTGATCAATCGGTCTATAAGGAGGAAAAGACCTTTGGATGTTCACTTTGGTTATGGCCTTGTCATTGGCCATCGATGGAAGTGCGAGGGGATAGCAACTGCGCCATGGAAAGTCATTCCATGCAAATAAGAGAATGTTCAAGGCGAACCTCTCTAGTGCGAGAAGAAGGCCCATGCAAGAAAGGCGGATACTAGTGAGGGAGAATCACCGACCCTATTGAAGACAAAGTGAGACCTCCCCACTCTCTCACCAAAGCCTATATCTAAAAAGAGAGTTGCTACATTGAAGCTTTGCCCCTGCCCTAGCAACCAAGTCAAAAGAAGGCATCTGCCTCATGCGGCCAAACCAAAAGCACTTGCCCGAGCAGATGCCCCCCTGCCGCCGCGAGAGGCGAGGAGAAACCCCGAATTCCTTCTCGGTCGTGAAGAAGAAGTGGGACGCCAAGTCCGGTAAGCGACTACTTCTTAAAACTTCTATTGAAACACATGTTTTTACCCTTGAGGAGCACAGGGAGGTGGAACCGAGAGATTTCATTGGTCGCCACCAAGAGGAGAAGGTTGTTTAAGAAATATGTAGGCGAGAAGATAGCCGAGTCGATGAACTCGGCGGAACGGAGTGAGACTGCGATGCTCAAGAAGAAGCGATCTCAAGAAAAAGTGTAAGAGCCCGTGAAGATCTTGTTGATCTTGTCAATGAATCGAAGACCAGTATGTGCGGGACATCTGTGGAGAAAGAAAGAGCTAAGCTAAAAGGCAATCCACGGCCATGGAAGAATAGGTTGTCTCACCCCCTCGAGACGCAGATGCGATTGACTTTGAGGAAGAGCAAGCCCCATTAGCCGCCATTCAAGTGACGAGAGAGGAAGATGATGATGATGATGATCTAATAATGTACTCTTGATCTACCCGGACATTCAACGAGACTAATGGAATGGAGGTCATGGAAGCTCGATTACTCCAGGCAACAATTTGCTCGTCCCGAGTTTATTGAGGAGGAGGAAGAGCTTCTCCGATTCATTGGACATTCGGTTTGTCAATTTGCCCTTAATGAAGAAAGTTGCATGGAAACCCTTCGACTCATAAAGAAGGAAGAGAAGAAGGAGCAAGGCGAGGAGCGAGCGAGCCTTGGAGAAATCCAAGATGTGTTTGCAAATAAGGGCGAGTGAACATCTCCATGAGTCAACTAATATTGATATGGAGGAGATGGACCATGTTCTTTGCGGTATAGAAGGCCGAGTTAGAGCAAGCCACTCGAGAATCAAGAGCCATACACAAGCTAAACCTTGAAGGTCGGGAGAGTCCTTCAAAGTCTCTCCTTGGGCTGATTCTTTGGGAGTGGCACACGGAGATTGCAACCGTTATTGCGGCGACCATGTTCCCCATGCATTCTACTGATGGCTCTCGGGAACATGGCAATGAAGGCTAGGAATTTAGGCACCCAAGTCAAGCCTAACCCTGTAGAAGGTATTGAGACACCTGCCCATACTACGGCTAAATACTCAAAGGACACAACGATCGTGTCTCAAGAGCGAGTGACCTAATCGTCATTCACTCGGTGGTGCGCCGATTGAGAGGGTGACTCTCTCCACCACACCAGGGGTTGGAGGATTACTGTGGGAGACCAAACAAAGAAATTTGGAGGCAAAGAGAGATTATCACGAGAAGAGTAGAGTGGAATTAACGAAGCTCGGACGTTGAGTCTGTCCCGAGTTGAAAATTCCTCTGCTTGAGAAGGCCGATGAAGGTTGTTGTTGCGGCTAAGGCAAATGATGGGGAGGCCTTGGGAGTTTAGACTCTGGGCCCTGAAAGTGTAATCTAAGGAGTTGGGACTCCAAAGGATGCCATCGTCAAAGACCCTAAGGCAATTGAGTGCAGTCGAAGGGATTGTAGAAGACCCTACGGTTTGAGGCTGGCTGGGGGTAAAGAAGGCCTAAGGGAGGTTGAGACTTCTCTAGGTAAGTAACAAGGTGAATAGAACATTCCTCAACTCGAAGGTGGTGCTGCTGCGAGAATAGGAGATCAACGCTCTTCATGATTCCCAAGAGCACATAGACAAATCATTTTTGGGATCCGAGGATGAAGCCGAGTCCACACACCACGAAGATTCTTCAAAGGATAAGGGTGAGGATGTTCTTAAATCTCAAAGCTATGTCAGTGATAAGACGGCTCCTATGAGATTCAATTTTTATGATGAGCCATCTCTAAGGCCACATCAAATTCCGATGACGCTGATGAGGCAGTGAGGACCGGTCACTCAATTGGGAAAACCTCTTGAGACCGAAAAAGCATTAAGAAATTGAGGCTCGGTCAGTGAGCAAACACAACTAACAAGCTGCTCTAGGCGAAATAGAGTCGATTGTGTAGGCTACCACGATTGTAGCAACAATGACTCTAATAGCTCAATCGCATGACTTCGGCAATTGCAACATCTGCCGATGACGCCACGTGCCGAGGCACAAAAGGCTGGATCATTGCGGGAAATTCAAGGACAAACCCCCAAAGTGAAGCTTGGGGATCTTTGTTTTATGCAATGATGTTTTTAAAGATATGTTCCCATTCAACTTGAGTTTCTCGACATGGAGGAAGAATGCGCCAAAGAACAAAAGAAGTACACTTTGTGCAAGAAGAGCCCATCATTCCCTCTGATTCGATTGTGCCAATGGGCTTAACCGATGTAGTGTGGCGGAAAGTGATTCAAATCCAGCAAATTTGAGTTAAAGTGAAGCCTTCAAGAAGATCTGTGATGAGATTGAGAAAATGGAATGCCACCAGGCATCTGGATCTACGTTTGGACAATCGGGATGCAACCCACACTACGATTTGAGAGGGATCGTCATTCGTATAAGGGAATGGGTTGCTGTGACAGCCATGCGATCGGAGTAGGTCCGCTACTTCAAGGCCCTATTTGCCAAGATGCTTTTGAGTTTGGAGCGCGGACACTTCTATGTTTCGCGAGAGAATGAAGGAATGCATGGTCGGGATGGAAACCGCCCACAAGTCGGATATGGAGCGACTTAAGCACTATCACCGAACAAAATTACTCGCCTAGAGAACAACATGAATGAAAAGTTCGATCTTCTCATGGTTGAGATGAAATTGGTGACAGGTGAGTCGAAGGCTACTCGATAAGAGTTCAAAAGCCCACTCCACGAGAGACTCAAAGCGGATTCTACCATCGGCCGACTGGATTTCCTCTGAGTGGTTTGTTCCACTGAGCTAACCTTGGTGATGATGCCAAAAGGGGAAGATGAGGCCCTAAAGGGATTAAAGGAGGAGCGAAGAAAGGAGGTGACAAAGGCGATGGGAAGGAAGTTCAAAAATCTTCCTTTGAAAGCGATGTATCTTTGAAACCACGCACTAGGTGAAGTCACAACTTCCATTCTCGACAAGCTACCCCGAACACTGCCTATTGAGAAAGGCGAGTTGGCTATGAAAGATAAAAGAAGGCCATCAAAGCGCATTCGAGAAGTAGGCGAGATGCGATCGGCTCAAATTCAGAAATTATGAAGCAATATGGTGGTCCTCGGTAGGAAATGACTATCTTTGCGATTAAACCCTCAAGAGACATTGCTATGCATGATCTTGTATCTAAGCCCCGGATCTCTAGAGGAGTTTCAAACTATATAAGCGAGAATGTTATTTTGAAGGAATGACTCTGCCTCAAGCTAGGATTATATTGGGAGAAGGGACTGGATGTGTGTAAATCGGTGATAAGCGATAGACTTCGATAATCATTGTTGGAAAGTCAAAGGCTCGATCTGATATACTCTCGGAAGAAGGATAGTTGAGTCGGGAAGAGAAGACATGGTGGCGGTGGAAGAGGTTCTCAACCACGGCCAAAACCAAAGATGTTACGTATGTTGATCCACGAGAAGAAAGGGATCACATCTTGGGTTGGATATGACCATCTTGCTAACCTTGAGGTGGCATGCAAGAATCTTTGAAGTTGTTAGAAGGCAAGAAGGCGAGAATGAGAGAGCTAATCGTGAATGGCTTGAGAGCGGCGAAGGGATGACCTTCTTGCTAAAAACGAGCTTATGAAAAGAAAAAGAAAGATGAAGAAGAGAGGAAGAGGAGAAGACCAGAGGATGACGAGAAAGAGGGCTAAAGATGAAGAGAGAAGAAGAAAGAAAGAAAAAGGCGTTGAAGTGTCTTTGCAAACCCATTCATGTACTTTACTTTATTGTAAATACATATATGTAAGTCTCATGTAATAGCTTATCAAAAAAAAAAAAAAAAAAAAAAAAAAAAAAAAGTCTCATGTAATAGCTTTGTGAATTTCCTTGTAATGTTCATTCTATGTGTATCTTAGCTTAGATATACGTTGTATTGTAATACATCAATAAAATGATTATTCAAAGCATACATTCTTTGTTATCGCTTTGCTTGTATTTTTGTTGTTTACTTATGTTGTATGTTTTAAGTTTTGGCATTATCAAAAAGGGGAAATTGTTAGGAAATTTATTTGTTAGATTTTGATGATACCATGTAAAACTTAAACTAGGAAGTTAACACCCCATTTTCCTTGTAATTTTGTATTGTAATAGATAGGGAATTTGGAAGAGTTGAGATAAGTCACCTAAGCCAAGATCACAAGAAGTCAACTATGATGGAATGAAGACTACATTTGTGTGTCGGTGAGTATGGCCTAGATGGAAGTCGAGGACTCGGCAAAGAAGAGTCGGTGAGGAACAACTATCATAAATGTTAGTCAAGTCAATTTAGAGAGCCAAGTCTATCGATTGAAGTGATAGTTGAGTCAATCCTATGATTGAAGCGGACTCAAGTCACCTGGGGTAAAGCGTGATCAAGTGAAGACAAGCTGACTTAGCTCCGTTGGAATAAAGTCGAGAATATTACTCGATATAGTAATATGTCAAGTTGTCGAGTCTTAAAGTGTTTGGCCTAGAAATGTGCAAAAGGATGAACCAATGGGGAACACTTGCACCTTGTATCGAACACGCAAAGTTGAATTGCCATTTAATACGAGGAAAGGTAAACATCACAAGAGTCTACGGATCAAGACAAGACAATCAAGCGAACACAAAAGTGACATTTCAAATGTGCACTATAAAAGGAGGAAGCATTTGAGAAAAGAAATGATTGACACGATCTTTCAAGCAATATTCAAGCAATTAACTGCAAATTCTCAAAGTTTATCAAGATATTCCTCAAGCCTAAAACTCAAAGAAACTCGATTCAACACAAACTAAGAAGGAGAGATAACTTCAATCGGTTGAAGAGGAAAACATTTGAAGATCAAAAAGGGTCTACTTTCCAAGTTGAAGGATAGTATAAATGTTCAAAGTCGAACCAAGTATCAAGTTTCTTTGGAGGGCTTCGTGATCAAATCCAAGAACTTGAGAGGTGGTGAAGTAGCCGACGGTGCCTCGTGAAGAAGTCGAGTCGCGGAGAAGCCAATTTGTTTGTATGATCAAGGTGTCTCCCAGGCATCGATAACCGCTTTGTAAACGATCATTACTTAGTGGATTTCTCCGGGGAGTTGGAGAAGAGTGGACTAGAAGAACAACCCCATCTTGAACCACTATAAACATACTTGTGTCAATTTACTTTCGGCATTTTCATTCTTGCACGTTTACTTTATATCGATGTTAGTTAATATTTGTTATCAAGCGATAAATAACTAAGTGCTAAAATAAGTGTTTAAAAAATCTTTAAATCAATCAAAGGTCGTTAAGTCTTCCGCTTTTTATAAACCAAGTCAACTAAGTTAAGCATTAGCTTAAGCGGCCCAAGTTATACTATCAACGGCTCGGTCAGTGCATTAAGTAGGTAACTTAGAATAGCCAACTTAGTTGTCCCCCAGACACAACTCGATTTGACTAAGCTCTATTCAACTATTTTAAAAGGACTAAAATTGAAAATTTGGTAAGGTTTATTCAACCCCACCCCTTCTAAACCTTACACCACACCCTTGGGACCTACATAACTCTTTACCATTCCAAGGAAGCATGCCTCAACTAGCCACAAAAGAACAAGCTTTAAACAAAAATAGGCACTTGAGTGCCATAACGGGGATGGGCGACCATAAGGGATAGGGAAAGAAAAAAACTTCATCTTGTGCTAAACCTCCATTCCTCATCTTCACTTAAACAATTCACCAAAATCAACTCCTTTCTCCCCCCCAGAACTCTTGTAAGCGAGGTAAGCAAATTCTTCACTTCTTTCTTTCTTATAACATTCTTCCTAAAAACTCAAGCCTTTTCCTCTCAATCCTAACTTAAAATTCTATCTCTTGCAACTAGAAGAAAGGGGCAAAATTTTAAGGTGAAGAGCTTCAAGGTTGTGACTTAGAAAGGCTATCAAGAAGTAAGAAAGGTAAGAAACTTCTAAGGCTAAAAACTCTTCTTTATTTTATTTTTCTCTCCATTTTTCTTCTTTTGACACCCAATTCTTCCAACCTAAAGGCTTCCCTGAGGACTCTAACACTTTGAGAAGGTATTACTAGGGAAATCACCTAGACTATTCTACTATCAACAAACAAAAAGGTGGGTGAAAACTTTTCCACAACTCTCTCATTTTTATTGCATAAAAAACATGTTGTGTGACTTAATATTATGTACAAAATTTTAATAAAAACTTTTTTAGTATTTTATTCTAATGATTTTACAAAAAATATAATAGTATGATTTTACTTTCAAAATATAGCTAAATTGCTCTTTATTATGCTTTAAGTGTTTTAATATTATGCATATCCAAAATAATTAGAAATATGCCAAAAATTTATTTTTATACTTCATCCACTTGAAATTTTCAAAATAGCTTGGTTGAGCTTGTGAATTCACTCACATATTCTGGACTTGTGACTTGGTAGAGAATTTGAACTTGCCCATTTTTGCAATTATTGCAAAATATAGGCTAAAATTATAAATTACAAAACTGTGAAGGTCCTCTATGAAAAATTCTAAATTTGGACCCCTAAAACACTTTAAATGTTATATAATAAGTGACAAAAAAAAATGGAGACCCTTCGGATCAAGTAAATGCAATAAAGGACTAGTTAAAACTTTAGGGACCCCACTTGTAATTTTCAAATTAATACGATCATTGCTCCAAAAATATTATAGACTTACTTTTAATAATATTCTGGATCCTTAGTCCAACTTTCATAAAAATCGGACTTGAAACGAGTCCTTAACAACAAAATCACCTTTTGACCAAAAATATATTTTTTTCAAAACAAGATACTTAACCCGCAAAATTTTTAGAAATATTTTTACCTCAAAATAATACTTTCCTAAGCAAATTCTTAAGATTGGAATCACATTAGAACCATTCCCGGTTTAAGAGATATTTATTTTAAAAATATTGGGTCGAAAACGTTATTTTGGAAAAATTAAGGGCTAATCTATAAATTTCAAAAAATCGTAGGGACCACGAAAATATAAATCCTTGGAATCTTTAGAAAATTTAAAAACTGACCTTGCCTCATTCCGAGTCCGAGATCAAAACTTATTGATTTTTAAAACCCGATATAAAAATACCTTTTCTTAGTAAAATGATTTATTTTAAAGTAAAATCACTCGGGACCTAGAATGTTTATGTTTTCAAAGTCAGTTTACTTATATTAATTTTAGACATATTTTTATTTTATTCAATGAAAATTATATTTTTATTCATTATCCGAGTTATTAGTAGGACTTTCTTAACCGGATAAATAGACGAACAATAAGGTGACTTCCTCGCCGAATAATCTGAAATTTTACAATATGGACTTACGCATAATATCTTGAACCCATTAATGGATCGACTAGATTATACATCCGAGTAACTAGACCACGAATTTGAACTTAGTTGACTTAATATTGGATTTCGTGTGTTTATGAACACTCCGTTTTTTAGTGACTTACTAATCGCTCGAATGAGCTAACTCGATTGTATATGTGGAAAAAATAAGTCGTGTATGGAATGGGTAGCTCGGTTGCAAAAGTTAGGTCATATTAGCCCTAAAAGCTTATGTAACTTGTGAAATTTGAAGCGATTATAGGTGTGCCTAAACTTTCGATGAAAATTGTTAAGGTGTGTGAAAGTTGTCAAAAGGGCAAACAAAAGAGAGTGTCACGTCAAATGATATCACATTTTCACACTTCAAGGTGTCTTGAATTAGTTCGTATGGATCTTATGGGTCCCATTGAAATCGAAAGTGTTGGTGGGAGAAAATACTCATCCGTGATAGTGAAGGATTCTTTACGTTATACCTGGATATATTTTTTACGCGAGAAAATCGAGACTTTTGATTTTCTTAGAAGCGGCATAAAAATGATTATAATTTGTATAATCTAATCTTTGTTGCTAGGAATTAGATCGGACCGTGGTAAAGAGTTTGTGAATTCTTTTTTTCATCTTCCTGTGATAGAAAGGAATCTCTCATGAATTTTCCGCACCTAAAACTCCATAACAAAATGGAATGGAAGAGAGAAAAAATTGTATATTGCCGGTAGCCCGTATTATGCTTAGTTCTAAAAAACTTTCAAAAGTTTTGGGCAAAAGCTCTAAATCTCTGCTTCTCACATAGCAAATCGTATGTATTTGAGGCCGGATAGTTCAATGACACCTTATGAAATACGTTTGGGAAAGAAAACTAACCTTAAATATTTTCATGTTTTGCTATGTTCTAAATGATCGAGATAATGCAGGTAAGTTTGGTGAAAAGGGACAAGTGCCTTTTCTTAAGCTACACTTATAATGATCATGCCTATCGAGTTTATAATCTTGAACTAAGCCCATAATAGAATCGTAAATATTGTCTTCGATGAGCTTTTAGATATTGCAAGTAAAAGTTAAGGAGATAATGTCGGAGACTTGCTCGAGTTTGTTGAAATTGTACTGTGATAGATGTAAGCACATATGTGATTTGAAAGTGTGGCGAGATTCCAACCACGATTGACTCAAGCAAAACCAAATGTGACGACATTGGAGCCCACATCCGTATCTCTTTGCGGTTTGAGACCGACTACGATTGAGACACTAAACATATTGAAGAAACAAATGATCCAATCATAGATCATGGCCGAGATATACCTATAAGGATTGAAAAAACCACTCGTCGTCTCAAATCATTGGTAATGCTACTGATGGTATTAATACAAAAAGGAAAGGCAAAGTGAACTATCGGGATATGGTAAGAATGGTTTGCATGTCCAGATTATATCAACGTTAGGACTTGTTGCTTTTTGTCTAATTTCGAACCGAAAAAGTTGATAAATCCTTAAAAGACGAATTTTGGATTCATGCAATGCAAGGGGAACTAGACCAATTTGTCGAAATGATGTATGGTTTTTTGGTTCCTAGGCGAGGAGGATGTTAATGTCATAGAAATGAATCGGCAAATATTGTTACATAACAAAGCACGATTAGTTGCTCAAGGGTACACACAAAATGAGGGGGTAGATGTCGATGAAACCTTCGCTCCTGTAGCCCGTATTGAGTCAATACCATTGTTTCTCGCAATTGCATGTTATTTAGGTTTAACACTTCCCCAAATGGACGTAAAGGTTCCTTTTTAAATGGTTTTTAGATGAAGTAGTATTTGTAGAACAAACAAAAGGCTTTGAGGAGCCTTTTAAGCCTAACCATGTCTATAAGCTTAAAAAAGCTATTTATGGTCTTAAGCAAGCTCCTAGAGCTTGGTATGCTTAGAACTGCTTGAGTACCTTCTTGAGATGGCATTTCAAAAGAAAAATCATGACATCATGATTGCACAAATCTACGTTCATGACATTGTTTTTGGTTTCTCCTCGATAAGTTGTTAAAACAATATTTGCTTGCATGTCCTCCACATTTGAAATGAGTATGGTAGGAGAGTTAAGTTTCTTCTTGGGGTTGCAAATTAAACAATTAAAGGAAGAAACTTTTATCTCCCAAAGCAAGTATGCTCGAATTCTTGTCAAACAATTTAACTTGGAAAATGCATCTCACTTGAAGACTCCCGTTGGGTTGAGTCAAAAGTTGAGTAAGAAGGATGTGGTTGAGCGTGTTGACTACACCTTATATAGAAGCATGATTGGAAGTTTGTTGTATTTGATCGATCATCCGATATCATGTTTAGTGTGTGTCTTTATTCTATATATCAATCCAATCCCAAAATTACTCACTTAAAGGCCTTAAAACATATTATTTGATATGTAGGAGGCACCACTTTGATTTGGGAATTCGGTACACTAAAGACACTAACAAGATAACTTTGTGGGATTCAGTGACTCTAATTGAAATGGAGATGTTGATAGAAAAAGTACAATTGGAGGGTGTTTTTATTTAGGAAATAATTTGGTCTCATTGTATAGCAAAAAGCAAAATTGTGTCCCTTTCATTCTTTGAATCGGAATATGTAGCGATTGGAAGTTGTTGCACATAACGTTTATGGACAACTTTTATGGATGAACAAAATGATTAAGGACAATGGCTTACAAAGTGAAACATTAACTATTTATTGTGATAACATGATTGCGATGGATATCTCAAAATATTTGTTCAATATTCTAATATTAAACACATAGATAAAAGACATCATTCTATTCGAGATTTAGTTGAGAAAAATGTAATTCACATTTAGTATATTGCTCTTCAAAATCGACTTAGGACATTTGAGCCTCGTGACTAATTTCTTCAAGCTTATGGTTGTATAAAAAGGCATGATCATATGAAAAAGAGCTACCTATGGCATTTGAGTGAAAGTTACCTTTCCTGTTTAAATCCCTCATGAGACTTGGAAAAATGCGATGAAACTTCAAAAAATTTGAAAAACTAGGATTTGGTGCAATTCATCGAATCTGTTATACATGTGTGACTTAAAATGTGACGACATTTGAGTCGCATTCATTGTTGCGATACATAACACTTATTGTATGCGATCGATTTTTTTTATTATTTGGCATATATATGGTTTTGCATGTCCTAGTGATGTTGGCTAAAATACTTGAGATTTGGTTTCCACATATAATCTAAGCTTGATATTGTTCTCTCCTAAAATTCGATAACCTTTATGGATATATTTTTTTGGTTGAACACGATTTGGAGGATAAGGAGAAATCAGATTTGATCTTAATTACTTTATCACAATTTGACTTAATCTGGACACTTTTTGAACTATAGTTATTAATCAATTGGACTTCATATGTTTCCTTATTTTTCGATTTCATGCGATATTATTTCCTTCAAAAAACTATCCTCTTTGTACCTTGAGAATAGTGCCCTATTATGTCACTTATCACATCCCTATAAAGTTGCAGGTAATCAAATACCCCCGCTCTCTCACATTGATCCAAGTTTGGTGTGTAGGCTTCTCTCTCTCTCTCTCTCTCTCTCTCTCTCTCTCTCTCTCTCTCTCTCTCTCTCTCTCTCTCCTCTCTCTGCATTTTTCTTTCTCACTTCTTTCATGGCCTGATTTTTTTCCTCCATCAAGAACTTGTTTGGCTGCCCAAGTAAATCCTCATCTTCATCACAAAACTCGAGACCAAAATCAAAAAACATATTGTCAAAACCACTTCCATATCTTTGTTAGGGATGGTGCCACATCGACATCACATCTCCCTCGACGAAATCCTCGGTCTTCTCGATCAAGGACATTGTGCCACTTCCTGAGTCTGTGTCTACACCATTTTCTACTTCTATAAAATTCCAAGGAAGACCCGAACCACTCCTCTAAAATTCGCTGCATATGGGTTAGTTGAAGATGCCACTTTGATCCGGGCTGCATCGATACGATTCAATCTTCTAAATCGGGTATGGATTCCTCACTTTATGAAAATCCATCCCCTACTAAAAGTTTTGCTCCTCTTGCTCTTGTTCATGTTCCACGCCAGAAGAAGTATTGGCGGCCGTTCTCCCTGGGAACGGACAATGAAATTGATGTGGAAAATCCCATAGATTTTTAGATTATTCAAATTGTGCATTGGCGCACTGGGAATCCTATTGTTCGACAGTCCAAACGTTTAAGAGGCTATTTCCGAGGATTTTGAATTATCTAATTCTTCCCCTAAAACCTCCCGTAAAAAGTCAAAAGAAAGAGGTTGAGGATACTTCAAAACAGGGGGATAATGTGCATATTCCTCATGTGAATTTGATTACTCGATGACAATGTTAATCAGTTTATGGTTCAACCAAGAGCTCCACGAGTGCGGATTCCCTGCGATGAACGATGATATGCCCATTGCTCGGATGGTTGAAGGCCAAAAAAAAAAAAAAGTGTTAACATTGATGTGGGCACATCGCGGCCTACATCTACGAATCTGAATCAAGGTCGAATTTGATAACTCGGCGATGAGTAATTTGATGCTACAAAGGAACCAAATACGTGGATGATTATGATGATTTGATTGATGAGGCTCGTGATGAAATGATTTAACAAGAGAGACAGGGAGGCTGTCGGGGTAGATCTGAGGAAGATGTGATGTCATCTAATGACACATCGATTCTGAATTTGACATAGGAAGAGCCCATTATGAGTCCTTTTACACCTCTGCTTTGCTGAGGTTTCATGCTTTACTTGCCCGCACTTTTGTTAAAGAAAAATGTCGAGACTTTGCTCACTTTTGCTAGTACAATTTGAATAGGTTTTTGAGGAAAAAACGTGATCACCGCTATTGACACAACACTCCCTTACATTGATACTATTATTTGTGAATTTTATGCTAACCTATCCCCAATTACCATTCGGAGATCTCCCAAGTATAGAAAAGTGTTTTTCGGGAATAGGATCTACAATTTCAATCCTACGGTGATAAATGAATTTTTGATTTGCACGACTTTGAAGAGGTTGATGTTCCCTATGACTATAATGAGATGACAAGGTTTTACGATAGGAGGAATTGAACAGTCTTGTGCCACACACCCTTTAAGCTTTTATGTGCACGCCTTACTTCTTTCTATGGGTTTTTGTACAAAATTTGATGTGTCAATTGGTATTAAATGCGATCCGCATATCACGAGCTTAAAATGCAATCGAACAACATCAACCAAAGCCACGACAAGCGTTCAACACAAGGCCTGGAAGAATCGTGGACTTTGCGATTACCCCCAAAGATTAAACATTTCTTATGGCGAGCATGTTACGATACACTTCCTACAAAGGTAAACTTGTGCAAACGGAAAATGCGGTTGGGCGTCATTTGTAACTTATGTGGAGAAGAACACGAGACTTTGACTCACCTCATGCTAAATTGCAATGTAACAAGGAGAATGTGGTACTTCTGACCCGTCACGACCGAACCTCGACAAATAACTCTTATGGGTCTTTCAAGAACTTCATGTGGACAGCGTTTCATCACTTTCCGATTGAAGTGACAGAGTTAATCGCAATACTAGCCTGGAACTTGTGGTCGCACGCAATCGAGTATGCCTTAATGGGGAACAATTCAATATGGTAGCTAATATCCAAACAAAGACACAAGCTATACATGGAAATGAAAAGTTGCTTTGTCAAAAACAAATGGACAAGCCACTTCACGTAAAGTGAGAAATGGAGTCGCCCGGTCACCGGTCGATTAAAATTAACACTTGATGTGGCGGTTTTTAAAGATGGTACAGCGGGTTACGGCTTTGTGGTGAGAAATGAAACAGGGGACACACTCTTTGCGCGAACCAAAAGATTATTTGTGGAAGGTAGTAGCACCTATCTCGAAGGATTGGCCATGCTTTTTGCGATACAACAATCATTGAAATCGGGTTTATCGGGCCTATAGTTTGAAAGTGATTCGAAAGGCTTAATTGATGGGGTGCGGTCGAAAAACTCCAGAGACGAGGTGTGATATAATTTTTGAAGACATCCGTAAGGTAGCTCAAGCAAAGCAGGTGTTCATGGATTTTCACATATCCATAGAAGTGCGAACCGTTTAGCCCATGAATTAGCTCATTTTCGCAAACACCCAATCTTGAATTGTATCTGGTGCGAAATGTTACCGAGATAGGCTTGAACAAATTCGTGTTCACGATGTAAACGTTGTTTCATGATTTATGAAATTTGTCTTTCTCAAAAAAAAATTGGGAAGGGTTTACCCTTTAATGTTGGGAAGTTAGTCTTTGAGGAGGTCACCTTCTTTGCGATACTCGATCTAAATCCTGGGCACTATCATTCCCTAGTCTCATCTACAAAATCGGTGTCTCAAGGGTTTGAACCTCGACAAGGTGAAAGGTTTACTTCTCCTCTCGCCTCTTTCATGTCTCTCATCCCTTCCTCAATTCCAAGAACAGAATTGTGGACCTACCTCTAGTGTATCCTAGGGATGCACCACCGCTCCCGAAACTCCCGTCACATATGCTTCTCCTTCCTGCAGAAATCCTTGTTCCCCGAGTCTATCCCGGATGTAGCTTCGATGTCATCTCGGATGTTGGCAACATCCAGGCTCACATTTCCCCTAACATTCCCTCTATTCCTATTTCTCGTGGCTTTTCTACAGTTCATCACGGCCTTTGTTGAGCAACAAATTGCTCATTTTTTTATATTCGCACTCGATTCTGAGACTATCATTGGTTCACTTTCGGCAAAAAAGGGGGAGAGAATCCGCATTGGACCAAGAAATGTTGCGATGGGAGTTATGGCTCATGATATTGCTCTCGGGAATGTTCCTCGATTATTGCTACTCCTACTCTTTGGGAATGTTGAAGGAGATGAAGGCCTTCGGTTTGATTTTTAAGGACATATGGATACCAATATTTCTATAGGCGATTTATATGATTTTTAAATATGGGTTGTATTAAACAATTATCTAGTTAGGGTTGCTTGTTTTTTATTTACGATTTATTGATGAAACTTGACTTATGCTCTTTTTGTTGCGATTATAAATGTGCTTTGAAATATGGTTACACCTTTTTCAATTGTTTCCTTAGCATGCAATTTAGGGGAGTTGGATTATTTTGTGCGTGAAAAGTGTTTTGTCGAGAAAGGCAAAAAGGAGGAAATTGTTAGGGCATGTATTTTGGGCCTAAAATAGTTTCCAAAAATAAAATGATTGTGTGTTAATTTGTTTTGCTTTTTAGACCTATGGTAAGATTGAGTTTTAAATAGATTAGGAAATATCTCATATTGATATGTTATAGATATAATAGGACTTTTTGATTCTTATCTTGTTTCCTAATATAAGTATATATACTGGTCATATATTTATATATATCTTCTTTCCATATTTAATAGGACTCTTGGAAGATCTTGGGCGCCTATATAAGAGAATAGGATGTGCTCAATCAATACACAAGAAAAATACCGAGATACAAGAGAATTAATGGAGTTAGGAGTTATTCAAGCACAAGAAACTTCATCATCTTGAATGCGATCTTGAATGTGACTACATCCACGGATAACATTCAATCTTGCAGATTGTGTTTGTTAGATTTTTCATCCATAACTTTTTGTATTGTGATAAACGAAGTCCATACATATCTATTATTGGATGAGTTATATTACATAGATCGATTTACTCTACATTGGAGTTTTCATTTATTTTCTACTAGATGATTTTAGTATAAAATCAAACGATTTACTAGTAGAATGTTTTGCCATATTGGCACATCTACAAGATAGTTTGCTTGTAAATAATTTTTACATATTGTGTTGTTTTATTTTTACTTTATTCCGTTGCATGTGATTGCGAATGTGATCACATGTATACTTTTGAAATTTTGGAATATCTACGGGCTACAATTCTTTTAAATATTAATATTAAAATTATTTCTTATAAATATAGAAAAACTACAAAATATGAAGCAAAACATAATTCACAAAGCCGTTTAATATTCAATTGTTTTTTATGAAGTTGTCGGAATTAAAAAAGTTATCAAATCCATTTTATAATATATATTGTATTTACAACATAATAAATAAAAAAGTCGTTTCGTATTTCATGATTTGAGTGTTGTTGGAAAGTGGAATAAATACAAATGGTTGAATAAACATAGTTATTTGAAATGTAATCTTATTTACTTTACATCATTCTTATTTAATTTACTTGAGTTTTTAATTAGGTTCTTTTATTAGGTTCTTATATAATTTACCCAACTTCAAACATATCACAAGTATGACATGCAATCTTATTTATCTTAAAAATATCATTTAATGAGTTGAATTTGGCTAAATAACTAGATTAGAAATTAAATAGTCCAAACATTAATTGTCATTTTGTATTTCAACATGAAAGTATTTATTAATCTTTTAACTTTCAATCTAATTCATTTAAATTAATATCCCATGGATGGAATGGGTTTGGTGGTGTAGTCGCCTCCGTAAATTCGAGGATGAAGTCAAATAATAAAGAAGAGAGCGATGAGATTTATTTTTTTCTTGAAATTAATAAATAAAGAAATAATTTTTATTTTTTAGAGAGGCAAAATTATAAAATTTTATAATTTTATTATAAAAATTTATATAACTATGACAAAAAATTGAAGTTGAGTCCCCCCGTGCGTCTTGTGTGTAAATGTAAACTACTCCTAAAATTAATATAAATTATATATATATATATAATTATTAAATTTTAAAATTTTGTTCACAATTTAGTATTTTCATGTGATATTTTAATATATATATATATATATATATATATATATATATAGGAGGATCTAATAAGACCGCATATTATAGTGAGACAATGTGGACTCATCTCAACCCTCCTAATCAATATCAATTGCTAAGATAAATAGAGGTTAGAATTACATTAAGCATTTAATTAAGACAAAATAAGGGTATAATTGTCAAAACAAACATGTGGGGACCATCCAAATATGGAATCGATTATTAGGAGAGTGAAAATCACGTGGGGAGATAGAAAATCGCGAGAAAATTAATTATTAGGAGAGTGAAAAACATGTATACTTAACACTATTTTCTTTGTATGTTTAACATAATTTTCTTGCATATTAAAATGATCAAATAAAAACATGTGGGGGCCGTGAATTAAGGAATGCGTTATAGAGGAGAGAGAGATCACGCTCATTAATATGTGGGGACCGTGGATTAAATAAATAACTTACGAGAGAGAGAGAAAATCACGCTCATTATTGTCTTGTATATTTAACATATATTTACAATATATTTAAAACTATTATGATGTATATTTAACATATTTGTCTTGCATATTACAATTGTCAAACAAAAATATAAGTATACAACAAAACACATATAAGTATACAACAAAAATCATAAGTATACAGCAACATAAATAGATACATAAAAAATTAACTACTTATACAGTAAAACACATATAAGTGTACATCGAAAAACATACAAGTATACAGTAATCCATCCACTTCAGCATCGTCTTCTTCACCAATTCTCCATCTACAACAATAACTACACCACTTCATCTCTCAACCACAGTGTAAATACCACTCGCAATATCTCCTTTTCCACCATTAATCGCACTAATTAAACTGTCATTGAGATTAATTTATCTGATTATAAACAAAAAAATTCATTAGAAATAAAAAATCTCAGGTTTCATCATCGTCAATGGATGTGGGGTCGTCCCTGACAGAAATTCCCTATCGGAAATTTCTTATCCTTTCGCGCGAAGCATCCGTTAAAGCGTAACCCAGGATCGTCTTTGGTTCCGGCGCCTGGACCGGCGGACCTCATCACCACTTCGGCGGCAAGAAACAGGTCAAGAATCTATTTAATCTTCTCTTATTTGATTTTGTGGGAGGGATGAACGGGATGAATGGGAGTTTTGCTTAAAATATTATTGTTTGTATTCCAATGAATTGAGCTTGATAGTTCTGCAACTTTTAATTACAGTTCTCTGGGACAAACAGCTCCTCCCATGGTCGCATTTTCCGGTCAGGGTCAATTGCATTCAAAATATTTGAGACAATAAATTGAAACCAACCATAGATGCATATGATACCATGGGAAAGATATTAAATGAAACACTAATAAGAAAATGATCAATCTGCCTTATTTGATTTAAAATATATTAAAAAGGTCATTAAATTGGGTGAATCTCAACCATCTAAAATTACTGATTTGTGGATAGGATTAGTCCACACTGTCTCCTATATATATATATATATATATATATATATATATATATACACACACACATATGGGATTGACTCAAATGAGACCAAGCCCTTTAGGTGATACTGGTAGGGATACATCGTGACCATTGGATTGAAAGTAGTGATGGTCCAAATTTTCCTTCCTTTTTTGGTAAACTGCCTAATTAAGTGGAGTTTTAAGGGCAATTATGTATTTACGATTTTAGTGCCAGGGTTAAGAGTGTAATTTTATTATTAATATTTTGGTAACAAAAAATCCTACCATATCTATATCCTGCGATTTTTGGGTCGATTATTTTCAAACTCGTTTACTGAGACACGGTGCTTGTTTCGCAAAACACAATCTGTATATTAAAATGTAACACACTTTTGAATATACTAAATATGCAAATTTAGAACACTATTCATGCAGATCATATAGATATGTAGTGTGTAGGGTATAAATTATAAGGCATAATGCATGATGCATTACAATATTTACTTGTTTTTTTTCCTAAGTATACACAGAAACAAACCTATATATGCATTTTACTATTCTAAATAAGCACAATATTAGAATTTTTATTACTTAAAGTGAATGTTAATGTAATACACTCTGTAAATACTAAATATGCAAATATAGAACACTATATATGCGAACATAAATATGTAGTATGCGGGGTATAAATTATACGGACCAATGCCTAATGTATTTCAATATTTTTTCTTGTTTTGTTCTAAGTATACACACTAACAAAGTTATATATGAAATATCCTATTTTATATAAGCACATTATTAAAATTTCTTATGCAAGTTTTTCTTACTCAAGTTTGAATATTATGCAAATAGTAAGATTTCAACATGCATTTGCTTTCATTGTTTTTATGTATATACTAAATTGATTATTGATATTTGAGTACAATTTATGCTATATAATTATTCTAACTATATAAAATATATATTCTAAATACACAATATACATATATTCAAAATATGCAAAAAAAAATGTGACGATTCCGCCTAATGTATTGTTTCTTTGGATTGGTTTTCGATATGTATGCGATTCAATATGTGATGATTTTGCTAGTAGAAATGAAAATTTCAAATGGATATCGATGGGTTACGTAGTTAGCGGGTTTTTTGGCATGGGGGAGAAGGAGGTGGTGAATGCGTGATTCTAGGATATGTGATCAAAAACAAATTTCATCCCTTATAGTTACCATTAGTTAGTTAGGCGGATATTTTTGGTCTAATTATGTGATGCCTATTATACCCACTAGGCGTTTTGTTCTATTTTTAGTGCTACAAAATTTACTAGATCTTGGCCTTCCATTATTTTTTTTTTGGATGGTGTAGATGTGTCCCTAAGGTCTCACTGAGACTATGGTCTCATAAGATCCTCTCCCTATATATATATAGGGATTGGTTCAAATGAGACCAACCCATTTAGGTTAGTCCATAGGAACACTTATGGACTCTTGATTTAAAATTTTAAATGGTGTAGATCATTATAGTTATTTTAGGTTAATAAGGGTATATTTGTACTTTTTATATCATCAATTGATTAAATAGGCTGGTTAATATTTTTAAAGCAAATACAATCTTACCTTTTCGATTGGCGATTTTTTGGGAGAAAAAAACACATCACTTTTATACCTGGTTTTGGTTTATCATATATTTAGTTCGGTGAAATTGTATACTTAGTTCGGTGGGCTTGTATACTTAGTCATGTTTTATTGTATATTTAGTTCGGTGGATTTGTATACTTGGTCCAAATGGAATCGTATTCTTAGTTATATAAGTAGGTTAGTGAATTTGTATACTCGATTACGTGTATTTAACTTAGTTCAATGGAATTGTATACTTAGTTATATAAGTAATTCGATGGAATTGTGTATTTAGTTTAGTATAATTGTATACATAGTTAAATGTTTACGTATACTTAGTAATATTTTAATGTATAGTTAGTTCAATATAATTGTATACTTAGTTAAATGTTTATGTATACTTAGTAATGTTTTAATGTACGGTAGTTTAGTGATATTGTATACTTAGTTAATTATTTTTGTATACTTAGTAATGTTTTAATGTATAGTTAGTTTAGTGGAATTGTATACTTTTCATTAATTGTTGCATAGTGCATTTCGCCAAATTTGAATAATTTGCGGGTTCTTGTGAAGAAGGAGAGGAAGGAAATGTGAATCGCGTGATTATGGGGGCGTGATCAATAACAAATCACGTCCCCTAATTTGTAGGAGACGGTTACCATATTTAGTTTTACGGATTCCTATTTTACCCATTCTAATGTATACTTTCATATGAATTGATGTATATATTTGTTGATATCTTGGCCATTGATTTATTTTTTTGATGGTATAGATCGGTCTATGGTCTTACCTTGGAGGGTGGTCTCACAAGATCCCTCCTATATACATATATATATATATATATATATATATATATATATATATATATATATATATAGGGATTGGTTCAAATGAGACCAATCCCTTTAGGTTAGTCCATAAGAACACTTATGGACTTTTGATTTAAAATTTTGGATGGTGTAGATCATTTTAGTTAATTTAAGCATATAAGGGTGTAATTGTACTTTTATATTTAATTAGTTATGTTAATTGGACGGTTATTAGCTATTTTTAAGGAAACATAATCCTACCTTTTCGATTACCCGATTTTTAGGGAGGAAAAATCATCAACTTCAATCGTTTTTTAAAAATTGATACTTCTTTCCGCCATATTTGTGAGCAGTCGTTTTATTGTATACTTAGTTCAGTGGACTTGTATACTTAGTCATTTTATTATATATTTAGTTCAGTGGATTTGTATACTTGGTTTAGTGGAATCGTATTCTTAGTTATATAAGTAGTTTAGTGAATTTGTATACTTAGTTATGTGGGTTTGTATACTTAGTTCAATGGAATTGTATACTTAGTTATATAAGTACTTGAAAGATAATTGTATACTTAGTTAAATATTTACGTATACTTAGTATTATATTAATGTATAATTAGTTCAATGTAATTGTATACTTAGTTAAATATTTATGTATACTTAGTAAAGTTTTAATGTATAGGTAGTTTAGTATAATTGTATACTTAGTTAATTGTTTATGTATACTTAGTAATGTTTTAATGTATAGTTAGTTTAGTGTAATTGTATACTTTTCATTAATTGTTGCACGATTTTTTTGCCATATTTGAATAAATTATAGGTTCGAATGGGAAGGGAGAGAAAGGAAAGGTGAATCGCTTGATTATGGCGACGTGATCAATACAAAATCACATCCCTAATTTTTATGAAGCGATTACTATATTTAATTTCCTGGATTCCTATTTTATCCCTTCACATTGTGTATACTTACTTATGAAATGTTGTATATCTTGGCCATTGATTTACTATTTGGATGGTGTAGATTTAGTCTTATGGTCTAACCTAGGAGGGTAGTCTCACAAGATCTCCTCCCTATATATATATAGGGATAATGTTATATGAGACCACCTCATAGGGTGAGTCCATGGGATCAATCCTAGCCATATATCTAATTTTTAAGAGTGCGATTTAAGAGGCTAAATTACAAATTACAAGCTAGTTAATTAAACATAGGGGTAAATTAGTCATCCTCCAAAATAACCCAATATTCACGGTATTCAGCAATATTCACGGGATTCACGCAATTCTTCCAAATCTCAAAGCAAAATCAACGTAACAACCCTCCTCCTTCTTCTTCAACGCACTATCGTGAGAAATCCTTCATCTTTCTTCTTCAACGCATTACCAAGGGCTGAAAAAAGTCTGAGACAATTTGCCATAGTTGCTAGAACTCACTACTGATTCAAAAGTTGCTCATGAAGATGTAATTTTTGCTTGTATAGATGTGTCATGGTGCTTTTAGATATATTAACTACATAAGCAAGTCATGAGCAACAAATCCATAGTTCATAAGCAACAAGCTACATAAGCAATGAATATACACTATGTATGCACCGGATATATATTAACTACATAAGCAAGTCATAAGCAACAAACTCATACTACATAAGCAACAAGCCTATACTACAAAAGCAACGAATATATACGACATATGGACCACAATTACATTAACTACATAAGCAAGTCATAAACAACAAACTCATATTATATAAGCAACAAGCCTATACTACATAAGCAACAAATATACACTACGTATGCACCACATATACATTAACTACATAAACAAGTCATAAGCAACAAACTTATACTACATAAGCAACAATATACACTACATTTGCAACACAAATACATTAACTACATAAGCAAGTAATAAGCAACAATCATATACTACATAAGCAACAAATATACACTACATATGCAATACATATATGATTAAAATTACACATGCAACATGGTTATACTACACGTGCAATATGATTATATATTACATAAGCGATTAACAACGAGAATCGCTGGAGAAAAAAAAAACGTGAATATGAGGGATATGGGTTACTCAAAAACTGAAAACACGTGTCACGTGAAAGGGGAAAGCAAATTGAACGTTATTGAGATCTCATCAAATATCAATAATCGATTCTATATTGTAAATGATCACCCTACCCTTCTTAGTTGTTGAAACAAAAAAAAAAAATACAAAACGCGCCTAAAAATCTGGACCATCCAAAAATATTAATATATAGTTAGAATCGGGTCCTATAGACTCACTTTAAATAGGAGGACCCATTTGATCCATATCATATATATACATACATATATATATATATATCACAATGTTCTTCTCCCGACTCCATCCTTATTAAATGGTACCAAAATGTAACTTTGTCATCCAAATTTAATCAGGATGTAGTTGCATATTGTTTCATCTCGTATATGAAATTGTTTAAATTACAATTTTTTGTCATTTACAAAAATATATTATTTTATCTAATATTTTCGCACACAAAAATAACAAAAAAACTATTTAATTAACCTAGTAACCAAAGCACCTTTGTCTAAGTGTTTTAAAATGCAGACTTTTCTTTTTCTTTTTCTTTTTTTGGTGGGCTTTTACTTTATACCCATACAAATTAGGGTTGTGCACGGGAATTGGAGATTACCAAAATCGAAATGATATTCGATGAAAAATCTTCAACCGAAAATATCCGTTGATTTTTGACTTTCCCCAAATCTTAACCGCCCAAAAATATTTTTGGTACGGTTTCGAGATTTTTCAAATATTCGTATCGAGAACCATATCGAACCACTCAACCGGGACCAAGATAGAACCGATTTTAAAGATTTTTATATAAATACATATACATTATTTCTATTTTATTTATATTTTGATATTGAATTAACTACAAACTATTTGAAATTAAATTGAATATAAAATATAATTTTAAAAAAACATAATATTGCAACTATTATGAATTTAAAAGAAATTAATATTAATTAAATGATTAGTAAATTGCACTTAAAATATAAACAAGTTTATACAAAAATTTTATTTCATGTTAATTTATCAAAATTATTAGTTAATTATAATTGTTACGAGTCAATAGAAGGACAATTGGAATTTAGGATTGTATTACCCATTATAGTTTAGTTTTTATTTTAACACTACACAAAAAACTAGAACTTTAGAAGTATATCCATTTGGTAATTTATATATTGATTTCCTTTTTTTCAAATTTGTATGTTTTATTTTTGACTAATCTCCATCCCAAGCCGAATCATACCGTCTGTACCATTAGAATCGAATCTCCGTCCCAACCATCCCAAACATTCTGATGCGGTTCGGGACGAAGATTTTTTCTATGGTTGATTCCGGAGATTCATTTTTAGAATCTCCAAACTTCGGGATTCGCTTCGTAGATTTGGAACCATCCCGTCCGTCTGGACCCTAATACACATATACATCTCTTATCTTTAAATTATAGGTATATATTAATATATTATTAAAGGAATATAATTTATTCTTGTAAAAAATAATAATTTGTGCATTCGTTAATTACTACACACTAATTAAAGCATACACACATTAATTAATATACATTCATTAATAGCATTAATATATTGCCGGATATTTTGTTTTGAGAGAAATATGAATATCATTAATTAGGAGGCCATCTCCAAAGCAATTTGGTTCGCCAAATGATCGGGAATGTCCCCCGATAAATGGCTCCATACAACGAAATAAAAAAGCATGACAAGCTAAAAAATGAGCTAAAATATTTCCAAATCTTCCGACAAAACTCGGACTAACAAACTCAAAAGTCAAAAAGATTAAGCATATCGCCAAAATATTCCCTAGGTAAGAGTGGTCGTCAGATTGTTTTGTAAGTCTTTGAACAGGTGTTGCTGCCCATTTACAATATTACGTGCTTCAGTTCAAATTCGAGCAAGAACCTTCCTCATAAGCTAATGCTTCCGCCACATCAATCTCATAGTCGCCAACATTAATTGCATCACCGTCCGAATAAATTGTCCCTTGTGGTCTCTAATGATAGCCTCAATCCTGGTACCATTACCACTTATGATGGAGGTGTCTATATTATTTTATGACTCCATGAGTGGGAGGAAGCCATGTATTCTTTGGGATTATGGGAATTTGTAGACCTTGTTGCTTGAACCGCCTATCTATGTTCCTCCACCTCGAACATGCATATTGAAAAACCCGATGGTGCTCCATATATTTTACCATTGAACACAACTTGGTTTCTTACCAACCACACACTCCACAAAAGCATTGTAAAGATGTTGTGCCTCTCCTCATCCTCTCTACTTATAAAATCATGAATCCAATCACCCATTGTGTCTCTGTTCAAACAAGACGGTAATGCTATCCGGAGATGACAGACGCCCAATGGGAGAACTCGGCCATGTGCAATCTCTCAAAGCATGTTCAATAGTCTCGATTCCATCGCGCATCTACACAAATAGTATTAAGATCCACTCCTTCTCTCTCTCGACTTTCAAAGTGATAATACCCTAGCAAAGTTCAACATAAAAACCTTCACTTTTGTTGGAATATTTAAAGCCCATAACCACTTCCATATCCGAGTTGTAAGCGTAGACGTAGATGAGGAAGACTCGTGTGCTCTCCTTCATCGACTTTACAAGTTTATACCTTGATTTAACTCGATATTTTCCATCCATAGAATAGTGCCATATTAGGCAATCCTCCCTCGGATGAGAACAGACGGTGATGGCTCTAATAGCGGCATTCCGTTGGATTAAAAATCTCATTAATCAAATTTATGTTCCATAACTTTCCATATCAGATGGCAGTCATTCACTATTAAATTCTCCAAATCTCTTTTTGGCTCACATGGTAGTAATGAGAATGGCGGTCGGGCAACCAGTGCAATCCCGATGTGCACTTGTTCTCCATTACCGATATTCCACCTAATACTACCTTGAAGGATTTTCCTATTCGCTACAATGCTTATGCACGTGTATGATGGATTATGGCCAATCTGTAGCTTCAAGGAAAGAGCTTCTAGGGTAGTATTTTGCCTATAGCACTTTGGATAGAAGGGAGTGCTTATCATGAATTAGTTTCAACCCTTCTATTCCAACATCGCTTCATTAAAGAATGCCTAAATCCCAGCCCCTTCCCATTTGTATCGACAAAAAGAATGCTCCAAGATCGCTAATGAATTCGGTTTTATTCCTTTTTGCCCCCTCCAAGATTTGCTAATGATCGAGTTAATCGATTGCAAATATTAATGGGAAAAAGAAAGTAACTCATAAGATACGAGAGGATAGCTTGCACGATTGATTGAATTTATATGAAACTCGTCGAAAAGAACCTCCCTTTCCAATCCTTTAAAAAAATTTGAACTATATCGTCCACCAAAGAGAAAATTTCCTTCTTCGATCGCCCCACCACCACCGGAATCCCCAAATACATCGCATGTTTCTCCACCAGGCCCACACCTAGCAAATGTGCAAGCGTCATTTTATTATCGAGTTGGACCCTTTTGAAAACAAATCTCCGAGTTTCCAAGCCGATATGTTGTCCTGAGGCTCTTTCATGAGAATTTGATAATCTCTTTAGTGAATTCAATTTCCGCTCATTTCGACCAAAATTGATAATGTTTTCTACAAAAAATTAATGTGTAATTCCAGTGCATTTATTTGAGTTTAATGCCATGTAGCTTTGCTCCCAAGTTTCCTTTATGAATTAGAGTGAAAAAGTTTTACGCACAAAATAGGAACAAATAAGGAAAAGTGGGATCCTTGTCGAACCCACGATAGGGGTAAAACGTTTCACCCGAATGGCCATTAAGTAAAATCGAAAACAACACCGTACTAACACATTTCATAATTAAATCAACAAAATGCACAGAAGGCCTAATTTAATCATGACACGATGAAGGAACGACCATTCTACCCTATCATATGCTTTCGACATATCCAATTTAAAAGCAAGCCAACATTTCTTTTCCGCGCAATTAGTTTTGATGGAGTGAAAGATTTCAAAAGCCATAAGAGCATTATACATAATCAAATGGGCCGACACAAAAACAGTTGAGTATGGTGAATTAAATTGGGCAACACTAATTTAAGCCTATTTGCAATTGTTTTTGTTATCAACTTAAAGATAACATTACATAAGCTAATATGTATATAATCAAGAACCAGTTTGGGGCCTTTTTTGTTGGGAATGAGCACAAGATAAGTATTATTTATAAGACTCGACTAGCATCACTATTTAAGACTTCTAAGACAACATCGAGAATCTCAAAGTTAATTAAAGGCCAAAATTTTTGGTAAAAAGAGGAGGCATCTTTGTCTGGTTTGGGCGCTTTTGTAGGATGCATTTGAGTAAGTGTTGTGACCACCTCATCTTTCCCAAAAGCTTTTGTCAAAGTTTCCAACATGTTAGACGTGTCTTGCGGTCTCTGACTTCTTGAACTAGATCCATTTCCAAGTTTGATTCTAAGTTGAACAACTTCTCATGATAGTCCGAAACTCTTTTTCTATGTCTTGTTCCTTCTCCGCCCAATCTCCCAAGATGTCCCTGATTCTTTCCACATTGTTTCAAGCCCATCCGCCATTAGAGATTTGTGGATAAAAGCCATATTTTTATCACCTTTTTATCCAATTAGCCCGTGATCATTGGTGCCATATATTTTCTTATTCAATATGATGTTTTCTTAGGTGACTTTCCAATATCCTTCTTTCTCAAGCCTTTCCCCAAGTTAAAATCATCGAAATAGCCCCCGCAATTGACTCTCACACTCCTGAATATATTTATTCACACTTCCGAAGTGAGTATGTTCCCATATTTTTAAATTTTCCCGCTCCTTTGGATTCTGTCATTTAATAGCGCCATTTTCGTATGACCTTGTCCTTGATTCCATGCATTCCAAATAATTGTTTTGTATTACTCGTCGGCAAGCCACATGAATTCAAATCAAGATCTTCCTTTTATTTTTATTTGTTTTAGTATTTGCGGACTTTAAGTATCGCCAATTAATCAATGTCGGGCAATGATCAAACGCCACTCGAGGAGGTGATGGACCTTATACTCCGGAATTTTGTAAATCGGTGGTTGCCCAAACATCTCATCCAACCTTTACTTTATATTTTGTTCACCTTGTTGTCCAATGGACCACGTAAACGTGAATCCATCGTGCCCCAAATCCTCCGGTTTGTGTGTCTTGAAGTGCTTGATGAAATTCGTCCATTTTTATGTGATCTTTTAATCGTTCACCAACCTTCTCAAAATTAAAAAGGATTTCATTAAAGTCCCCTACGCGCAGCCAGAGTTAGGTTGTTGTACCAAAGCCGATTTCTCACAAGTTCCCGGATGAGACATTTCGATCCCTCCTCCCGGCCATCCATAAATCCCCATATGCCTCCATGTGTCATCGTCGTCCACGACAATTCCATCGATATGGTGTAGCGAGTCCGACAAAAGCTTGAATTCATAATTTCCTTTCCAAAAAGATGCAAACAACATTTTTGCCCCCTCCCCGCCATTTTATCGAGTTAACCACATGAAAGATTCAAAATAGATTTTGACACACTTTCAACATCATGTCTATTCAATTTTGTTTCCATTAAGAAAACAAATGCGAGATCTTTGCCATGTATATATTGTTTAAGCACCCGCATTTGTCGGTGAGTTCCCAAGCCCCGACGGTTTCAATTGATACAACTCATTAGCTCGGTGGGGCCGCTCCACGCGCCTCTGCCAATAACACAAACTTACGTGGAACATCAAACAAACCAAACTCACGGGCTCATTTATTTTTCTCATCATCTAGGCTCCTTCAAATTCATCTCGTCTCTTGTTTGAGTTTTTGGGAATATTTGGTTTTTGTGTGGGGGCTAGTTTCTTGATTCTGGTCCATCCTTTATTGGGTTTAGGTTTAAGAGTTGTAGTGTGCTATTGTGGGGGTTGGGGGATGAGGGGTTGGTATATGAGTAGTGGGGATATGATGTTTTATCGGGTTTAAGGTTTGTCTAGTGGGATAGGCTCTTTACCAAGTTGGTTAGTAAATGTGGTTGGTGGGTTAGGTATGGCGAGGAAAAATGGGTTGTGATGGTGGATTTAGATTAAGTCGTGGTGGGGATGTGGTTTTGGGGGCCTTGGATCACTATTTTCTTTGGGGGTAAAATTCGGTCGTACATGGGATGTCGAGGTAACAGTGGGGATATTTTTTTAGGTGTTTGATTTATTTCGGGGGATGTAATGGAGAGGACTCTAGGGACCTGGATGTACGAGTTAAGTGAGACCACCATCCTTACTAAAGTTTTCACTCGATTGCTTTGTTCTATGAAGTGGATAGTGTTTTTATGGATCGGAGTTAAAGGGATAGAGGTTTTGAAGCGGATAAGTTAGTGGATGAAGAAGATTCTCAATTTGGTGATTTTCCAAATAAGCTTCGGTGGATAGGGTTGACGGGATTGGTTGGGGGATCTTTTTGGTTTTTGGTTTGTTTGAGGGTAAGGCTTTCATCCAAGGTCCATGCTTCATCTTTGGCCGTATCCTAACATTCATTCTTGTCATAAAGTTTGCAATTGCAAAAAAATGGCTAATGAGTCCACAAATAAACAACATGTAGGAGAGCTTCATATTTGATGGAAGTTGCGGCTTGAACCTTGCACTCTTATTGTTAGCACTCTAACGAGTGGCTTTGTAATGTCAATGAGAATTTTGAAACGGATAAATTTGCCAAATAACCCCTCCATGGACAATCCAAAATCTTCGGTTCTCCCAACCGCTTCTCTAATATTCGCATGCGAAAAAGAATTGACAAGCCACCGGTACATCGTAAGCTCGAATCCGGCGGCCTTTGTGATTTGATCCATTGATGGTTGTTCATATTCCTCAAGTTTTCGAATCGCTTGAAGCCCTACATGAAAATGCCACGGTTGGTTTGCGAACCCAATCTCTGTCTTTGTTATTTTGAGAACGAAACAAAATCGATTCGCATCCCATTGTATCGCAATTACCGATTTTCTCGACTTCCAGGCTTTTTCATATCCTCGGTAAGGTAAAAACGTTTCCAAGATTTATCGGTATGCATCTTTCGCACGAAACAAAGACGTAGAATCCACCTCTTTATTCCAATTATCATCGCCTAATCCATCCAAGTCCACCATAGTTTCTATCGTCTCAATCGATCTTCCATCCTGGTTGGATCCGGGTTCTAGCATGTAGACTGTGAAGCACAACGCACAAACAAAAATTGGAAAACTTTAATAAGAAGCGAACAAAGAAGATACTCGGTGGGAGAAGGAGCCTAACACAAAGACAACCTACTGAGAGAACCAAGGGATTGAAAGACTATGAAAAGAGATGCGGAAAACCTAGGACAAACCCTAATCCCAAGACACGACGAGAAAAAAAAAAAAGGAAGAAAATGGAAAAACCATAATAAACGACAAAGGAAATGGAAAAAACTAGGCGAGGTGATTAAGAGCCAAGGAAGATGATATGACTTTGGTGATCCAAAAATAAAGACGGCCGAGATCGACTCTTTCATTGAAGAGAACGGAAAATAAGACCACTAACAAAACCCTAACAGGTGACCCCGATTCCTTCAAGGAGGAGAACTCTACCGTCTACTTAATTTAATAGCTAAATTGCAAAAATAGGACATTAACTATACTCCACTAGCAAGAAAGAGGACACTAAGTTTGCGGGTTTTTAATTTTGGACAATAACTTTTAATTTATTTTCATATATTCAAATTCTAATTGTTAATTTGTAAATTTGTAAAACATTTTTGACTTGCCACATAAATAACTATTTTCAACACATAAGTAATTAGTCCGACTTAGAAAGATTTGGGCACACTATTGAGGCCATATGGCAATGAGCCCGAATTCGGGATCAATTTGTCCTCAATTGGGGCTCAATTTGTCCTTAATACACAAAAATCAAAGTTATTGTCCTCAATTCAAAAAAACCCGAAATTTATTGTCTTTAATTTAAAGCCCACAAACTTAGTATCCTATTTTTACGAGTGGGGTATAGTTATTGTCCTTGTTTTGCAATTAGGCTAATTTAATGGAGTGAACAATAATATATTGCGAGTTGGAAAGCATGTTTTAAGCGAGAACTTTATATTTCTGTCACTATCTTGCTTTTATAAATAATATTGATAGTCACATAATTATTATATTTTTTAAATTTCTTGACTTCTTATGTATAAATAAATTTTGCAATAATAAATTATACGTGATAATAGAGTTTTTGTATAGTGTAGAACCAAAATTATACTTATAATTAACCCTAGCCGCCCCGTCTTATTTTACCAAAATAATATCCATTTTTTTCCTCCTTCCACCATAGGCGAAAGGGGATAATAGTTTTTTTTATTATTTTTCTTCTTCTCTTGTGTTTTTCAATTTCCCTCCTTGGTGGGAGTTAGTTTCTCCCCTGTGGAAGTAGATTTTTCCTTTTATGGGAGTAGGTTTCTCCCTTCTGTAAGAGTTGGTTTACCTTTTTTGTTTGAGTTTTTTTCATTTGTGTTTTTTTTTTCCTTTTTAGATATATTCAACTATTAAAGATCTATTCATCGGGGCTTTATTCGAAGTTCTTCATCAGTTTATGGTATATCTGTAGATCATAAAAGAGTGTGGTATGGATCATTCAAACTTTGATTGTAAGTACAAGCAGTCACTCATTCAACTAAGAATCTCAACCTACGTCTTTGAGTTTTAATGTGATGTTTTATGATCTATTATATCTATTTAGTTTTATTTTTTATTTGCCTCCCTATTTTGCCTTGTTTAAAAGGTGGAGTTTATTTGAGGTTTTCCCTCCGACTTCATTAATTATAACAATGCAATTTCCTTGTCAAAAAAAAAATTATACTTAGAATTTATATAAGTCAAATCATTTTCTTTTGCACAATATTTTTCATTTCTACTTTGATTAAATTTCAACATAACGTTCCCAACATTAGGGAGTTCACGCGTAATGTCTTCATGGGGTAGGTCGCAAATTCTCAATGTATAGGGTCCCACGAAAATTTAACTTCAAAAAATATTTATTTTTTATTATCTTTTCTTTGGTGAAAAAGAAAAAGAAAAAAATTTGTAGCTATGTACCATCAACAATCCAACCCACCATAAGATTAACAAAACTTAAAGTCAATCTTATCGGCATCTAATACCAAAGACATTAACCAATCAAAATCAATTTAACCGACATTAAACTTACTAATTAGTGTTAAGTAAGCATGGCATTATAATTTAATTAATACTATAAATAAATAAACAAATGAGCAAATGGGCTTTTGAAGTAGTCCCTGATAAGTACTCTATATTATCCGGTTTTTTGTTTTTCTATAAAAAAATAAAAGAGATTTTCCAAAAATATTAAATTAGCAATAGAAATCAAAGATCCTTAAACCAGTGGTTTCTTAGATCACTATGTTGTCAGTGTGACCTAAGAAACAAGAATGTCAAGCTCTTGGAATAAGTTTTCTTTCAATTTTTAATAGTGCAGTGACTTAATAGTAACATAATACATAATGCTCTAATCATCATTCACAATTCCAGTTTTGCTTATGTTGGAGATAGAGCTAATTTAAGTGGGATTCAGTTCAATCCAAGTTGATGTTACCACCATATACATTTACAATATATATATATATATATATTATATATACGCCTTTTTAATCATGCAAGTGTTGATAAGTGTATGGGAATTCTTGATGAACATTGATGGTGAAAACCTGTCATTTATAAATAGCTAGGGTAAGGTTTGGATTTATTTTGGTGTTTTTGAAATATGTTTTTGTGGGAAACTGGGAATTGATCAAGATGTCAAATGGGCTTTGTTGGTTGGGCTGGTCCATGCTTCAAAATACATATAAAATATATTGGGTCGATTGGCGGGCCAATCGCATCGAACCTACGAAAATCATCACAACCCGATTTTTCATCGGGCCTCGGATCAAGCTAGTTTTGACAACTCTAGTGAGAATGGCTTGAATTAAGTAATATTTAGTTTTTTTTTTTTTGGAAAATACTTTTAGAGTAATAATAAAATATCATTTTGCAAGTGATATCACATCAATAATTCTTAATGAATTACTACAAGTATTTTCTAATGTAAAAAGAATGTGATATATGTTGGAATAAACTTTAGTGAATTACATCACTTTAATCCAGGAGCATTCATATCGAATTATCAAGAATCAAAGACTAGATTGCGGAGCGTGCACGAATTCCATAGCCGTAGTTGAATCCTGGGATTTAGCCTTCTAGATCTACACGTCTCGAAGCTTTTCGAGAACCCTTTAGTTTTTTCCGTAGGTTTCTTTCCGACGATGGGATAGCGAGAATAGAATGTCGTAGACGTGTGACCTAGGGACCATAATTCTTATATAAGCGTGTTATATTGGGTATCCTATTTTAGCCCATCATTAAAATAAGAATGACCCATTAAGTCTCTACACATTAAAGGCCCACACCCTATTAGATACATTAAAGTCCAATTCCTTAAACATTATTTGATCACTTATAAAATGGGTTTAACCTTAATTGTGATCCACAATGTATAATTATTTCACATATAAGCCCAATGTTGGATTATGATTCAACAATCTCCCCTGGGCTATATGTATAACCTTATAATTATGTATTGTAAAAGTAATCATATGAGCTCAACTTTGTTGTCATAACCAAATGTATCTCGTAACCAATCCGGTCCATTAATCGTACTAACATAGGATAAAGAGACATTCGTTACATTTATCGTAATTTCGACCCATCAATGGTCACATATGCCAATATAATTAAAGACATGGATCATGATGTGGATGTGTAGCATGGAAATTTCAAGCTATGTGATCTTAACATGTCTATTTCTAAGCTGGTCCGCCTTACCTTAGTGAGATCAAACCATATGCCGAGAATCAAAGTGTGAATATCTTTGAAACTTTATCTCTGCGAGTAAAACCTTAATATATCCTTAAATTGAAGTATTTGAAAATGTGTCCACGTTAAAGGAACATTATAATTACAAACTCCCACTAGAATCGAATACCCTTTAAAACGTATATCCTGAACGATTTGACACCCATATAAGCAACAAGCTCGTGAAACCTTTTGAGTGGCAACCCCTTAGTAAACAGATCCGCAATAATGGAGTTTGTATCAATATATTCCATAGACACTGTCCACTTTGACTTATCTCATTAACAATCGGGAACTTGATCTCTTTATGTTTAGTCTTCGTCGAGTTCTCATTGTTTGGAATATAGCGTTCTTGCTCAATATCACAAACTTAGTGGTATTTTAATACCATCTACATCACGCGACCTCATGACAAACTTTCGCAACTATAATCCATGATTTGGATGTTCCATAACACGCTATGAATTTTCCTACCATGATAAAGGAGTCTATATTGTAGACTGTTTAGAACTCTTCCACAACTAGCGAAAATACACGAGCCAACTTAAATACCATGTTATCTTGACATCCAATAAAATCGAGTCGGTATACCGAATGATCTCAAACTGATCCGACCTATGATATGTGAGCATGTAATCTTTCTTTATCCATAAGTACCTTAGACTTGTTTGGATACTTTTCAAATATTGTATATTCCTGACTTACTCATATATCTGCCAAGCATCCCTACAATGTACACAATATCCAATCACAGACATACACGATCATACATCGGACTCCATATTCTTGTGACGTATGGAATCTTCTCGCATTTTATTTTCCTTAAATCATTCTTAGGGCACCAATTGAGACTGAACTTGTCTCCCTTAGCCATAGGGTTTTGATTTGGTTTACAATCACACATGCAATTTGAATGACCTTTTCGATATAGCTCTTTTGTGATAATCCAGAGTACTCTGAGAATATCATTGTATTTATATCCTAACACAAAAAGAGACATCACCAAAATCTTTCATCTCAATATTCTTAATCGTCAAATCTCTTGGTGTTGTGCAATAGCGTATATCGTTGATGGCAAGCAAAAATGTCATCGACATACAAAACCAAAAATATATACTTGCTCCCACATAACATATGATATATTCAATCATCATCCAAATTCATCTCAAAACCAAACGAGATGATCACTTGATGAGACTTTAAATACCATTGTCCAGATGTTTGCTTGAGTCCATATATGGATTTCTTAAGTTTGCAAACCATATCCTTTGAGTCTTCCGACACAAAGTTTTCTCGTTGCACCATATAATTTGCCTCATCAATGTCACCATTGAGAAACAACGTCTTTACATCCATCTAATGTAACTCAAGATCAAAGTGTGCCACCAATGCCATTATAATCCTGAAAGAGTCTTTCAAAGAAACTGAAGAGAAAGTCTCTTTATAGTTGATGCCTTCTTTCTGTGTAAAGTCATTTGACAAGACGAGCTTTGTACCTTCCCTCATTGCCTCTTGATTCTTTCTTGGTATTAAATATTCATTTGCAACCAATGCGTTTCGCACCTTATGGCAATGGGACAAGTTCTCACGCGTCATTGTCCCTCATGGACTTAATCTATTCATTCATGGGCATCCATCCACTTTTGAGAGTTGGGACTTTACATGGCTTGATAGAAAATGATTGAATCCTCTTCCACCATTCCAATGCCAACCTCATTTTCTTTGAGAAACGCAATGTAATCATCTGGTATTGCACTTCTTCTTTCCATAGTGGATCTTCTCAATGGCATAAGTTCTTGAGGTTGTAGAGTTTGTTCATCTGGAATAATTTAAACAGGCGGTTCTCCGACATTGTCTTGATTTGTGTCATTGTCCCTCATGGACTTAATCTATTCATTCATGGGCATCCATCCACTTTTGAGAGTTGAGACTTTACATGGCTTGATAGAAAATGATTGAATCCTCTTCCACCATTCCAATGCCAACCTCATTTTCTTTGAGAAACGAATGTAATCATCCGGTATTGCACTTCTTCTTTCCATAGTGGATCTTCTCAATGGCATAAGTTCTTGAGGTTGTAGAGTTTGTTCATCTAGAATAATTTAAACAAAGCGGTTCTCCGACATTGTCTTGATTTGTGTCTTGAACAAGGTCGGGAAAAATTCGATCAATGCCAACAACACTGTGGGAACATCAATATATTCCTCTTCAAAGACAAAGTCTTTAACTCTATCTCCCCGCAAACTCAACATCCTCAAAGAACTAGGTATTTACCGACTCAAAATTAGTCTTAGTTGTGGGATCATAAAACTTGTACCACGAAGTCCAGTTTATTCTCGTGAGGTTGTAAGGCCTTGCCTCGACTAGACATTCCCAAACGTGCAAGTGCTTCAGACTAGGCTTCTTGCCCATCTAAAGTTCATAAGGGATTTTGTTAGTCGCTTTAGTTGGAAACCTTACTAAGGATATATCTTTGACACTTAATTGCTTCTTCCTAGAGTGATTATGGTAAGATAGAATGACTAATCATACTCCTCACCATATCCTTAAGCATTCTATTTCATCTTTCAAAAACACTATTCATAATAGCAAACCCGATTTAGTGTACTATGGGGCGATCTTCGCATTCCTCTAGGAATTGGCAAACGGTCTAGATGTTGTTCACCGAACCATCATATCTATCGTTGCATACACCACCACGATCAAATGTGATGTTTTTAATCCTTTTGTTGAGTTGATTCTCAACTTCACCCTTATAGGATTTAAACACATCTAGTGATTGTGACTTTTCATGAATGAGAACTTGTAGCCGTATCTAAAATATCGTCTATGAACATTATTATATTGTTGACCATTCCAAGTAACCATAGGGAATGTTCCACAAATATCCATATATATAAGTTCTAAGACACCAAATCCAATTGGCTACAAATCTCTTTTATTGGTTTGTTTTTCCACTTATACCCCGTGTACTTAAATGTAAGGACTCATTGGATGAAGTAATAATGTCTGTGAAATAAAGGTTATTATAAAGAATCGAATTAGCCAATTTTGAATCATGGGACAAACTAAATTTTCAATTTCAAATGAACATGAATAACCGAATTTGTCCAAAGTAGAAATAGAAATCAAGTTCCAAATAAATATCTCATCTAGATTCAAATAAAATCCATGATTAACAATAATCTATATTTTCCTATTATTTCAACGATAATTGTCTTGCCTTTGCCTATTTTGATGTATCTTTCACCATCATTTAGCTTTTGGCAATTGAGACAACCCTTGCATGATACACCGGTGTGAGTTGATGAACTAAAATCTTTCCACCATGTGTCCGAAGGTAGTTAAGTTAACCTTAAAAAAATCATAACTAAGCAACGTATCTTATCCTTCTACATTTTTAACTCCTTGCCTGTTATTCTTCGAAGTTAAGGCAATATTAGCCCTTTTGTCTCATATTGCTTGACCTTTTTCTCTTTCTAAGCACAAGATGAGATGACTCATTTAGAGACTAAATTTCATTTCTTAATGTAGACTCACCTTAAATCAAGCTAAACGTATCGAAAGAGATATCAAAAAACTAGTTCTCAAAGAGACCTAACTTAAGTGTTCTTAATTTTGAAGCGATATGAGACATATCTATAGTTTTATTCTTCATATTGCCTCTACCTCATACCTTATTGAGATTGTATTTGCCAAAACGTACTAATTTGAGTCTTTCGTTCTCAACAAATATTTTCTAAATAGTCCCAAAGAATTCCTTAGCTATATTGACATTTCTAGATAAAGTGCCCATTTAACATAAAAGCTATATTGATCTTGTGAAATATAAGCGGGAATATACGAACTTAAATCCAGAAAATGAACAATATACAAATCATGCTCACATAAATCTCGGAATCCTAATAATAAATTCAAATAATGGTAAATCCCACCTCAAGATATCGACACTCCATTAATATTTCATCTTTGGACAAAATATTAACTTGTAATTGACATCTTGGTGCGGTAATCAAACACTGATAATAAGAACATATCAAACAGTAAACCTTCCTTTGGGCCGATTTAGTGTTCATATGTAAAACGAACAATTATCATGCGTTTATTACAACAGTGCACATGCAATTAAAAAAATATTCACCTTCCTTTGGGCCTTAATATTCACATATGTTGCACACGCACAACCTTTTATATTCTAAAATGAATTAATCTCCACAAGAGAGGTCACTTTGGCGACATGTCGCTTCAATTAATCCATCTCAAAATATATAAATCCATACCAATATTCGATTTTAAAATTTAAATTCCAAGATTAAACTTGATAGGATTTTCCTTATTATTTGAGGCCAACTTTAACAATAAACGAACTTTAATTGTACCTCAAATTAAAACCTTTTATAATAAAACCCTAAATTTTCATAAACATAAATGGGCCCTCAAAATAAATCTCATTAGCGAGATAAGCCCAAATGATACTTTAATAGTGCAAAAGAACCCATTTTCTCGAAAATTCCAAATTGACCCAAAATGCAACTTTTGTTGTCCAAAAGGCCATCTTCCTCAAAATTAATCAAGGCCCATGGCCCTCAAAAGAAAGAAAAATCCATCTCCTCCTAATCACCCAACGGCTACGCACACCGCGACGATAAATCGCGAAACTCCTCCTCACCGCAAAAATCAACGCCTACCGGCGTCCATCGCGAGTGCCACCTTCACCTTCCCGTCGCATGTGACCATCGCCGATCAAAGATTGAATCGTCACTTGGTTGAGTCAAACCCGCGTTGTGTTCCAAATCATGGTCGTGCGATGGTAAATATATTCCGACGGGAAGGAAACAAAAATTGGGTTTGCATATTTTTTTTCTTTTCCTCCGAAACTCATGAATCTTGACTCGGAGAATGTATCCATCTAATTCTTTACGCTTTATCAATCCAAACAAAAATATAAGGCACTAGATAATATCTGATTATAATAATCTGCAACAATGAAGCTATACCCAAAAAAGACACCAAATCTGAAAGAGAATCAATTCCATACATCGAATTCGAAAGAGAACAATCAATTCCATATATATATATATATATATATAAACGTCAAATTTCGATATATGGATATATTCATTGAATTCCATAATTACTCAATGGCAACAACATAATTCATCCACAAAACAAAAAAATCCGGATAATTAAACAATCAATATATTCATATCAAAATAGATTTCGATTCTCAATAAATCAATATGAATGGGCTCTAATACCACTTGTTGGAATAAACTTTAGTGAATTACATCACTTTAATCCAGGAGCGTTCATATCGAATTATCAAGAATCAAAGACTAGATTGTGGCGGCGTACACTAATTCCATAGCCGTAGTTGAATCCTGGGATTTGGCCTTCTAGATCTACACGTCTCGAAGCTTTTCAGAGAACCCTTTAGTTTTCTCCGTAGGTTTCTTTCTGACGATGGGATAGCGAGAATAGAATGTCGTGAGCGTGTGACCAGGACCATAACCCTTATATAAGCTGTGTTTATATTGGGTATCCTATTTTAGCCCATAATTAAATAAGAATAACCCATTAAGTCTCTACACATTAAAGGCCCACACCCTATTAGATACATTAAAGCTCAATTCCTTAAACATTATTTGATCACTTATAAAATGGGCTTAACCTTAATTGACAATCCACAATACATAATTATTTCACATATAAGCCCAATGTTGGATTATGATCCAACAATATATATTTACAAAAATAATATTGTTGTATAGGGACGATATATATCGGGTAAGAATAATAGATTTATTTTAATTTGAGGGAAGTTTATCCTAATCATGTTTTTATGTCCTGGATAATAAAAAATGATGTAGGCCTTTGATAGTATATGATGGTGTGATATGATCCATATAGGCGACCCCAAATAATTAGAAAAGGGCTCGGTTTGTTGTTTTAAAAGAACAAAAACAAAGATAGCCTAGGTTAAGTGGTTCACTTGGGTTCCAATTAAATGTACATTCTATCCAATTTCGGCAATTAAGTCGTGTTAGGCTATATTTCTTGCATTTCTTGTCAACTTGATATATGTTTCAACTTTAATTAGGCTTAGCTAAACCCTAATGTTTTACTAGGACAATTGCGGCTAAACGTGAGTGGTGGTGCTTTCTTGAGCAGATCATCCAAGTCAACCGAGTTGACCTAAATCCTCTTTCCGGGAGGAAGTTTTCAAGCTATTCCTCTTTCCGGGGGAACTCTTCTCGTCTTACGCTCCTTGAACTACTAATTCATTCAATTGGGAATTTGTCTACACACACGCGCAAATGTTAGAGGACCGGAGGTTGTCTTAGGGACAAGGGCGGATATAGGGTCAGGCCAACTGAGCCTTGGGCCAACCTGGGCCTTGGGCCAACCCTTTTTTTGAAAAAAATTAGTGAGAATTTAAAAAAAAAAAAAAAAAAAAAAAAATTAGTTATAATTTGTATTATTTTTCTTGGATTTTCTATTTGTCCACCCCATTTTCGTGTATCGGTCCACCCCGCTAAAGAGTCATGTCTCCGCCTTGCTTAGGAAGCCCCTCCTCCGATGCTCAAATCAAAGACGATGAACGAGATAAAAATTGGCTTATGGGCCAGTCCACGTAGGAGAAAACGACCGCTTAGGCCAAAATTGGACTCCTCCGGGCGGTTTCAATATTAAGAGCCCATTGGACAATTAATATTAAATAAACAAATATAAAATAAATTATATTTCAATTATGAAATATCGTTTGTGTCCCCAACATAAGCCCCCATCTCTCGGTGTCGCTCTTTGAGAGATGAAGCGGGTGGGAGCTAATCATGTGTGTATCTAGCTTGTCCCCGCTTACACCTCCCCTCTCACCTTCGGATGATCTCTCGATTGCTTTTCTACGAGGATGCTTGAAAGGAGAGCCTTTGAACATGTCTTCTCTCGTAGTGAATTTTTTCCTCCCCACCTCGAACATTGATTTTTTTTTTTGCTTTGTAGAAGACTTAGGAAATTTCTTGAAAGTTGAGGTGAGAGGTGAGGTGATGTTGGCCTTATTTTTTAGCTTCACCGCAAGTGTACGATGTAGTTTATAGAATAGGGTTAGCAAGGTCGAATCCACAGGGACTAGTAAATTAATGTACTAAGTAATCTTTGGATTATAATATCTTTATTTTTATCTAGACGGTCGAAAGTGAGTGAGTTGGTTTTATAAACTAAAGCATAAATTTATCCTAAAAGAAACAAAGCAAAGAGTGGAGTAAAAGATCAAGTAGATGAATGGATTCTTGGGTTATGGTTTCAGTTAATATCCCCTTTTATTATCAGATTAATCAAACCAAAGTTAAATGTATTCTTCCCTATAGATCACAAAAGTAATTTACCCTCTCTCTCGAGATGCATGTAAAAGCGTTGATTGGAATATATATGCTAGCATCTCTACTCATGAGATATCCAACTCCCAAAAACTCAAAAGATTATAAAGCCTCACGAATATTCACGACTTCTCAATCATGCAAGATATTCATGTCAAGTACTCATAGATCTAGTATTGAAACTCATCGGTTAGAATTATGAATCAATACATCAAACAAGTTAAACCAAACGTGTTTTGATAAAACAAGAATTAAAGCAAAGTACTTGAATAGGGTTGGAAAACATTAACTTCAATTGCAATTAATCATCAAATAAAAGTATCCATTAACCTACTCCCAAACCCGGAATCACAAGAAGTTTAGCCAAACATAGAAAATAAATAATCCATAGACAAATTATTCATGTTCATGTCTAACTAATTGAAAATAAAAATACTATGGAATGAGTGAACTCGGGGATGTTGACGATCTCTCGATCTATCTTCAATCCTCGAAGGTGTGGTTGCGGTCTTAATCGATCTCTCCAATTCTCCGGTGGAAAATTGCTCTTTTCTCTCGCTTTCTAGGGCAAAAATCGGCGTGTCTTTCTTTGTGGCCACCCGTCTCTATTTGTACTTCATTCGGGTCGAAAACCTAGTTCAAAACAGTCGGACTATGTTTTCCCGACAGAGCACGGGTTGTGCGCCTAGCGCACACCCATCATTTTAGGGGCCGCAGAAACTTTCAAATTCTTTGAAGGACGCACGGGCCGTGCACTAGAGCACGACCAGCCCGTGCGTATAGTCGAAACTTGAGGGCTGCTTGGGTTAGCGCACGGGCCGTGCTAGGGACGCACGCCCTGCCCGTGCGCACCTGCTAGACTTGATATTTTCTTGTTTTCTTTCGTTTCTCGCCCGGTTTGTCGACTTCTTCCCGATTCAACTCCAAACTTCGTACATTATGTCAAGTATTGGGGTTGTTTATCGCAATGCTCCGATTTGTTGCCAAAATGCTACAATTTATCAATCAATTCCTACAAAACGAGCAAAGCGTAATACCTTTTCCACAAAATAGGAATAAAGCCCAATTTAGTCATGTAATGCATGCATAGCAACACATTCTAGCCAAAATTAAGCCCAAAATACATGCGAAATACATGCCAATCAGGTGAGACTCAAGATGAAACTTGAGATGAGACTTGAGATAAGACTTGAGGTGAGACTTGAGTTTAGACTTGAGATGAGACTTCATTTGAGTTGGAGTACACTGAGCGGAGAGATGAATGATAAGATCATAGACCATAGAGGGCGCTCCGCCGGTGCCTCCCGGAGTGGGCAAGGGCGTCCCATTGGCGCCCTTCCCGTGTGGCCATAAGGCGCACCCAGTGCCCTCCCAATGGGCGTGCCAAGCCCCCCTGTCCTATTTTCCTCCGCAATTTTTCTTTCATTCCCGAGTTTCCGCATGATTCAAGTCATATCTCGGATTTTGGAATTCTTCCTTCGGATCGGTTTCATTATTAAGAGCTCATTGGATAATTAATATTAAATAAACAAATATAAAATAAATTATATTTAAATTATGAGAGCACTCTTCTAGAGCACTCTTCTAGAGCAATGGTAGTTATTTTTCAGCCCAGATGGCCAATGAATCTTGCCCACATGTTTAGGCTTGCTTCACGCACTTGGATATTTCTTGCTTTCTCTTTTCGCTTGCGGTGTTTGTGGGAGATTAGATTTTACATTTCATTTTAACATGATCGGCCCTTCCGAACCCGGAGTAGGGCGCCCTTAGGGGTTCCCGGGCGCCCTTTCGTAACTAGGAGGAGGGGCCCACTTCGATTTTCCCCAAGTCCTTGCTTTATTCTTTACATCTTCCTCCACATGTGTTAGCATTTTTGCCTTCTTTTTCTTACACATTTTAATCGTGGAGAAGAATTAACGGGGACTCTTATGAAGAGGCCCCTTTCTCCCGGTGGAAGAAAAAGATTTTTACTAGGACCTCCTTGTGAGGAGGCCCCTCCCATCCGGGGTTTTAGCAGAAGGGAACATCCCACCCTGGGTCTTAACCGGCGAGGACATCCCATCCGGGGTCTTAGCCGAATAGGGTTTGACTTCCAAGGATTTTCCTTGAGGAGCCCTTCTCGGGAGCGCTAAGCATCGGAGAGATTGATTTATGGGGACTCCCCGAGAGCGAGCCCCCTCCTTTTGAGGAGCACTAAGCATCACCGAGAGGTCTCCGAGGGTTAAGCATCACTGAAAGATCGATTTATGGGGACTCCCGAGAGGGAGCCCCCTCTCCAGGAGCGCTAAGCATCACTAGAGAGGTGGATTTATGGGGACTCCCACGATAGGAGCCCCTCCTCTACTGAGCTCTAAGCATCACTAGAGAGGTCTCCTAAGTGCTAAGCATCACCGAGAGATCGATTTATCGGGACTCTCCCCGATGGATGGAGCTCCTCCTCTCCCGGGAGCGCTAAGCATCACTGACGGGTTGATTTATGGGGACTCCCGAGATGGGGCCCCTCCTCTCCAAGAGCGCTAAGCATCACCGGAGAGGTCGACGTAACATTCTAGGGCGATCATTTGGACATCCCCTCTCGCTTCTTGATGCATTCTTGGAGAGTGCTCCTGGCATCTTTTGCTTTTGGAAATCCGAGATCAAATTGATGACTCGGCTATGCGAGTATCACACTTTTCCTTTCTGCGTGTCCGGCGAGTAGAGCTAGTATTGTTAAGGTTCATCTTTATTCGGTCTTGCTCACGGCGAAACTTGCTCTCGATCCATTTAGTCCTTGAGGTGGCCTTCTTGGAGAAGAAATTCTATCTCCTTCTTCAAAATGATATAGTCTTCAATGGTATGCCCCCTATCTCTCAAGCGATATCAACAATATAAATTGGAGCGCCGTCCGTGTAGGGTTGCTCCTTGATGGTTGTTGATGATCAATGATTCCTTTCTTCTAGCCGACTATCGCACATCTCCGCTAGTGGAGCATTGATAGGTGTGTAGCTTGACCATGATCTTTTCTTTGACCCTTCCATAACTAATTCTCATTTTGTTCCTGACTTGCGCTTGGCACCGATTCACGCTTGGTGGACTCTTATACTCGAATATGCTCTTCTGCTTGGCTTAATAACTCCTCCATGGTGGAGGGAGGCTTCCTAGCCAGGACTCCTTCGGATGCTTCCTCGGCGGAGATTTTCTTTGTAATATCCCGGCCAAGGTCTCATCGTCGACGTTGGCCACTTCATTGACGGCTTCTACGAATTGTTTCATCAAATCCCATAGTGTTTTTCCTTCCAATTGAAAAAGATAAGCCATGGTCCCCGAATACTTCCTTTTGATGGAGAATCATCGCAAAGCGAAGAATGAGTCTATCCCCCAATGAATGATCTAACCGGGAGCTCATCAACCACATTAGTGTATAGATCTCGCTTTGCATGGAATCTATCTAAGTGCTCCTAGTGGACCTCCGATTTCATCATACTCGGGAGGCCGGAGATCTTGACGCCTTGAGGTAATGGCTTGCCTCGAACGGTAGGGGGCCAGCCGAACTTCCTCCCTATAGCCATGGCCCTCGAGTTGGCTTGGCGATGCTTTACCGCCTATGACTCTTCTCGAGCTTATGAATATGGACGTGGGAGTGTTAGGCTTCATTTCCAGCTTCTCTTCTAGCGGGAGAGTACCTGGTCTCTCCTTGACTTTTTCCAAGTTCTTCATTTTTTTATCTTTTTCCCCAAGGTTGAGGTGTTCAACATCCGCGGAGCTTTGAGGGAGGTTTCAGCCTTCCGCCGCAACATGATTCCTTGAAGCGGCTCGGCATTCTTCGAGTAGGGCTCTTCGCATTAAGTGAACTTCTTCAATAGGCAAATCCTCCCAAGAGGAGGAGACGACGCTTTCTTGGTTTTAAGCGGAAGTATGCCCCTCCCGAAGGAGGGGCTGGCTGTTATCTTCAATGTGATAGTTCTTCTTGTTGATTCCTGGATCGACAACCACAGCAGAGGAATTCTTCAACTAATGACGGTTGTTCATGAATCTCGCCGCATTCTTCTTTTCTTCTTCCTTGACCTTTTAGGTCAGTCCGCATCAAAGTATTTTAGGAAACTTCGTCCATCGTGAGCTTGGAAGGCTTCTCGTGCCAGGTGAACTTCTTCAGGGCAAACCTCTCTTCTCGTGAGCGGTGGTAACGCCCTTCTCTCCCATGGGGGATGTGGCGTCTTTTCGATGGGCGGTAAATTTCTTCAATGGGCGAGCTCCTCCGGGATGGAGGTGGCGCGCCCTTTCTTCATGCGGGGCGGCGCGTCCTTTCATTGGAGAGGTAGCTGGACTCCCGCCTTCTTGATGGTATTTCCTCTTCTGGTCTCGGCCCCGTGCCTTCATCTTCTGGATCCGCTCCATGCACTCAAAGTCGTCCGTATCTTCGTGTGCTTTTGATGTTCATATAGACGAGGCCAAAATGATGTTGCTTTTTTGAGCAGATAACCCAAGTTAACTCGATTTGACCAAAATCCTCTTCCCGAGAGAGAAGTCTTCGAGCTAGTCCTCTTCCCGACGTCTTCTCGCTCCTTGAACTACTAACTCCTTAAATTGAGAACTTGCCTTCACACACGCATAAATATTGGAGGGCCTTGAGATTTTCAAATAGTCCCCTCGATTTGGGCCCCGTGGGTTGTCCTAGAAACGCCCCTCCGACGCTCAAGTTATCACGGTGAACGAGAGAGAAATTAAGACATTAAACGAATATCGAATGCATAGAAGAATAATTAATTATAAGTTAATTACTTACGGATAATAGAAATGACCTTTTTATACCTAGGACATGGACCTTGTGGGCCGTGTATGAGAATTTGGAGTATGGGCCACTCCACAAAGGAGAAAACGACCTTGGGCCAATTCGAACTCCTTTGAGCGCTTTAATTATTAAGAGCCCATTGGACAATTTGTTAGTCCAAGTGGCTACGATAATCTAGAGGGGGTGAATAGATTATGCCGATTTTTCGCAAATCACCCTTTTTTTCAAACAACGAGTAAATAACAAGAATGTAAATGCGAAAAATAAACAAAGACTCGTTGATTTAAAGAGGTTCAACCCACCTGGCCTAATCCTCTACCACCCCAAAGATCTCCTGGGATGGATTTCAAAAGAAAAAAAGATTTTATTAATTTACCAAAAATTAATACAACACCTTGAGGATTACCACAACCCTCTTTCACCACCTCGAGGATTACCACAACCCTCTTACAACACTTTTGAAGATTACCACAACCTTCAAACACCTATCACCTAGATCACCCAAGTGTATTCTTACTACAAGAATACTCACAAGGATGTCTTGTGTTGAATGATGACCAAAATCAAGATTACAACTCAATAAAGATTGAAACAATATGAGTACAAGTGTAATCAAGAATTGAAAGCCTAGACCTCAAATTTGTGCAAGTGAAAGTGCTTAGGCTAATACAACAAGATATAGAAGTGTTTGCTTTGTTTGCTCTTTTTGCTTGTATTGAGTGTTGTCTCTTGTTGCTTGAATGAAGCCTCTATTTATAGAAGAGGACTTGGCTTTCATTTCCGACATTGGCTCCTCCTTAGGGAGTGATTTGCTGCAAAAGAAACCATTTAAAATGATCAATATAGTCATGTTAGAAATCAATCCCACAAAATAGGGAAAAGTTGTCCAAAACGCAACCGATAGTTTCTTTGATAAACATGGGGTTCGACCGGTCGCGAGAGATAAGATTGAAATTGAATTCTCGCGAATTTTTACACAGGGGGACCGGTCGAAGGGGGGGGTGCGACGGCGCCTTAGTCGTGACCGGTTGCCCTTGAAGAATTTACTTAAACAGAGAAGTCGGAACAAAATCCAACTTCCAGTGCAATGCTAAGCCACGGTCGACCGCACCGGCCGCCCCGCCCTATTTTTTCTTACGCCCCATTTTCTGTTTCTCACCAACTCAGTACGGGTTGCCCTATAGGGCGACTCGGTCGAGCTGAAACAAATGTGTTGTCCAATTTTTATTGAAAATAAACTTCAAGAAATACTCCGAAAAATAGTAAAAACATTTTAAGTTGATCGGAAGTATTTAGACAACATTTAGGGACATAGTTTTGGTTTAAAACACATTTGAACAAAATAGAACATAATCATCAAAATCATGATAAAAACATTTATCTAACAAACTCCCCTTTTTGATGATTACAAACCAAAACAATTTTCTTGAGGACGATTTGAAAACCGTATAAAATTTTCGGTTTTCCAAGTAAACTATCCGTTAGAAGTTTTTCATACAAAGCTCTCGCTCCCCTATTTATGAGCATATCAACAAACGATTATTATAAGTAAGAAGCACAAGCTATAACAAGCTTATATAGAATGCATCAAGAGCTAAGAAGCTCCCCTGTCACAATACTTATAATCTATTGCAATTGAGTCCATAATCCAAGCCATGGACTAGGTATACTTGCTTTAGAAAGCCATCGCTTATAGCTTTTATTGCGAGCTTTTAATAGCTTCTTTTGGCTAACAAGCCAATGTCTTGTTTCTCCCCTTTGGAATCATCAAAAGAATGTTAGAATGGTGAAAACACCATACAATAATATCAAAGTGCGCCAAAGGGACGGTTTATTAACCGTTGAGCAATTAAAGCATAATATTCCAAGGAAAATGGGAGAAATGTAATATGAAGAGTTCATACGCTCGTTTTGTTTGTCAAATCATGATCTCAATAAGTATAGAAAACTTTTGAAAGCAAGAGAATCATGTATAAGTTGAAATTTTCATTGCGACATTTCATCGAACACCTTGTGTGCGTTAAAAATAAAAGAGGTTGTATATAACCTTTGTAAATGGTTCAAGCCAAAACTTTTCAACATCAATTCAAGTCAATCATCATACATAACAACATAACAACCAAGCTCATCATGATCATACGAAAATTACATCAAAAATTTTCAAGTAACTCGAAAACTCAAGGGTTCAACCCAATTGAGCAAAAGAAGAGAAATTCTTACCATTTGATCGGAAAGAATGAGCCATAATGATGATGATCATGCTATATAATGTCCATGTTGTGTAAAATATGCATGAAATCCATTTTTGAATGAAATAGATTGAATTTGGCAAAGGGGACGAAAAATGGCCAAAAAAATGTTAAAGTGAAGAATGCTGAAGACAGAACGTTTAAAAGCCAAAATATAGCTTAGGGCGACCGGTCGAGGTTGAGGGCGACCGGTTGCCCTCAACTCCTTCAGCTCACTGTCTTGTCAGTTTTACCAAAATCCGAATTTTCAACCAAAAATCCGATTTTTCGCCCTAAGTTTTAAAAATGTGCACAATGCAAATGTAAACCTTATTCAATATGCATTATGCCTAACCGAGCCCGTATCGAAGCAAAAATCTCGGAAGATAGCGGTTTTGTGAAAATATCCGCTAATTGATCTTGAGATGGTACAAAAGATATCTCAATTTTACGTTTTGAAACACAATCCCTTAGAAAATGATGTCGAATCTCAATATGTTTAGTACGGTTATGATGAACCGGGTTTTGAGCAATATTTATAGCGGATATATTATCACAAAAGATATGTACATTTTCAAAAGATCATTTGTAATCCGCTAAGGTTTGTTTCATCCAAATAAGTTGAGTACAACAAAATGCGGCGGAAATGTATTCGCTTCGGCCGTTGAAAGAGAAACACAATTTTGCTTCTTTGAAAACCAAGAAACTATGCAATCGCTTAAAATTGACATGATCCGGAAGTACTTTTCCGATCATCAATATTTCCCGCATAATCCGAATCACTATAACCTTTAAGAGAAAAAATTTCATTCTTTGGATAAAATAAACCATATTGAATGGTGCCTTTCAAATATCGAAAAATCCTTTTAACGGCACTCATGTGAGATTCTTTGGGATTGCTTTGAAAATGAGCACATAGGCATACGGCATGAAGAATGTCCGGTCTACTAGCGGTTAAATAAAGTAAACTACCAATCATACCTCGATACTTTGATTCATCCACGGACTTGCCTTTCTCATCTTTGTCAATTTTGACATTTGTTGCCATAGGAGTAGAGACGGTTCTTCCTTCTTCAATGTCCGAACTTTTTCAAAAGTTCTTTTGTATACTTTGATTGCGAAATATAAATACCTTCTTGACATTGCTTAATTTGAAGTCCAAGAAAGAAGTTAAGCTCCCCATCATACTCATCTCGAATTCTCCTTGCATTAACTTAGAAAATTTCTTGCACGAAGAATCAATAGTAGCACCAAAGATAATATCATCAACATATATTTGCACAAGTAAACAATCTTGCCCTTTTTCGAAAACAAAGAGAGTTGTATCAACTTTACCTCTTATAAAACCATTTTGTAAAAGAAAAGTGCTAAGTCTATCATACCATGCACGGGGTGCTTGTTTTAAACCATACAAGGCCTTTTAAGTTTATACACATCATTAGGCCTAGAAAAATTTTCAAACCCCCGGAGGTTGTTTTACATAGACTTCTTCTTGAATAATACCATTTAGGAACGCGGATTTAACATCCATTTGGTAAAGTTTGAAATTTTTAAAACAAGAATAGGCAAGTAAAATACGAATAGCTTCAAAAGTTTCATCATAGTCAATACCTTCTTCTTGACAATACCCTTGAGCTACTAACCTTGCCTTATTTCGAACAATATTGCCTTGATCATCAAGTTTGTTCCGAATACCCATTTTGTACCAATAATGGTTTGAGAAGGAGGACAAGGTACCAATTCCCATACATCATTTCTTTCAAATTGATTCAACTCCTCTTGCATCTCTAGGAACCAATCCTCATCCTCAATAGCCTCTTTAGCATTTAGGCTCCTTTTGAGAAATAAGAGCTTTCTCGGCAAATTTTCTTCGAGTCATCACTTTGTCAAGGGATCACCAATAATAAGATCTTTTGGGTGATCTCCTTAAATTTCAATGCAACGGGAAGATCCGAGATATCACCTCTATCTTCTTGAGGACCATTTGAAGGTTGATTATTTGATGTAGACGGTTGATCATCAATTTGAACAATTTGTTCAATAATATCCTCTTCATCACTTTCATCATTAGGAATTCTTTCAACTCCCGAAGCTTCATTGAATTTAACATGGATGGATTCTTCGACAACTCCACTAATTTTATTGTAAACCCGATATGCTTTGCTTTTTGTTGAATATCCCATAAATATCCCGTCATCGGCCTTAGGATCAAGTTTGTCCAATTGATCCTTGGTATTCAAAATAAAGCATTTACAACCAAATATCTTGAAATAACTAATATTTGGAGTTCTACCTTTCCAAAGCTCATATGGGGTTTTATTCATTTTAGGTCGAATATAAACTCGATTAATGACATAGCAAGCGGTACTTACGCTTCGGCCCAAAAATATTTTGGAAGTGAAAATTCATTGAGCATGGACCGACTCATTTCTTGTAATGTCCGATTTTTCCGTTCGGCTACTCCCATTTTGTTGAGGTGTCCTTGGAGCCGAAAAATTATGAGCATATCCTTTGGTTTCACAAAATACTCTAAATTCACCGTCAAATTCTCCACCTCGATCGCTTGAATAGACTTGATGATGTCTTCCTTTTCATTCTCAATAAGTCTACACAACTTAACAAACTCATTAACGGCATCGCTTTTATTGGTAAGAAAAAGAGCCCAAGTATATCTCGAAAAATCATCGACTATAACAAAAGTGTAATGTTTTCCACTTAGACTAGCCGCACCAATGTCCCCGTACAAATCAAGGTGAAGCATTTGTAGGGTTTGGTTGTGGAAATTTCATTTTTGGGCTTAAAACTACTCTTAACTAATTTGTTCTTTTGACAAGTGTCACATAAGCCAAGATTTTCAAAATTCAATTTGGGTAGTCCTTTCACATGTTGGTTTTTGTAAATATTTTTCAAATTCTTGTATCCAACATGTCCAAGTCGCCTATGCCATAAACTAGTTAAATCATTATTGGCGACTAAACAAGAAACATTTTGACTAACCAAATCACTAGTACAAATTTTGTAAAGATTGCCTTTTCTATTTGCTTCACAAATAATTTCACCATTTTTAAGTATAAGGCATTTTTCTTTATTAAAAGAAACATCATATTTTGAATCACAAAGTTGGCTAACACTTATCAAATTAAACTTAAGTCCTTCAACTAATAGAACATTACTAAGAGAGAAAGAAGAGTTACCAATTTCTCCATTTCCAAGAAATTTTCCTTTGCCATTGCCGAACATGACCATACCCTCTTCTTCGAGCTTGATGTTGGTAAAAAGTTCTCTCCTCCGGTCATATGGCGTGAACATCCGCCGTCCACGAGCCATTTTGAATCTTCCATTATGGTTATAGCCCCTATTACCTACAAAAGAATTTCTTTTAGGTACCCTATAATTTTGGGGTCCATGGGGTTAGTCTTGAGACCTTTGGGTCTCCAAACATGTCTTGAGCTATTTCTCAATTTGCAATTATTAGTATAATGGGTTAGTCTTGAGACCTTTGGGTCTCCAAACATGTCTTGAGCTATTTCTCAATTTGCAATTATTAGCATAATTTCCAACTTTGCCACAATAAAAACAAGTAGGAGTATTATAATTATTAGCACGTACAAAAGTCGGACCTTGGTTATTTTTCTTAAAAACACTTTGAAATGGCTTATAACCAAGTCCCGATTTGGAATGCTCACCTCTTTGTGCATCTAAAATTTTTGTGCATTTATCCGTACTTATGTTGAAACGATGCACATCATTTTTCAAACATTCAATATCTTTTGTGAGCAATTCCTTTTCGGTTTCAAGAGCATGAATTCTAGTAAGAGTAAGAGCATGAGCTTTGTCTAGAGATTCATAAGAGGTAAATAATTTTTCCTTTTCAACCTTAATCTCCTTATGCTTCTTTTTCAAATTTTTGTATTTAACGATTAAATTTTGAAACTCAATTTGCAATTCATCAAAATCACATTGCAAGTCATCAACTATGGAGGAAGTAGAAGAATTTGAGTGTACCTCATTGTTTTCATCGTCTATAGCCATGAGACCGTGTTCGGTTTCTCCTTCCTCATCGGTTGTTTCGAGTAGTTCATCCCATGTTTTGACTTCCGCATTTAGAGCCTTCTTTTTTGTGAAAGGCTTCCTTTTCTTTTGCTCCTCTTCATCGAGCTTTGGGCAATCGGCAATGAAGTGCCCGGTTTTTCGCATTTAAAGCAAGCATTATCTCTTGGTTTTCTTGCTTTATTTTTATTCACAAATTTTGCAAATTTTCGAACAAGTGCGGCCGTCTCCTCATCATCATCATTATCATAGTATGCATTATTAGAAGAAGAAGCAAGACCTTTAGGAATAATTTGCATACCCGATTGATTTGTGGATGGTTTGGAATTTTTCCTCTCCTTGAGATAGACTTCATAGATGAGTAGATTTCCAATAAGCTCATCAAACTTGAGTGTCTCAAGATTTTGTGCCTCCGTGATTGCCGTTACTTTTTCGGACCATGAGCCGGGAAGTGCATTTAATACCTTGGTCACCTTGTCTTCTTCGGAGATGACTTTGCCGAGGGCCACAAGAGGATTGACAATATTGTCAAGCCTTTCCACCATCTTGGAGATGCTTTCGCCATCATACATGTTAAAGTTTTCAAGTCTTTAACAAGCATGGTCTTTCTTGCTTGCTTGACTTTCTTAGTCCCTTCATAGATTGTCTCCAATTTTTCCCAAACCTCATGTGCCGACCTTATACCTCTTATGCGATTGTACTCGGTGGCGGTAAGAGAACAATGCAAAATATTTAAGGCCTTACCGTTTAGAGAGAAAGCCTTTTTGTCGTTTTCATCAAACTCTTTGAAAGGTTTAGGAGCCAAGGTGTCATCCTCCGATTTCTTTGTTGGTTGATCAACTCCTTCAATGACCACATTCCAAATGTCGAACCCGCACCCTTGTAGGAAGCACTCCATACGGTCTTTCCAAAATGCGTAGTTGTTGGCGTCGAATAGTGGTGGCTTATTGGTGGAGGCGCCGATGGTGAGATGAGCATCATTTGTAGCCATGGATCTTTCCTCTTTACTCGAACGAGCTAGCCAAAGAGTTTGGCTCGATACCACTTGTTAGTCCAAGTGGCTACGATAATCTGAGGGGGTGAATAGATTATGCCGATTTTTCGCAAATCACCCTCTTTTTTCAAACAATGAGAAAATAACAAGAATGTAAATGCGAAAAATAAACAACACTCGTTGATTTAAAGAGGTTCAACCCACCTAGGGCCTAATCCTCTACCACCCCAAAGATCTCCTGGGATGGATTTCAAAAAGAAAAAAAGATTTTATTAATTTACCAAAAATTAATACAACACCTTGAGGATTACCACAACCCTCTTTCACCACCTTGAGGATTACCACAACCCTCTTACAACACTTTTGAAGATTACCACAACCTTCAAACACCTATCACCTAGATCACCCAAGTGTATTCTTACCACAAGAATACTCACAAGGATGTCTTGTGTTGAATGATGACCAAAATCAAGATTACAACTCAATAAAGATTGAAACAATATGAGTACAAGTGTAATCAAGAATTGAAAGCCTAGACCTCAAATTTGTGCAAGTGAAAGTGCTTAGGCTAATACAACAAGATATAGAAGTGTTTGCTTTGTTTGCTCTTTTTGCTTGTATTGAGTGTTGTCTCTTGTTGCTTGAATGAAGCCTCTATTTATAGGAGAGGACTTGGCTTTCATTTTCGGACATTGGCTCCTCCTTGGGGAGTGATTTGCTGCAAAAGAAACCATTTAAAATGATCAATATAGTTGTTAGAAATCAATCCCACAAAATAGGGAAAAGTTGTCCAAAACGCAACGGATAGGTCTTTGATAAACATGGGGTTCGACCGGTCGCGCAGAGATAAGATTGAAATTGGATTGAAATTGAATTCTGCGAATTTTTTTGGGGGGACCGGTCGAAGGGGTGCGACCGTCGCCGCCTTTAGTCGTGACCGATTGCCCTTGAAGAATTTACGAAACATAGAAGTCCGGAACAAAAATCCAACTCCTGTGCATACAAAATGCGCCACGGCCGACCGGGCCGCTCGTCCTATTTTTCTTACGCCCCATTTTCTCGTTTCTCCAACTCAACTCAGTGCGGGTTGCCCTATAGGGCGGCCGAGTCGAGCTGAAACAAATGTGTTGTCCAATTTTTTATTGAAAATAAACTTCAAGAAATACTCCGAAAAATAGTAAAAACATTTTAAGTTGATCGGAAGTATTTAGACAACATTTAGGGAAATAGTTTTGGTTTAAAAACACATTTGAACAAAATCGAACATAATCATCAAAATCATGATAAAAACATTTATCTAACACAATTAATATTAAATAAACAAATACAAAATAAATTATATTTAAATTATGAAATCTTGTTTTTGTTCCCAACACTTTGAGTATATTGTTTACGACATAATTGGTATGTTGGAATAAGATTGGAATAGAATGGGCATTCCCAAGCTCATTCCCATTCAAATGAATGGTATAATTTGGTAATGAGAATATTCATTCCCATGGGAATCTTTACTCCCAAAAGTGTGGAATACTCATTCCTTTGGTCCACCATAGGTTTAGCCATTATTTTAAATATTGGCTGCATCTGGCGGTTGAACCGGTTATATCGGATCTAGGTGGTCGAACCGGTATGGTAAGACCTTAAATACCATTTTTGCGGTTATACCGGTACAAACCAGCCATACCGCTCAAAATTGGTTTAACCGAATTTAACTATTTTTTATTTATTTTTTCAATCTTTTTGTTTGATAAAAAATGAAATTATAAACTTAATATTTAACATGTTTATGTCATAAATCAAACAAGAATTCAAATCAATTACTCAATATTTATTAAGATTCAAATCAATTATTTATATTTTAACTAATTCAAACAAGAATTCAAATCAATCAAAATATTCTAAATTTGGACAAACCTCTATAATATATGCATAGACAATCAATCAAAATAATTACATAATAAAAAATAAGAAATAAAAAATATATATAACTTCTATTTTTTATATCAATAAATTAAATTAATATTTTGTATAATATAATTAAAAATAGAATTAGTTTTATTAAAATCGGTAAAACCAAATGGTTGAACCGATCGATCGGTTGAACCACTTAACAATGACTTGGTCGGTTTGATCACCAGTGTGGTATTTAAAACACTAGGTTTAGCTATTCCCAATGAGCCAAGACAATAAATATATACTTATTATTGTTAGTGGAATTATCCTTCTAAAAATAACTAAAATATTTGATAAAATTCAAAACTCAACTCATCAATATTTTAGAAAAATATTTTATTAATAAAAAATTATTTATATACTAACAATTAATAAATTAAGATTTTCAAACATATTTAAAGCTTAAATGTATATTAGCATAACCTATTTATTAAATTTATATTATTATTATTATTATAAGAATATATTATTTATATTCTTGTAAATGAGTAATGGATATTATACCACACAAGACATAAATAATATATAAAAATTATGTGAAATACTTTGATAAGTCATATTCAAGTTCTATCAAAATTTAAAACATAGAATCTGAGGCCTAGTCCAAGAATCATTTAATGGTTTTTATGTTTATTATACATAAAAAAATGTGTAAAATTTTAACAAATCTATATGTATGTATATTGTTTAACACCAATTAATAAAATATAAGACATATTTTAACAATATATTAAATGTTGCAATATTGTTTAAAAATATACTGAATGATAATTTTGTCTTCAAAACTATTTCTTTCTATTACTACCATTCATTTTAATTACCGATAATGATATTAAAAATAGGTTTAAAAACTGGTGATTTCATTCCTCTCGTTGTTTTACATTTCTTTTGCATACCACTCATAGGAATGACTACGATCATCTCATTCCATTCTATTCCCATCATTATTCCATTCCCGATCTCATTCCATTTCAACCTAATTCAATTCTCGTACCAATCTAGCTTAGACTTTATTGTTTAGGGATAATTATTAAAAAAAAAAAAAAAAACTATGAGGTTTGGGCTAATTACAAAATAACACGTATGTTTTTGAAAATTATCAAACCCCTTGAGGTTTGAAAATTATCCATATTGTTTAATTCTTTTATTTATGGTGTTTTGTGTGTAGGGTATGAACAATATCATGTAAGTGAAAAGATGATTAAATTTTGGGAGGCAATCTCCGCAGGAGAACATCAAGACATATGGGGATTTTCTTTAACAGAAGACAAGTGGGAAAATTGTAGAACTTTGCTGAAAAATTAGGGGCTCACATGTTTTTTTTTTTTTTTTCCTAATGAGTTTTTAATTTTCAGTATTTTCACCAACTTTTGAGTTTTTTTTTTTTATTGAGTTTTATGTAAAACTGAGAGTGGGAATATGTTTGGATGAAATTAGATTAGTCTGAAACTATGCTTAGAAAATGAGAATATGTTTGATTGATGATATATTTGTGTATTCTTGTACTAAAAGGTGCATGTGATAGTAAATGGGATTGTTTTTGAGTTTATGTTGGAATTGTGTATTATTTGAGAGATTTTTTTTAAATATTATTTATGTTTATTAAAGCTGAGGCCCGGCCCTTTTAAAATATTTTAAATGTGAAAAAAATTGTGTGCCATACAAGAAACCTTATAAAAGGTAATATATGTTGGGTGCTATGAAGCGTGATACGATATGGGACATGGGTATGATACGACACAAGTAAGAGAATATGTCATGTTTTAAAATATTAAGAATACGGATGCGGTATATATATACATATATAGTTATATATCTTTAAATTATTAAAAATATAGACGTATTAAGTTCCATTTAAAATAAACGATATCTCAAGCATAAAATACTAAATTTTCATAATTATTCAAATTTGAATTGTGATGACTCACATATAGACACACAAAGAAATATGTTGAAAATATCGCAATAGAATAATGTATATCTCTTTTCACATATGAATTTATAAGAATTCATATAGATGCGACTTTGTTTCTTTCAAATAGGGATATCGATACTTTTTTCCAATTAGATACTATAGATATGTATCTATGGAGTATTCGTAGAGTATCGAACAAAGTGTTGTATCTAATACGACTATACGAGTACATTATGTTGTAATTTTGGTTTGAAGAAATTGGGTGTTGACCGATTTTGACAAAATATTTAAGTGATTTTCATTGGTGGAAAATGTAATTAAATTATATGTTAAAATTCTACTAAGTGAGTAGATGAGATTGACATTTTGAATTTCTCAAAACCAACTCCGGATGAATGAGAAATTAATGCTACAAGTTAGCCACTTAAAACTAGAAATTAATATGGAAAATAGAAAATGTGGGGAAGGAAAAAGCTCCATCCGACATAGAATAGATAGCAAAAATTGTTCGATTTATAAAGCCCAAGTTGGACTAATGGGTTTGAACCCTTGAGGCACCAAAGTTATTAAAGGGGTGAGGACCTATATGCTTGTGGGTTTAGTTTAAAACACACACGCACGCCCGCCGACCCGTTCGGGTCGTGGGCCTGGGCTTAATATTGTTTTCGAACTAGGGACGACCACACACACGCCAGCGTTGGGCGGTGCCTGAGTTGTGTGTGCGGGCGCGCACCGCGGACATAAATTTTTTTCGCCACGCTTGTGTGCGCACAAGTGCGCGGATGCGCACGTTTAAACCGATGCACTTGTTCGAGCGACCGGGTGTATATTTTGGTCAGAGACATGTCTTTTCGATCCAAAAGACATATCCTCTCCATAAGGCACCTTGAGGCCTATAAATATTAAGTCCTGCAGATGAAAAAGGACGCGAAATTTACAAGATAAAAATCGAGTCATTCTCGCATCATTATCGATATTGTTTAATATCCTTCCATAAGCTAAGCCTTAAATGCTTTCTTTTCTTGTTGGTTCGACTTTTGCAAATGTTGCTAAGTCGAACTCGTTAAAATCGTTGTATTTTAGGACGATTGCGAACCCTAAGCACTTCGTAAACAGGCAATTTCGTCTTGAGACAACATCCAATACTTGGTCTCGACTTAAAACTTTGTTCTGTTTTTCAAACACTTAGCCGCTTTCTTGTAAGCAAGATGACCCGAACAACACATTATTCTTACGAAGTGTTTGTGTTTCCTAGGTTGGGTGCAATAATTTTCAGGGGGAAAAAAATGAAATGAAGAAACGAGTAAAAATAAATATAGTTTCAATATTTTGAATAAATAAAAAAATGAAAAATACTTCTGAAAACAGGCGTAACTTTAATATTTTACTTGTGCACCACATTTTTTTCCATTTTATTGTTTTTTTTTTTAAAACTATCTAAATTAAAAAGCACACGAAATTGCGACAATTAATGTACCATTTAGATAGTCGTGTCAAATATATTATTTTTCTTGTGACAATAATTACTTTTTTGACGTGACAGGGTCATTGAATGAATTTTCAAACTACAATCAAAATGTATTTAGTATGAAATAGGAATGCAAAAATTAGCTAACCATGTAAAGAACCTAGAATGGTTGCAATTTGAAGTTGAAAATTATGTAGGTCTCAATTGAGAAGAAAATTATGTAGAGAACCCCTTTTTTCCCTTAAATCTCATGCTCCATAAATCCATAGATTAATCGTAGAATGAATCTAGCTCTTAAATGTTCCGAAGCATTTTTCAAAATTTTTGAATTGCATTGTTACCATTAGCCAAGTTTTTGTACAATAACTCACAGTGATCCAGTAAATTATTGACAATATATATTTGTAATACGTAACAAATTTATACACCTTATTTTCTAATGAACGAGAACGTCACAAGAAATCCTTTGGAGAATAATGACGCTAAGAATAGGACTGAAAAGTAAACGGAAACTACTCAATACTCGATTCGAGATCGAACGTTTAAAGTTTGTTTGAGTCCGAGTTCATTAACATAACGAAACAAAGTTGAACACATTTTTTGCATTCGATAAATATAAAGCTCGGTTCGAGTTCAACTTGATTAATGAAATAATAAAATGTGTGTAAAAATATCAAATTACTCGAGCTCGATTTGTGTTTGATTCTACTAAAACTCGTTCATGCCGATTCGTTTAATAATCAAAACAAATTCAAACATAAGTTTTGAAACTCGATAAAAATTCAAACAAACTTGAATAATATTATGTTCAATTCTACTCGATTCGTTTGTACTCCTAGCTAAGAATGATCACCATTTCACCAAAACCATGAAAGCTAGTCCAAAAAACTTTTTGAGAAAATTGGAAAATTATGGTAATTAAGAATACAATATGCTTGAGAGATTCAAAGGAACCAGTCTTTGAAGAGGAAAAAAAAATCAGAAGTCACTTGTTTTATAGTCAATTTTGTTCAGTTTAAATACAGTACTAATTAACACTTCTAAGATTGAATCTGCGTATGACTAAATTAATCATTACGACCACTTGCTCTATAACCAGGAAATCAGGTTATAAGTTGTCATATATAATTTAATTAACTTATATAGATTTATATATTTCATTGGTTTTGATTTATTTATTAATCACATTTGAATTAGTCTCTCCCTATCATGCATATATCTTTCTCCAAAATATTAACAAAAAAACGACTTTTGAGATATTTATTTATGAAACTTTCTCACATTTCCACCAAACACAGGTCAAGGTTACTATTACCACCACTAATATTGTTGACAACGGTCCTTCGTTGATCATTCCCTACCAAGAATACTACTATTAATTAAACCATTTGAGATTAGTTTCTTAGTTTCACAACAAGAATATTATTAAGGGCTCGACTGTATTTCATTAAGATAAAAGAAAAAGAAAGTTGGAAATTTTCAATATTATCGGCGTGGACTATTTAGACTGATCGAGAAGTATTTCTTTCACGCTATATTAGAAAATCAATGAAGTTCAAAATATATTTATTTTATTTCTATAAAAGTATGAAAAAAGTAATTGTATTTTCATGACTTTGACAAATCTTCACTTCACTTTGGCAGATGAAAGAAATATTTAAAAATCGTATATGACTTTGGTATGTACAGAAATATTATATATTTGCCATTGCAATTTCCACGTCACGTTCTTCTTACATATTTCTAACATGTTTTAAATATGTTTATGTATTTCAACATTGTTTTAAACATGTTTCTTTTAATAAAAATAGGTAAAAATTGTATTTAAACATCGAAAACTTCATTGAAACAACAAAGAAATATCGAACAACATTAAAAAGGGTATGGAAACAACCCAAAACAACGTAAAAATATTTAAAACACAACATGAATAAAAAAGAGCTTAAAAGAAGGTAAAATTGTATTTACACATTGAATACTACATGAAAACAACAAAAATATTATTAGAACAATATTAAAAATATTATAGAACAACACCGAAACAATAGAAACAATGTACAAAATAATATATGAATTAAAAACAAAGAAAAAAAATAGGTTAAAGTTGTTTTGAAGCATCGAAACAACAAAGAAAACAACATAGAAACAATAAAGAAACAAATTTAAACAACTTCAAACAACTTATATAACATATAAAACAATGCAGAACAAAAGAAAACGAAAAAATTAAAATAATCAAAAAAATAGCAAGGAGCGTAAAAAAAAATTTAGGTACAAAAAAAAAAAAAAGGCACAAAAGTAATGGGAGCATATTGTATGGTAATGATACAAAAATCAACGTATTCTCGTAATTTCCCATGATTCTTTTTAATTTTTAAATTTTCTTTTAAGGAAAGAGCTTACAAGTTCCTTATGTATCACATTTAAACAAAATATTGGGATGATACAAAACTTCAGGACATTAGCAGTCCAAAATAACTCTTAGTCCACATATAAATCACCCATTATTGTTGGTCTAATTAGCAATTGTAGCCCACCCCAAAGGCACTCCAAATTAATGGGTTATTATAAGGGCTTGAACTGTGGTTGAAGGATTAAAAATATTGGGCTTGTTTTGTGTTTGTCTAGTTATCTTAATGGATCTTTCTGAAGTGGACAGCTCACCTTGGGCCTTTGCAAGAAAGTATACGTCATTCTTCGACCCATATTTGTTCAGGCTTAGTTGAGAACACTTTGCGTTCGAATTTGGATTAAAGAATTCAGAGAAATTGTCGCACTTGCCCTACTTTTCGAAAAGGGGAAATTACATGGAATCGCCGATTTTGGTCCATATACCACACAATACGCTCCTCTTACTTTTATACCTAACTTTTTTTTTTTTTTATGCTCCCGCATATATTTTGATTTTTTTTTTTTTTTTTTTTTTTTGTTCATGCATTGTTTTACATGTTATATAAGTTGTTTCGATATTGTTTAAATTTGTTTCTTTGTTTCTATGTTGTTTCTCTGTTGTTTCGGTATTTCAAAACAACTTTAACCTATTTTTTATGTTGATTTTCATTCATATATTATTTTGTACATTGTTTCTATTGTTTTGATGTTGTTCTATAATATTTTTAATGTTGTTCTAATAATTTTTTTGTTGTTTTCATGTAGTGTTCAATGTATAAGTACAATTTTTAACTATTTTTAAGCTCTTTTTATTCTTGTGGTGTTTTAAATATTTTTTACGTTGTTTCTAGGTTGTTTCCATATCATTTTTAATGTTGTTCGATATTTCTTTGTTATTTCCATGAAGTTTTTGATGTTTAAATATAATTTTTACCTATTATTAACTTTTTTGCTCATATGGTGTTTCTATATTGTTTTTGGTTTGTTTCTATATTATTTCTTGGTTGTTGAAACATGTTAGAAACAATGTTGAAACAAAGCGTAAAAATGTTCTAATTTTTTTTGAGCATATTGTTGTGTAAAAAAAAGGGCGGAGCGTATATTTAGGTAAAATTGTGCAGGGAAGCGTAAAAGATCGACATTGACTTAAAAAAGGTGTGTATTTACTCAATTGCCTTTTCGAAAAATACCACTATTTATGCTTCATTCACTTATGTACTCTCCCAGTTGACTTTTCTTACGCTCCCGCATATGTTTTGGATATTTTTACGCTTTTTCGGTTTTTTTGTTCCAAAGATCACTTTATATTTTATTTATGTTGTTTCGATGTTGTTTATATTTGTTTTGTTTTTATATTGTTTCGATGTTGCAATATATCTTTTACACCTATTTTTATGTTCTTTTCGTTCATGTGTTGTTTTATATATTATTTGTGTTGCCTCTAATTTGTTCTATAACGTTTTTAATGTTGTTCGATATTTATTTTTGTTCCTCCTAGTTTTCAATATCTCAATACAATTTTTAAGCTCTTTTTACTCATGCGGTATTTTCTATATTGTTTACGTTATTTCTTGATTGTTTCTATATGGTTATTAATGTTGTTATAATGTTTCTTTGTTGTTTCCATGTAGATTTGATATTTCAATGTAGTTTTTATCTATTTTAAGCTCTCTTTTTGTTCATATGGTATTTTTGATATTTTTTATGGGTTGTTTGCATATAGTTTTTAACGTTGTTTTGTTGTTTCTTGATCGTTTCCTTGTTTTTGATGTTTTCAATGCATTAGATCAAAATTGGATTGTGTTTTTTATTCATGTATTATTTCTATATTATTTTTAGTTTGTTTAATTTTAATATGTGTTGTTTTGTGTGTATATTTCTTTATTTTATATAAGATTTCGCGTATAAAATTGATTATTTAATGGGGCGAGAAATTATTAGTTCACTTTGTAATTTTATTAGATTAAACATGTTTGAAACATGTTCAAAACAATATAAAAAATCCGAAAAAATTAGCGGGAGATTAAAAATGTACAAAAAAATAGCGTGAGCGTAAAAAAAGTCCGAAAAGCTAGGGAGTGATCGTAAAAATCTTTTCACTAAATCGGAAGTGTACTGTGTAGCTAGCAGAAAGTAGCGAGCAAGATCGTATTTCTCAGGGATTGAATATGAAACAAATAAAGTACAATAGACGTCATACTTCAATTTTATTGAAGCGGTCGAAAATTAAAAAGTTGTTATCTAAACTAATCCTAAATTTGTCAACTAAAATATCTAAGTATTGTTAAAAACCCAAACTTCACAAGATTTCAAACAATTACGAAAAGCAATCCTAGGAACATAATTTCAACATGCTTCATCAATATTAATTCCAATTTAATGTTTCACCAAAACCAATTTTTGTGTATCTATGGGTTCAATTCCTAAAGTAGTTTATTAACTCTGCCCAGTGCAACAAACTGTTGATTAATAAGAATTGCATGTATCCCTACCCAACAATTAATGTTAACTCCCAAAAGCTCTTAGAATTGAAGTAATCCCCAACAAACATTTATAGGTCTCCGACTCAATACCCGTTTACGTTATGAAATTGTTTTTCGTAAGTTAGATCTCATCTCCCGAATCTTGAACTAACAAATAAGACATGCAAATTATTGGCGATAATCTACACAAAATAAGTATTCGAATTCATAAATAGAACACAAGAAACCAATTTAGAAGAAACAATCAAATTAGAATTAACATGAATCCACGCTTTTGATCATGCCCTAGGATTAAGAGGTCCACCTAACATATTTGATTACAAATTCATAGACAAATCTAAAAACAAATAGTTTGACATTGAATTAAGTACAAAACAAAAGCTCCACACTATGAGGCCGGAACTCTTCTTGTGTAGATGGATCCTTTTTCACAATCTTGAACCCTTGTACCGTCGTATTTGGAAGATGTCTTGTGTTGTTCTTTGTTGTATTGTGTATCTTGTCCTAGAAGTATATAAAATTTCGTGTCTAGCTAATAGTATAGGAATTGTGTATCCAAAGAATAGGGCTTGGTCTTCCTTTTATAGATGCTTTGAGAGATCCCCTGATAGAATCCCCACGAAATTAGGAAACAAATTCCATTGCGAACATAATACACGACCGTGTAAAAATACACAGTAGACCCCATGTAATCCATTTTTGTCTCTCGAAAATCGCAGAATACACTTCACACGGTCCATGTGAGGTGCACTCAAAAAGTTGTCTATTTCAAATTTACCATAATCAATACTCATTCGGTGTTCGACATTGCAACTCACAAGATAAAGTGTAACACTCAACTCTCAAAGTAAATAGGAAGTGTATACTCTCAAATCAATTCAATGAAGTAGAACTACCATATGCCTGCAAATCATCTAACATCTCTACTACTCAAGTGTGCACAATTCAGAATCAAAAAGGACTTTTTTTCTTTGGTTGCAATGTAGGCTTTTTGGTTAGGACATTCAAGAATATGGATTAAATGACTTGAACTTGAGCAAAATAGAATTTAAGTACACATACTTTCAACTTACAAATCCAATTTTCATCTCAAGAAGTATTCACTTATTTTTTCTTTTTCAACTCATACTTCTTATTCCACCCTTTTTCTTCTTTTTCACTTTTTGGCTATTGCTTTTTTTTTTTATTTTGCCTTGAGCTCGATTTTTGGATTTTTAAGAATTTATCTTTTCTTTTGCTCGATTTTTCTTGTTCTTTTCATTCAAAAATATGTTTTCTCCGAGCTTCATCATTCATTCACCTATTCACCGCTCATCCCTCTTTTGCCAAGATTCTTTTTCAAAGTTATACCACATCTCTCTCAAAATATACGTCTCTATAAGCTCAAGTTTTGGGATAAGAATATGTTAAGTTAAAGCTCAAAATGTGGCTAACAATAAACAAAGTTAAGGCTCTAATTGGCTAACTAGGAATCATGAGTTCATTGGTATGCTTTTTAGGCTAAGTAGGCTTCAACAAAAATAGCCTTAAATCATCTTCGAAATTGCACACACATGTGGTTTTGATAAAGATACCATTGGAAGCTCTAGAATTCGTCAAAAGATGAATTACACACTCAAAAATATAAGATCGCATATTATAAAATCGCTTATAGGCACAAATGCTCACACTTAGTTTTTGCATCATGCTCAAATACCCAACTTTCTCAATCAACCAAACAAGCAAAAGACATCTTTTCAAAATTCATCTCATATTCACCTAGTATTTATTTTCATGAAACCAAGTATTCATAGTAAAACATACGAAGGCATTCTATACTAATCAATGTCTCTAAATCTTACTCACATAAAAATAATAAACATGCTAACATAATAAATGTGCCTACTAAAAATATTATGCACTTTTTATACGAATCTACATGCAAAATAAATGCAATATAAACATGCAACATTACTATATCACACACTCTTGACAACCCCTCCCCTCAAACTTAAATCATGTTTCATCCTCAAATCATAAGGAAATTATCAAAAGAAAAAGGAATGCGCAATACATGTACATTTTGTTTGTCCATGTGACATTTTAACAACAAACAAGTAAAGTCATTTTAATAATAAGGGAATAACAAACCATGTCCACCAAAGAAAAAAGAGATAAAAAAACCTGTTATTAAACGAAATAGACATCCATGTGACCAAAGGCATAGCCCACATCACAAAGCTATTTACAAGTACATATTTACATCAAAGTTTTCAAAAGAGAGTAATACTAAATTAAAATATTATACAAGACCAAAAAGGGGAAATGCCCCATCAACTTAGCCCAACAGTCGTCATCCATGTACACTACTCTCGAACATGTAGGAACTCCAAAGACTGTCCGGTAAGCCCATGTAAACCAACATCACCAGACTCACCTACAATGCATAATCTACATGAGCTAGCTCAATAAGTAAAAATCATGCATGTTAATGAAATGGTGTGGAATACGTAAGTAATGTATCCAATATATTCTTTCAAGAATGCATGTCGATGAAATAAAATATTTCAACCGAATTTCTTTTTTTATCGGGACCTTGGGCGCCTCCTATGCACCGAAAAGAGCTCAATGTCAATTTTCACATGACCAATAACCAATTGACACAGATGAGGGCCCATCCTCTTGTGATCGCCAAATGTCCGCCTCATGCCCGCACTGCGATCTACAAGAATTTATCCCACTCATTGCACCAACCACAATGGTGTTTGATAAATGATTTTATCATGATTTTGATGATTTTGTTTTTATACCAAAACAATATTTTTAAAGGTTGTCCCAATACTTCTAAATGATTTAAAATGGTTTTAATATTTTCCTGAGTATTTCTTCAAGTTTATTTTCGAAAATATTGGACAACACATTTAATGATTTTGTGTCAATGGTTTTTTACATTGAAACTATGTTTCTAAATGTTGTCCTAATACTCCCGATCGGTCTAAAATGTTTTTACTATTTTTGGAGTATTTCTTGAGTTTATATCGGACAACACTTTTGATGATTTTGTGTTAATGTGTTATTTCATCAAAACTATATTTTTAATGTTGTCCAAAATACTCCCTGTCGATTTAAAATATTTTTACTAATTTTTCTGAGTATTTCCGAGGTTTATTTTCGACAAAAATCGGACAACATTTCATTTCGGAGAGGTCGACCAGGTCGACCAAGTGGGCGACAGTACTGGGAACGAGTTTCTTGAAGCAAGTCACTAACTCCCAAAAGGGTCGGGGGGACCGGTCAACCTAGGGGGCGACCGGTCGACCACCCCGGGCCGGTCTTCCGTGTGATTTTTGCTGTGTTCTTTTCAAATCTTATTTCTGCGCGACCGGTCGCCCTCAAGTTTGACAACAAAATTCTAACCGTTGTGCAGCAGACAACTTTTCCCTAAATTATGGGATTGATTTCTAACAGCTATAATCTTGATTTTAATTGCAATTTTTTTGTAGATATCAGATTCCAAAAGGAGCCTATCAAGTATCAATCATCTCCTATAAATAGAGGATGTTTTGAAGCACAAATATAAGAGAGAACAATACAACACAACAAGAAATACTCAAGCAAACACTTGGTCTTATATTGTCATTATTCTTGTTGTAATTTGCCTAGCTTATCACTTTCACATTCTTGAGGTCTAGGCTATTCTTGATTACACTTGCACTCATATTTGTATCATTCATTATCGAGTTGTAATCTTGAATTTGGGTTATCATTCAACTCAAGATGTCCTTGTGAGTGTTCTTGTGGTAAGAACACACTTGAGTGATCTAGGTGTTAGGTGTAAGAAGATTGTGGTAATCTTCTTGTTAAGGTGTTGAAGAATTTGGTATTCTTCAAGGTTGAAGATTGTGGTAATCTTCACAAGGTGCCGTTGGAGATTGTGGTAATCTTCAAGAGAGATTGTGATAATCTCAAAGATGGTGTTGAAGAAGAGTGTGGTGCTCTTCAAGGTGTTGTTGTAAGTTGAATTTGTATTAATTGTGGTAATTAATAAAATTCTTTTTCTTTTTCAAACTCATGTCAGTATATCTTTGGGGTGGTAGAGCACGTAGTCCCTAGGTGGGGTGAAACTCTATAAATCGACGTGTGTTGTTTACTTTCCGCACCTTTATTATTGTCTTGACTTGTTTGATTCAAAAAGAGGGCTCAATCGAAAAAATGGAGATAATCTATTCACCCCCTCTAGATTATCGTAGCCGCTGACTTACAAAGGGTACTATCAAGTAAAATATCCTCCTGTGACCACCAGCGTTCACCTCATGCCTGGCCCCGCGATCCTCCGAAAAGTCATCCCACTTACGGTACCAAACATCAAATAAACTAGCCACACAGCCTCGATGTACTAGTAGTGGCCAAGAAAAATATTTTCTTTTAAAAAATCATATGGTGCATGCCTCATATCAACAATGCTAATTTTTTTTGCATGCACATACAAATGCTAATGGATATCATGCGCAGTTACAATAATCACCAGTTTCAATATCCTTCAAACAACGTATACATGAGAAGATATGTATAATACATACATTAAGGCACTAAATAGCATTAATATAGATAAAGCGAAGATAGCATTAATATAGATAAACCGCAAATATGTTCATGTATTATAGTTGTCGATGGATTTTTACTTACCTTTTACCCGTGGATAAGCAATTGAAAATTAGCTAAATATCTTCTTTTCTAACCTTAGGTATAAGACAACTTGTAAAAATGTAAGTTATCAATCTCTATTTCTAAGTCCTTAATTAAGTTTAATATACCAAATTTTATTAAAAACTTGAAATCTTAACTATTAATTAACTATCACACTCTTAGACTTATAGTTTAAATCAAATCAAATATCTCAAATCCTTAATTTCTTATCTTCACATAGATATTCCATATCTCTCAATCAATGTATTATAGCCATGTTTAAGTATCCAAATATTAAACATTAATTACTACTAATGTTTTCTGTTAAACTTACTTGTAATTTCTTATAAAGCCCTAATCATGATCAGCTTAATATAGTCAACGTCAATTATATACTTATATACATATATCTATGGAATTCAATTCTAAAAATTAGCATTCTTTTCTCTTTTAGTCACAAACTAGTTAAGCCAAAACTCCATAATAAATTTATTATAATATTTGATATTTTCTTCATATTTAAGTAATCCTACCTTTCATATGTTTGCTTTAACTTCTGCTTTTGAAGATATAAATTGTATAGTCCAATTATGCCAATTCAAAGATACTTGTATTCAACGAATGAAAAAGCACATGGATCGAGTAATAGACACCTAACCTGAAAGTCACTCTCGTGCACTTCTTTAACTTTCTTTCCTTTCTCTTTATATATATATATATATATATATATATATATATATATATATACTCGTATATGTGTTTCTGGTTTCCTAAGAAGGTGAGCTAAATATATTTTAGAGTCATATAGTTTCCGTAGCGTCTCGTCCCCTCCTTCGTCTTGTCCATCCTGGCCTTCGTCACGTTGGATCTTGTCTCTTTTTCTTCGTCTCCCTCGTCCCCGTTCTTCTCTTCCTTTTCCCTCACGTGTGCTCGTGTTTTGCAGGTCTCTCTCGAAGGATTGTTTTCGACTGACACTGGTTCATTGCTTGGGCAGCCTATCGTCCTTGGTCTGCGCGTTGATGGGCGAGTTCCACCATGAATGACGACATTTCCTCTCTTTACGCCAATCTCTCCCTCAACGATGACGAGAAAGCCGAGATCCCAACATATAATATCAATCCGGATGAATTGGAGGGAACCAACCTCCTCATGGGTAGGGTTCTTGCTTCCCGCACTATCAATTTCGAATCCATATCCTCGATGTTCAAACGGCTATGGAACCCTCGTCATGGTCTCTCTTGCAAGCTGTTGGGTAATAACACGGTGTTATTCATGTTCCGTAACATTGCTAATATGAAAAAGGTGCTTAACGGGTCTCCGTGGTTATTCGACAAATCATTATTTGCTCTCGCGGAATCCGTGCTTCGCAAATCGGATCTAAACTTGAGGTTTTCACCTGCCAATTTTGGATACAAGTTCACGATCTCCCCATTTGTCTCATGAACAAGTCTTTTGCTGAATCCACGGGTAATTCTATTGGCAAATTTATGGCAGTTGACGCGGATTTAGACGGTTTCTCTTTTGGTAGATTTCTCCGGATTCGTGTGGATCTTGACATCAACAAACCCCTCCGAAAGGTGCTTAATACCACGTTCATGGGCAACAAATACGTCTTCCTATTAAATGAACGCCTTCCTAACTTATGTTATTTTTGTGGAACGATTGGACATGGTGAAAGCGAATGTGAATCCCGTATTCTTCACCCTCCAGAGTATCCATACATTCATTCGACAGCCCCGTGGCTCCGTGTTGTCTCCATCGGAAACCCTTTCTCCAGCCCCGTTCCCCACCCCATCAAAACAGCCGCCCACCACCACAACACACCAAACCCTAATTCGCCTAACACTAATCCCTCAAACCCTAACACAAATAACTCCTTTGACCCCTCTCAATATCCACGTGCCCCACCTCCCTCTCACACTGAATTGGCTATCATTCCTCCATCCCCCAACGAACCAATCATCACCTCTCTCCCTAAATCCCTCAACACCACCATGCAACCTACGTAACTCCCCATGCACAACACCCTAGCCCACAACTTCCCCCCACATCTCAAAGATCCCCACGTCTCCCAACCCTGTTCCACCCCCTCCACACAACCTCAATAGCCATAACCCCATATCCTCTCACAAGAATAACCCAAAATCTCCACCCCTTGTCACGAATGACCCACATGACTTTTCCACATCAAACCCTCATACCCCTCTCTCGACACCTCCACCATCCCCTCCTCACCCCACGACTATCACAGGATGCCAACTCTCCTCAAGCCCTTTTCTAGTCCCATTTCATATGTAACTCGACTCCCGACCCATAAAATTGCCTGAAAATTGTATCCATAAAAAATGTCTTCACTCCTCCAAACCCACCACTCTCTCTACTCATCTCTCTCAAATCTTTACCCTTACCTCATCTAAAAAGAAATTCCCTAGTAGCTTCACAACCCTTCACCCTTCCTCGTAAAAACCCTACACCATGTCGTGGCAAAAACCGGGCTTCCTCGAAGGCTCTAATGCTCGAATTAATCCAACGGTGGTGATTCGCAATGGCCAATCCCACCGAGCCCAATGAGTATTCTAAGTGGAATTGTCGAGGCTTGGGAACCCTCGGAAAATTCAAGAGCTACGTGAATTCGTGGTAGCAAAGTCCCTTAATCGGTGTTTTTGTGCGAAGCAAAAATGCAAGGTATCGATTGTTGATAAGATAAAGCATTCTCTTAATATGTTTGGCTTTGCGGTTGATTCTCGGGGCCGTTTCCGCGCCTTGCATTACTTTGGCATAAGGATATTCCGGTCTCTCTTCACCATTACTCGGATAGATTTATTAACGTTGATGTGGATATTTTGGGCCAATCTTTTCGCTTTGCGGGTGTCTATGGAGAACCTAATGTCACCTTTAGCGTCGAACCTGCTAGAGAAACTCCAACATCTCCTGCAACCCCAAAAACCTTGGCTTATGTGTGGAGATTTTAATGAAGTTCTTGCACGAATGAATTTCAAGGGCTCACCTTCCGACTAGCAAATAAATTTGTTCAAAATACTCTCACCGACCTTAATATGTTCGATCTCGGATGTGAAGGTTACCCTTTCACATGGGATCGCCTATTGATTCATCCTCACACTCGGCGGGCTTGTCTTGATAGGGCTACGAGCAATCCAAGTTGGATCGAGCTTTTCCTTGAGTCGGGTTTTACACCATTCCATTTTTTTTCTGGATCATGCGCTCCTCCATATTCAAGTCGAAATCGCGATCCTAGTATATTTCGTGGGGGTAAGCAAAATGACCTTACGATTTGAAGCCTTATGGGTTCGAGTCAAGGATTGCGAATAAGTCATTAAAAATAGTTGGGATCGTGACACGGGCCCGCTCCAGAAAAACTCCATAATCGCTCCAATGGGCTCATGAATCATGCGACAACATCATAAGGACGAGCTTGAACTTAATATCAAAAACCTTAAAGAGAAAATAGCTACCCTTTAAAAAGGCCGCATCTCGGACTCAATTCAAAATGAAATTTTGGGCCTCCAAAACCGCCCGGAGGTTTGCTTGGATTTGTTGGATCTTAAGTGGAAGCAAAGGGCTAAGTTACATTGGTACAAAGAGGGCGATCAAATACCCGCTTCTTCCACTCCCGAGCTAGTAAAAAAGCAAACTAATACCATTTCCCATCTCAAGGATGGGACAGCCGTATCCAAGACACCCCGGCCGACATAAAAAATGTGATCATTGACTATTTCGGTAATCTCTTCTCCTTCTCCGAGCCTTCCTCCTCCGCTATTGCCCAGGCCATGCACACAGACTAAACTCGCGGGTTCCCCAGGCAATAAACCGGATGTTGTCGGAACCTTTCACCGAAAGAGAGATCATTAAAGCATTGAAGCACATGCACCCTTTCAAATCGCCTGGCCTTGACGGTATGAGCCCTACTTTTTATCGAAATTCGGCATATTGTTGGTAAAGATGTAGTCAATTTCGTTATGAATTTCCTTAATAAGCACATTATTGATCAAAACATGAATTTTACACATATTGTGCTTATTCCTAAAGTAAATAGCCCGAGCTCATTACCCAATTCCGCTCTATCACCTGTGTAATGTCACCTATAAGCTAGCGTCCAAGGTACTTGCCAACCGACTCAAAACAGTCCTTCCTCATATTATCTCGAATCCCATCGGCCTTTGTCCCGGCACCTCATAACGATAATGTCTTCCTCGCTCATGAAACCCACCACTAAATGCGCACTAAAACCCCTTCGAAAACCTGGACTTATGTCTATTAAACTAGACATGAGTAAGGCTTTTGATAGATTGAATGGGGCTTCCTTCGCCATACTCGATTGCTTTGGGCTTTAATCTTGATTTCATCGATCTTATTATGGCTTGTGTGTCTAGTGCTAAATTTTCTTTCCTCTTGAATGGTATTGAATTTGGTAATCTAACACCGAATAGGGAATCCGTCAAGGAGACCCCCTTTCGTCGTATCTTTTCATCATTTACTTCAAAGGGATTCTCTTGTATTTTGCGGGACCTAAAGATTTGCCAAACAATTCAAGGCATAGCCGTTCACCACTCGGCCCTCGCATCTCGCACCTCTTCTTCGCAGACGACACTCTACTCTTTGGGAACGCGTTTGTGGAATAAGCCGTATCGAAATTTGCTATAAATCTCTTTTCGAGAGCGTTTCCGGGAAGTCGCTTAATTTGGATAAATCCAGGGTCTAATCAGTGGCGATGTAACAACCCTTGTGCGCCGTTCCATCCTTGATATTCTGGTTTCATAAAGGTCGATAATCACGGGAAATATCTCGGGCTCCCAAGATCATCGGCCAAACAAGAAAGAAATATTTGGTTATATAAAGGATAAGATATGGCATCGCATTCAAGCTGCTCGAACTCTTATTTTTCTAAGGTGGGAAAGGAAATTTTAATAAAATATGTGCTTCAGTGATTCCCACCTACAAGATGAGCTGTTTTAAATTTCTCGACACGGTCAACGCCGATGTTCGATGCCTCATTGCTTCGTTTTGGTGGGCCACTCACCCTCGCACCGAAAAATCCACCGGTCTTCTTGGGACTCGATGGCTTGTCGGAAGGAATTGGGTGGATTGGATTTCGATCATTCAAAGCCTTTAACTTAGCTCTTTTATCCAAGCAAGCTTGGCGTATCCTCATGAATCCATCTTCGCTTATTGCTCGGGTTTTCAAAGAGAAATATTTTGATAACAACACCTTCATGGAAGCAACTTGGCCACCGTCCTCGTGGATTTGGTTTAGTATTCTTCAAAGTCACGTCCTCAAGTCCTGGCTATCTTAAGAGTATTTCTTCGGGAAATAATTGTAAAATATGGGGAGATGCTTAGGTCCCCAAACCGCCTTCACCTCGAGATCTCGTCCACTGCATTTCCACCCGCACTCGCCCATATCGCTTCTCATAGACTCGGAATCTCATTCGTGAAATCAAGACTCATTCACGAGTTATTCCCGGGGACGGCTGGTTTAATGCAGCTATCCCTCTCAATTTATTGGCATGCCCCGACCAAAGGGTATTGGTACCATAATAAGAATGGCAAGTTTTCGGTTAAATCGACATATCACCTCATTACGGACAATCCAAATGATTTTGTCGAAACTAATGAGTTTGGAGCGTCAAGACCGGCCTTCCCAATGTGGAAAAATCTATAGTCTCTTAAGATCCCTAGTCGTATTATTCATTTTGGTTGGAAGCTTCTCACGCGCACTCTCACATGACCAAATAACCTAGCACGCCGACATATTACTCACCATGGGCACCGCCCGCTTTTGCGATTCACACGATCTTTCTTCCGCTCATATGTTTTTTTTCTTGCCCTATTGCTACGCAGGTTTGGTATCTTGCGGTCTCTTAAACAATAGGGACTTTCTCAGAGGTCCCAAGGGGGTGTAAGTAAGGTTTAGAAGGGGGGGTTGAATAAACCTTACCAACTTTTTCTATTTTAGCCCTTTTAAAATTATTACGAGTAAATACACAACTAAGTCCTTGAGGGACAACTAAGTTAGTTAATCAAAAGAGTTAGCCACTCAACAGACTTTCGATAGAGTCATTGATAGAATAACTCAAATTTGTTTAGTCTAAACCTTAACTTGGTGATAAGTTTTTCAATGGAAGACTTAACACCTTTGAATTTGATTTAACTTTGTTTTAACACTTGATTTTAGCACATAGTAATTTATCGGTTGGATAGCAAAGATATAAAATATATATGCAGAATGTAAATATGCTAAAATGTAAATGACACAAGTAAATTTTATTGAGGTTCAAAGATGGGGTAATTCTTCTACTCCTCTCTTCTCCAACTCCCGGTGGAATCCACTAAGTAATGATCGAGTTCACAAAGTGGTTATCGGTCCTAGAGACAAGTATTGATCACGCACCGACTTGCTCCTTGGACTCGGTCTAGAGATGCCTTGGTCACACAAAAGCTTCTCGTCCAACTCGCCTTCTTCACAGGGCACTCTTTGCTACTTCACCACTTTCTCAAGCTTCTGGATTTGATCACGAAGCCCTCCAATAACTTGAGATTGGTTCGACCTTGAACCTTCCTACAATCCTCCTTGGAAAGTAGACCCCTTCCGATTCTTCAAAAGTTTCCTCTTCAACAGCTTTGTAGTTTTCTTTCCTTCACAAATTTGGTGTTGGATCGATTTCCTTCGAGATTTAGGCTTGAGGATTTTGCTTGAATAACTTGTGAATATTTTGCAGTTACAGTTTGAATATTGCTTGCTCGATCGTGGTTCGTATGCAAGGTTACCTTTTCTCAATGAAATTCCTCACCTTTTATAGTGAACTTTAAAAAATCGCCCGTTGAAGAGATAGGCCGATTTTCAAAAGTCACTTGTGTTCGTTGGCTTGTCTTTTCTTGGTCTTTAGTCTTGAGATGTAGACCTTTTCTCGTATGAATTGAATGTCCAAACTTTTCAGTGTTCGACACAATGTGCATTGCTTCCCATTAGTTTATTCCTTTTGTACGCTTCGCTCGGATTGAGCACTTTAAGACATGGCAACATGGAAGTATTACTTATTTAAGTAAACTTCTTGACTTCTCATGGCAATGATTCTTTTCATTAACTCCTCTTTTCACCGCTTTTTCCCCAGGTGACTTGAGTCCGCTCCAATGATTGAAAGACTCATCCGTCACTTCAACTTGTGACTTGGCTTCTTGGGTTGACTTAATCGACTCTTCACACAACCGTCCCCTCACTTTATTACATCTTCACGAGTCCTTGATCTTCTATCTTGGCCATACTCACTGTTCTCAACAGTAGTCTTCACTTCACTTCTTAAGTTGACTTCTTGTATTCCCAGGCATAGCTCACTTGACTCAAATTTCATTCAAATTTCCATCTATTACAATAAGAATTACAAGGAAAATGGGGTGCCAACTTTCTAGTTTAAGTTTTACATGGCATTTATCAAAATCTAAACAATAAATTTCCCAACAATTTCCCCTTTTGATGATGCCAAAACTTAAAAACATTAAACAAAATGTAAACATCACAAATACATACGTATAATGCAAGAATAAAGAATGTATGCGTAGAATCAATCATTTTATTGATCATAGCATTCTTTTCCTTTACACAAACAGTTTACAAGGTGTATCGAGCATAATCATATCCAAGCAAACTTCAAGATCTATGCTAAGATACAACAATCAAGAGAAAATACAAAAATACTTTATTAAATGTACGGATGACTTACACACATATGTATTTACAAAAGTAAAATACACGAAGGGTGAGCAACAACACTTCATCGACTTCATTTGCCTCCTTTTTTCCTCTTCACTCTGTCATCATCATCTCTTCTCTTTTCTTTCTTTTTTCTTCTTCAAATGCTTCTTTTTTCATAAGGTCTCTTCACATCATCGTCTTTTCGCTTCCTTTCTTGTCTCTCTTGCCATAGCTGATCTTGTCTTTTGTTCTCTTCTTCAATTCTCTTCACATGTTCAACATTCTTTCTAGCCACTTCCCGATTAGCTACTTCATCATACCCACCCCAATAGATCCTTCCCTTCTTGCCTGGATCTACATATTCAATATTTTTGGGCAAAGGTCTGGTTGAAAACCTCTTCCTCCACCACTTCTTCCTCCTCCTCTAGGTGTATATTGTATGGGAGTCTTCTTCTTACCAATTTGAATGGTCACCGGTAGTCCTGTTGCCCTATCGACTTCTTCGCATAACTTCGATCCTTTTCCCAAGACAAATCCCAGGCTTGGGCTATAGACATGTTCTTGAAGTAACCTTTGATTCGAGTGCTTTAAATTCTCGCAATTGATCTTGGCTTGTCTCCGCTATCCGGAATGGCATCTGTGTCCTTCCTGCCGAATGCCATCAATCGTTTCATCATGCTTCAACATGGGCATCCGCTCTTTTTATCGAACTCTAATTGATCTCGCTATTACAATCTTTCTTTTCTCCGACATGGGCACAACAGAGTGTTCGATGGGCGAGTTCTTTGAAGTTTGCCGAGTATCAATGTTGTGGCATGACCTTTGCCGAGGGTTTCAGCAAGCATTAAGGTCAAATCCTTGACCTTTCCCCTCAACAGTTTTCCTTTTTATTCTAAAAAAGTGTTTCATCCTTTTGCCTCTCGCTTGTTTCTTCCTTGAATTTCCTCGTATTCCTCTTCCCCTTTTTGGCATCATCGAAGGAGAGAGGAACCACCCCAAGGAACATTCCTGCGAGCATAAAATCCAAATACCGAGAGCCGAGTTCGCCTAGAGTCCGCATTGCGACATGTGCGGTTCAAAATTCTCGAGCGAGTGGCCTTCGATTCACCGCCACCACGTTTCATTTCAGCCATAAGAAGGCTGAACTTCATATTCATGTTCTCTTCAACACGCAGAAATTCTTTTCGATGAAATTCACGCAGTGAAACTCCATTTTAGTTGTATGAGAGGCATGCAATCTCTCCATATAGTCCGCATCCTCTCGCTTCATGTCGCATTGTCGCACCTCAGGACCAACATTCTATTATATAGTGCCTTGAAGTAGCGAACTTGCTCAAGACGCATGGCACTCTTGTTGAGACCATTACCTTATCCCGACCACCACTCCTCTTAAGTCTCCGCTGTGAGAGTGGCATCTCTGTTTTCCAGCGCATGTCGAGAGAGGCTTGGTACCGTTCAATCTTCTCAATCTCTTCACAAATCTTCTTGAAGATTTCACGATCTCACCGCCTCGACTTGAGTCACCGCCACTCGTGATCGAAGTTGAAATCACCGGCACAATTGAGTCAAGAGGGAATTATGGGTTCTTCTTGGACAATGTAGTGCTTCTATTCTCTCATGCAGTCTTCTTCTAAAGACAGCATCTCGAGATAAAAGGGAAATACATCCTCAAATGCATCATCTCGCACGTTAGATATTGTGTGCGAGGTGGTCACCGCCGCAGCCTCGTAGCCTCGTTGAGCTTGAAGTTGTTGGTACCGGCGCTTGATTGTTTTTGCCCATCCGATCGAGCCTCGGCTATCTTAATGTGCCTTCCTTCCTACCTCGAGAGGTTTTTCCATTTGAGTAGACGGTCTCGATCAGATTATCATCAGGCGTTATCGGATGATGATGAAACCTGGGGTTTGGTTCATCATCAAATTTGAATGTTTGACGAGCAAATTTTGAAACTCGATCGACTCGCCCTGTGGAAGAACATCCTCACCGGTCCTGTTGTTGTGCAGCAGGGGTGGACTCAGCTTCATCTTCAGATCCCAGAAATGATATATCATGGTTGTCTTGGGAATCATGAAGTGCACTAATCTCCTTCTCAGATTCTTCAATGTGAACCGGAGGGATGTTCTGCATTTCTTTCTCTTTACCCAGGGAAGTCTCAACCTCCCTCGGGCCTTCAACACCTTTATCGCCTCAATCAACAGAAAGGCCTTCCACATCCCCTTCGACAGACGCACGCACTGCCTTAGGGTCTTGGACAATGGCATCCGAAGGAGTCTCAACCCTTGGATTGCACTTTTTCAAAGGCCTGAGTGTTAACTCCAGGGCTTTTCCAACTCCGTGCCTCGATTTGCATCGACAAACGCCTCCCTGCAAAGTAGTTGGCACTTCACCGGGGACAGACTCAACCGTCCGAGCTTTGTCGATGTCGATCTGTTGTGGTTCTCTTTCCTTTTCCACTTCGCCTCCTTTCTCGCAATGTGGAGTCTTCTCGCAAAGATCATCCGACCTTGCCGCACCGGGAGTGAGTTTCCACCGGCACACCAACCGAGTGACCGATGGTGGGGTCACTCTTCTCCGACTCCCGGCCGCTTGAGTGCTAAGCCATGGGGGCAGGTGGTAACACACCTTCAATAGAGGTTGGCTCAACTTGGGTGCCCAAATTCCCGGCCTTCTTCGCCAAGTCCCTTGACCCATCTTCTTAGTGTAATGGGGATGTGGTCGCAACAATAAATGTGGCAATCTCAGCACCACTCCCAACGGGTCTATCTCCGTGAGAGAGATTTTGAAGACACTCCTGGTCCTTCCATCAACTCGCCGCTCATGCATAACCTGGATTCCCTTAGAGCTTGCTGCATTTCTGACTTTTCTTGTGCAGCAGCGGGATCCATGTCTTCATCACTTTCGGAGAACACATCAAAATGAGGGTGAGTGTGTTCTAGAGTTCCAGTGAAAGGACATATGTTTGCCTTCTCCAGTGCACGGGCTTGCTCTTCAGCTTTGTCTTTCTCGTCCGCCTTTATGATACGGAGGATCTCCATGCAATTCTCTTCATCGAGAGCCTATCGTGCAGTGGTAATTCCTAGGAATTGCATTAATTCCTCTTTTTCTTCTATAAATTCAGGCATTCGAACCGCACTGGAGTTTCTTAGCTTCCATGACCTCCATTCACGCAGACGGCGCTGAATGTCTGGATATACAGGTAAGTACATGATGAGATCATCATCCTCATTTTCTTCTTCCTGACCTTCCTTTTCTGGAATGGAAGGTAGCATACTCATACTCGCTTCTTCGCGTCAAGCAAAGATTCAGGGCGGTGGAGACACAATCCTTTCAAAGAGATTCTCATGTCTCACCGCTTCCTCCTCCTCGCTTGTCCCGACTACAGTTGGGTCTTCTATATGCCTCTCGCCGATCGATCACCTTAAGCGACTTGGCGCTTTGTAACAACTGAGACCGCACTTCTTCATCTCCTCAGGAGTTTTCTCACCGAGTTGCACTCACTGTCTTCTCAAGCTCAAAGCTTGGAGATTCTCTTCCTTCTTTTTTTTCCTCACCGTGAGGAATTTCTCGTTCGATTCCTCTTTTTAGGTGCCTTGGCGGCAAGGGTCGAGCATCTTTCTTGGTTGAGCCGCTTTCTATGCTTGGCGCTCTTCTTTTTCTTATGGCCGGAGAAGGTATTTGGGCTTCCTTCTCCGCCTCGGCTATGGGGGCATGAGACACGACCGCTCGGGCGGTGGCTCCTACCGTAGGGGTAGGGCGTTCTTTGACTTTCACAGGGGGCAACCTTCTTCTTTGCAGCTCCTTCTTGGGAGGGAGGAAACAACTGTGTCCCTGGTCACCGATTACCCTCACTTGTATCCGCCTCTCTTCGCATGGGCTCTCTTCCTCGGGTTCCCAAAGGTTAGCCCCGAACATCTTCTTGTTTACATGGAAGGGCTTTCCATATTGAAGGGGAATGCCCTTCGCTTCCATCAAATGCCCAATAACTAGGCCATAGCCAAGTGATCCTCCAAAGGATCCATCCTCCTTGTATGACTTGTTTCCAACATTCCGCGCAGTCCGTTAAAAATATTTTTATCATGATTTTGATGATTTTGTTCAAATGCGTTTTTATACCAAAGCAATGTCCCTAAATGTTGTCTAAATACTTCGATCGATTTAAAATGTTTTTAATATTTTTTGGAGTATTTCTTGTAGTTTATTTTTGATGTAAAATTGGACAACACTTTTGTTTTGTGCTCGACCGATCGCTTCTATAGGGCAACCACACTGAGTTGAGTTTTAAAACGTAAAACGGATGTATGAAAAATAGGAGGAGGCGACCGGTTGACCCGTAGGTCAACCGATAGGGCGACAGTCGACCCTAGACGACCGCACTGGAAGCCCTCCTCAAGAGCAGATTCTGCTTTCGATTTTTGACAACCCCAACCAAATAAGCATAAGGCGACCGGTCGAACCCCCTTCGACCGGTTTCCCGTAAAAATTGCAAAGAAACTCATTTCAAACTTATCTCTCATGCGACCGATTGAACTCTCTTTATCAAAGAAACTATCCGTTGCATTTTAAGACAGACTTTTTCCTAATTTGTGGGATTGATTTATAATAGCTATAATCTTGATTTTAAATGGTTTCTTTTGCGTAAAATCACTCCCCCAAGGAGGAGCCTATGTCCGAAATTAAACCAAGACATGTCCTATAAATAGAGGCTTCATTCAAGCAACAAGATATAACACAACATACAAGCAAAGAGCATACGAGCAAATATTTTCATATCTTGTTGTATTTTAGCCTAAGTACTTTCACTTGCACACTCTTGAGGTCTAGGTTTTTGATTCTTAATTACACTTGCACTCAATCTTTTATTGGTTTTATAGAGTTGTAATCTTGAATTAATCATCCAAAACAAGATATCCTTGTTGTTGTTCTTGTGGTAAGAGCACAATTGGGTGATCTTAGGTGTTGAAGAGTGTGGTACTCTTCATAGGTGTTGAAAGAAGATTGTGGTAATCTTCTTGAAGGTGTTGTAAGAGGATTGTGGTAATCCTCAAAGTGGTGTTGTATTAATTTTGGTAATTAATAAAATTCTTTTTCCTTTTGAAACCCATCCCTGATATATCGCGGGGTGGTAGAGAACGAGTTCCTAGGTGGGATGAAGCTCTTTAAATCGACATGTGTTGTTTATTTTCTGCACTTTAGTTTTCATTCTTGCTTGATTATTCGAAAAGAGGGCAAAATCAAAAACCGGGATAATCTATTCACCCCTCCTCTAGATTATCGTAGCCACTTGACTAACAAGTGGTATCAAAGCCAAACTCTTTGGCTAGCTCGTTCCGAGTAAAGAGGAAAGACTCATGGCTACGAATGACGCTTATCCCACCACCGGCGCCTCAACCAACAAGCCACCACTATTCGACGCCAACAACTACGCATTTTGGAAAGACCGTATGGAGTGCTTTCTACAAGGGTGTGGGTTCGACATTTGGAATGTGGTCATTGAATGAGTTACTCAACCAACCAAGAAATTTGAGGACATCACCTCGGCTCCTAAACCTTTGAAGGAGTTCGATGAAAATGACAAGAAGGCATTCTCTCTAAATGGTAAGGCCTTAAATATTTTGCATTGTTCTCTTTACCTCCACCGAGTATAATCGCATAAGAGGCATAAGGTCGGCACATGAAGTTTGGGAAAAATTGGAGACTATTTATGAAGGGACTAAGAAGGTCAAGCAAGAAAAGACGATGCTTGTTAAAGATTTTGAAAACTTTAACATGCATGATGGTGAAAGCATCTCTAAGATGGTGGAAAGGCTTGACAATATTGTCAATCCTCTTGTGGCCCTCGGTAAAGTCATCTCCGAAGAAGACAAGGTGACTAAGGTATTGAATGCTCTTCCCGCTCATGGTCCGAAAAAGGTGACGACTATCACGGAGGCACAAAATCTTGAGACACTCAAGTTCGACGAGCTCATCGGGAATCTCCTCATCTATGAAGTCTATCTCAAGGAAAGGAAAATTCCAAACCATCCATAAATCAATCGGGTATGCAAATTATTCCTAAAGGTCTTGCTTCTTCTTCTAATAATGCATACTATGATAATGATGATGATGATGAGGAGATTGCACTTGTTCAAAAATTTGCAAAATTTGTGAATAAAAATAAAGCAAGAAAACCGAGAGATAATGCTTGCTTTAAATGCGAAAACCCTGCTCATTGCCGATTGCCCAAAACTCGATGAGGTGGAACAAAGAAAAAGAAGCCTTTTTCGAAAAAGAAGGCTCTAAATGCGAGGTCAAAACTTGGGATGAACTACTTGAAACAACCGATAAGGAAGGAGAAACCGAACATGGTCTTATGGCCATAGACGATGAAAATAATGAGGTACGCTCTAACTCTTCTACCTCCTCCTTAGTTGATGAATTACATTGTGATTTTGATGAATTGAAAATTGAGTTTCAAATTTGATTGTTAAATACAAGTCTTTGAAAAAGGAACATAAAGAGCTTAAAATTGAAAAGGAAAAATTATTTATCTCTTATGAATCTCTTGACAAAGCTCATGCTCTTACTCTTACTAGAGTTCACTCTCTCGAAACCGAAAAATAATCGCTTACCAAAGATCTTGAATGTTTGAAAAGGATGTGCATCGTTTTAACATAAGCACGGATAAAGTTACAAAAATTTAGATGCACAAAGAGGTGAGCATTCCAAATTAGGATTTGGTTATAAACCATTTCAAAATGTTTCTAAGAAAAATAACCAAGGTCCGACTTTCGTACATGCTAGTAGCTCTTATACTCCTACTTGTTTTTATCGTGGCAAAGTTGGACATTATGCTAACAATTGCAAATTGAGAAATAGCTCTAGTCATATTTGGAGACCCAAAGGTCTCAAGACTAACCCCATGGACCCCAAAATTATAGGGTACCTAAAAGAAGTTCTATTGTAGGTAATAGGGGCTATAACAACCATGGAAGATTCAAAATGGCTCGTGGACAGCGGATGTTCACGCCATATGACTTGGAGGAAAGAACTTTTACCAACATCAAGCTCCAAGAAGAGGGTATGGTCATGTTCGACAATGGCAAAGGAAGAATTCTTGGATATGGAGAAATTGGTAACTCTTCTTTTTCTCTTAGCAATGTTCTTTTTAGTAGAGGGTCTTAAGTTTAATTTGATAAGTGTTAGCCAACTTTGCGATTCAAATTATAATATTTCCTTCAATAAAGAAAAATGCCTTATTCTTAAAAATGGTAAAATTATTTGTGAAGCAAATACAAAAGGCAATCTTTACAAAATTCGTACAAGTGATTTGGTTAGTCAAAATGTTTCTTGTCTTGTCGCCAATAATGATTTAACTAGTTTATAGCATAGGTGACTTAGAAATGTTGGATAAAAGAATTTGAAAAATATTTACAAAAACCAACATGTAAAAGGACTACCCAAATTGAATTTTGAAAATCTTGGCTTATGTGACACTTGTCAAAAGAACAAATTAGTTAAAAGTAGTTTCAAGCCCAAAAATAAAATTTCCACAACCAAACCCCTACAATTGCTTCACCTTGATTTGTATGGGGATATTGGTGCGACTAGTTTAAGTGGAAAACATTACACTTTCGTTATTGTCGGTGATTTTTCTAGATATGCTTGGGCTCTTTTTCTTTCCAATAAAAGCGATGCCGTTAATGAGTTTGTTAAGTTGTGTAGACTTAATGAAAATGAAAAGGAAGATACTATTAAGTCTATCCGAAGTGATCGAGGTGGAGAATTTGATGGCGAATTTAGAGTCTTTTGTGAAACCAAGGGATATGCACATAATATTTTGGCCCCAAGGACACCTCAACAAAATGGAGTAAGTGCCGAAAAGAAAAATCGGACACTACAAGAGATGAGTCGATCCATGCTCAATGAATTATCTCTTCCAAAATATTTCGGGCCGGCCGTAAGTACCACTTGCTATGTCATTAATCGGGTTTATATTCGTCCTAAAATGAATAAAACTCCATATGAGCTTTGGAAAGGAAGAACTCCAAATATTAGTTACTTCAAAATATTTGGATGTAAGTGTTTTATTTTGAATACTAAGGATCAATTGGACAAACTTGATCCTAAAGCCGATGAAGGAATTTTTATGGGGTATTCTACAAAAAGAAAAGCATATCGGGTTTATAATAAGACTAGTGGGTTGTTGAAGAATCCATCCATGTCAAATTCAATGAAGCTTCGGTGTTGAAAGGATACCCAATGATGAAAGTGATGAAGAGGATATTATTGAACCCGTTGTTCAAAATGATGCTCAAAATGATCAACCTTCTACTTCAATTGATCAACCATCCACTTCTAATGTTCCTCAAGAAGATAGAGGTGACATTTTGATCTTCCCGTGGCATTGAAATTTAAGGAGATCATCCAAAAGATATTGGTGATCCCCTTGATTGAGTGATGACCCAAAGAGGATTTGCCGAGAAAGCTCTTATATCTCAAAAAGAGCCTAAAAATGCTAAGGAGACTATTGATGATGAGGATTGGTTTTGGAGATGTAAGAAGAGTTGAATCAATTTGAAATAAATGATGTATGGGAATTGGTACCTTGTCCTCCATCTCAAACTATTATTGGTACTAAATGGGTATTTAGGAACAAACTTGATGATCAAGGCAATATTGTTCAAACAAGGCAAGGTTAGTAGCTCAAAGGTATTGTCAAGAAGAAGGTATTGACTATGATGAAACTTTTGCACCGTGAGACGTTTAGAAGCTATTCGTATTTTACTTGCCTATTCTTGTTTCAAAAATTTCAAGCTTTACCAAATGGATGTTAAATCTGCTTTCTTAAATGGTTTCATTCAAGAAGAAGTCTATGTAAAACAACCTCCGGGTTTGAAAATTTTTCTAGGCCTAATGATGTTTATAAACTTAAAAAGGCCCTGTATGATTTAAAACAAGCACCCCGTGCATGGTATGATAGACTTAGCTCCTTTCTTTTACAAAATGGTTTTACAAGAGGTAAAATTGATACTACTCTCTTTGTTTTTGAAAAAAGGGCAAGATTGCTTACTTGTGCAAATTTATGTTGATGATATCATATTTGGTGCTACTAATGAATCTTTGTGCAAGAAATTTTCTAAGTTGATGCAAGGTGAATTTGAAATGAGCATGATGGGGGAGCTTAATTTCTTCCTTGGACTTCAAATTAAGCAGTGCCAAGAAGGTATCTACATTTCACAATCTAAATATACAAAAGAACTTTTGAAAAAGTTCAACATTGGAGAAGGAAGAACCGCCTCTACCCCTATGGCGGGCAAAAATGTCGAAATGACAAAGATGAGAAAGGCAAGTCTCAGTAGATGAATCAAAGTATCGAGGTATGATTGGTAGTTTACTCTATGTAGTAGACCCGACATTCTTCATGCCGTATGCATATGTGCTCGTTTTCAAAGCAATCCCAAAGAATCTCATATGAGTGCCGTTAAAAGGATTTTTCGATATTTGAAAGGCACTATTCAATATGGTTTATTTTATCCAAACAATGAAAAATTTTCTCTTAAAGGTTAGAGTGATTCGATTATGCGGAAATATTGATGATCGGAAAAGTACTTCCTGGATCATGTCAATTTTTAGGCGATTGCCTAGTATCTTGGTTTTCAAAGAAACAAAATTGTGTTTCACTTTCAACGGCCGAAGTCAATATATTTCCGCAGCGTTTTGTTGTACTCAACTTCTTTGGATGAAACAAACCTTAGCGGATTACAAATATTCTTCCAAAATGTTCCTATCTTTTGTGATAACATATCCGCTATTAATATTGCTCAAAACCCGTTCATCATAACCGTACTAAACATATTGAGATTCGACATCATTTTCTAAGAGATCGTGTTTCTAAACGAAAAATTGAGATATCTTTCGTACCATCTCAAGATCAATTGGCGGATATTTTTACAAAACCGCTATCTTCCGAGACTTTTTGCGTCAATACGAGCTCTTAGGCATAAATGCATATTGAATGAGGTTTACATTTGTATTTTGTATGGTTTTAAAACTTAGGGGCGAAAAATCAGATTTTTAGTTAAAATTTCGTATTTTTGGAAAAAAACAGATGAGACAAAGGGCTGGTTGTTTAGGTGAGGCAACCACGATTTGCCCTTGCCGCCGATCGGTCGCCCTTGCCGCCGACCGGTCGCCCACGCCATTTTTTATGGATTTAAACGCTCTCGTCTTCGTACTTAGCCATTTTAGCTTATTTTCTCTATCTTTCGCTCCTTTGCCTATTGCACACATATTTCACTTCATATTTGTTCTCTTGCATGTATTTCATATCTTGACTTAATATAGCTCAATTATCATCATCTTTGCTCATCTTTACCGATTGAGTGGTAAGAATTCTTCTCTTTTGCTCAATCAAGAACCTCGAGTTTTTTTCGCTTTTGTGAAATTTTCTTGTTATAAATGTCATATGATTGTGACGAGCTTATTCATTATGATGTATTGCATTGTGTTTGTAATGATTTGGTGATGAAATCTTTTGGCTTTATTCATTTACAAGGGCTTTATACAACCTCTTTTATTTTTCACGCCCACAAGGTGTTCGATGAATTGTCACAAAGAATTTTCCATCTTAATCATGACTCTTATGCTTTTACACGTCTTGTATGTTTCTTGAGATCATGACTTGACAATAAAAACGGGCTTATGGATATCAAATGATTATACTCTCCTTTTCTCTTTGGATTCTACGACTACTCTTCCAAACGGTTGATAAACTTGACTCTTTGGCGCACTTTGATATACATGTTTGATGTCTTTATCATCCTCACATTCTTTTGATGATTCCAAAGGGGGAGAAACGGGAAATCGGCTTATTAGCTGAAAGAAGCTTATAAAAGCTCAAGAATGAAGCTATAAGTTATGGCCATTTAAAGCCATAAGTTGTGAAGTGCTCTTAGTCCAATGGTTGTATTATGGACTTGTTGGCATGAATTATGAGTACGTGTGACAGGGGAGCCTCTAAAGCTCTTGACATTTTTGGTTATCTTGTATTAGCTTGTGCTTCTAGCTTATTGTTATCATTCTTATTAATATGCTTATTGATAGGGGAGCTTTTGTAAAATGTTTTTTTAAACGGATAGTTTACTCTTAAAACGGAAAATTGTTTTGTTTTTAATATCGTCCTCTTGAAAATTATTTTGGTTTGTAATCATCAAAAAGGGGGAGTTTGTTAAGTTAAAATATTTTTGTCATGATTTTGATGATTTTGTTCAAATGCGTTTTTATTCCAAAACAATGTCCCTAAATGTTGTCTAAATACCCGATCGTTTTAAAATGTTTTTACTATTTTTTGGAGTATTTCTTGGAGTTTATTTTCGATATAAAATTGGACAACACTTTTGTTTCAGTTCTCGACCGGTCGCCCATAGGACAACCTGCACTGAGTTGAGTTTTGAAACAAAAAAACGGACGTATGAAAAATAGGGAGGGCGACCTGCACTGGAAGCCCTCCTCAAGAGCATACTGCTTTCGATTTTTGACAACCCCCAACCGGTCAAGCATAAGGGCGACGGGTCGAAACCCCCTTCGACCGGTCCCCTGTAAAAATTTCAAAGAAACTCATTTCAAACTTATCTCTCGCGCGACCGATCGAACCCCTCTTTTATCAAGAACTATCCGTTGCATTTTAAGACAACTTTTTCCTAATTTGTGGGATTGATTTATAATAGCTATAATCTTGATTTTAAATGGTTTCTTTTGCGTAAAATCGCTCCCTAAGGAGGAGCTTATGTCCGGAAATTAAACCAAGACATGTCCTATAAATAGAGGCTTCATTCAAGCAACAAGATATAACACAACATACAAGCAAAGCACATACGAGCAAATATTTTCATATCTTGTTGTATTTTAGCCTAAGTACTTTCACTTGCACACTCTTGAGGTCTAGGTTTTTGATTCTTAATTACACTTGCACTCAATCTTTTATTGGTTTTATAGAGTTGTAATCTTGAATTCATCAATCATCCAAAACAAGATATCCTTGTTGTTGTTCTTGTGGTAAGAGCACAATTGGGTGATCTTAGGTGTTGAAGAGTGTGGTACTCTTCATAGGTGTTGAAAGAAGATTGTGGTAATCTTCTTGAAGGTGTTGTAAGAGGATTGTGGTAATCCTCAAAGTGGTGTTGTATTAATTTTGGTAATTAATAAAATTCTTTTTCCCTTTGAAACCCATCCCTGATATATCTTTGGGGTGGTAGAGAACGTAGTTCCTAGGTGGGATGAAGCTCTTTAAATCGACATGTGTTGTTTATTTTCTGCACTTTAGTTTTCATTCTTGCTTGATTATTCAAAAAGAGGGCAAAATCTGAAAACCGGGATAATCTATTCACCCTCCTCTAGATTATCGTAGCCACTTGACTAACAAGTGGTATCAAAGCCAAACTCTTTGGCTAGCTCGCCCGAGTAAAGAGAAAAGACTCATAGCTACGAATGACGCTTATCCCACCACCGGCGCCTCAACCAACAAGCCACCACTATTCGACGCCAACAACTACGTATTTTGGAAAGACCGTATGGAGTGCTTTCTACAAGGGTGTGGGTTCGACATTTGGAATGTGGTCATTGAATGAGTTACTCAACCAACCAAGAAATTTGAGGACAAAGACCTCGGCTCCTAAACCTTTGAAGGAGTTCGATGAAAATGACAAGAAGGCATTCTCTCTAAATGGTAAGGCCTTAAATATTTTGCATTGTTCTCTTACCGCCACCGAGTATAATCGCATAAGAGGCATAAGGTCGGCACATGAAGTTTGGGAAAAATTGGAGACTATTTATGAAGGGACTAAGAAGGTCAAGCAAGCAAGAAAAACGATGCTTGTTAAAGATTTTGAAAACTTTAACATGCATGATGGTGAAAGCATCTCTAAGATGGTGGAAAGGCTTGACAATATTGTCAATCCTCTTGTGGCCCTCGGTAAAGTCATCTCCAAGAAGACAAGGTGACTAAGGTATTGAATGCTCTTCCCGGCTCATGGTCCGAAAAAGGTGACGACTATCACGAGGCACAAAATCTTGAGACACTCAAGTTCGACGAGCTCATCGGAAATCTCCTCATCTATGAAGTCTATCTCAAGGAAAGGAAAAATTCCAAACCATCCATAAATCAATCGGGTATGCAAATTATTCCTAAAGGTCTTGCTTCTTCTTCTAATAATGCATACTATGATAATGATGATGATGATGAGGAGATTTGCTGCACTTGTTCAAAAATTTGCAAAATTTGTGAATAAAAATAAAGCAAGAAAACCGAGAGATAATGCTTGCTTTAAATGCGGAAAACCCGGTTCATTGCCGATTGCCCAAAACTCGATGAGGTGGAACAAAGAAAAAGAAGCCTTTTTCGAAAAAGAAGGCTCTAAATGCAGGTCAAAACTTGGGATGAACTACTTGAAACAACCGATAAGGAAGGAGAAACCGAACATGGTCTTATGGCCATAGACGATGAAAATAATGAGGTACGCTCTAACTCTTCTACCTCCTCCTTAGTTGATGAATTACATTGTGATTTTGATTAATTGAAAATTGAGTTTCAAAATTTGATTGTTAAATACAAGTCTTTGAAAAAGGAACATAAAGAGCTTAAAATTGAAAAGGAAAAATTATTTATCTCTTATGAATCTCTTGACAAAGCTCATGCTCTTACTCTTACTAGAGTTCACTCTCTCGAAACCGAAAAATAATCGCTTACCAAAGATCTTGAATGTTTGAAAAGGATGTGCATCGTTTTAACATAAGCACGGATAAAGTTACAAAAATTTAGATGCACAAAGAGGTGAGCATTCCAAATTAGGATTTGGTTATAAACCATTTCAAAATGTTTCTAAGAAAAATAACCAAGGTCCGACTTTCGTGCATGCTAGTAGCTCTTATACTCCTACTTGTTTTTATCGTGGCAAAGTTGGACATTATGCTAACAATTGCAAATTGAGAAATAGCTCTAGTCATATTTGGAGACCCAAAGGTCTCAAGACTAACCCCCATGGACCCCAAAATTATAGGGTACCTAAAAGAAGTTCTATTGTAGGTAATAGGGGCTATAACAACCATGGAAGATTCAAAATGGCTCGTGGACAGCGGATGTTCACGCCATATGACTTGGAGGAAAGAACTTTTTACCAACATCAAGCTCCAAGAAGAGGGTATGGTCATGTTCGACAATGGCAAAGGAAGAATTCTTGGAAATGGAGAAATTGGTAACTCTTCTTTTCTCTTAGCAATGTTCTTTTAGTAGAGGGTCTTAAGTTTAATTTGATAAGTGTTAGCCAACTTTGCGATTCAAATTATAATATTTCCTTCAATAAAGAAAAATGCCTTATTCTTAAAAATGGTAAAATTATTTGTGAAGCAAATACAAAAGGCAATCTTTACAAAATTCGTGACAAGTGATTTGGTTAGTCAAAATGTTTCTTGTCTTGTCGCCAATAATGATTTAACTAGTTTATAGCATAGGTGACTTAGAAATGTTGGATAAAAGAATTTGAAAAATATTTACAAAAACCAACATGTAAAAGGACTACCCAAATTGAATTTTGAAAATCTTGGCTTATGTGACACTTGTCAAAAGAACAAATTAGTTAAAAGTAGTTTCAAGCCCAAAAATAAAATTTCCACAACCAAACCCCTACAATTGCTTCACCTTGATTTGTATGGGGATATTGGTGCGACTAGTTTAAGTGGAAAACATTACACTTTTATTGTCGGTGATTTTTCTAGATATGCTTGGGCTCTTTTTCTTTCCATTAAAAGCGATGCCGTTAATGAGTTTGTTAAGTTGTGTAGACTTAATGAAAATGAAAAGGAAGATACTATTAAGTCTATCCGAAGTGATCGAGGTGGAGAATTTGATGGCGAATTTAGAGTCTTTTGTGAAACCAAGGGATATGCACATAATATTTTGGCCCCAAGGACACCTCAACAAAATGGAGTAGCCGAAAAGAAAAATTGGACACTACAAGAGATGAGTCGATCCATGCTCAATGAATTATCTCTTCCAAAATATTTCTCGGGCCGGCCGTAAGTACCACTTGCTATGTCATTAATCGGGTTTATATTCGTCCCAAAATGAATAAAACTCCATATGAGCTTTGGAAAGGAAGAACTCCAAATATTAGTTACTTCAAAATATTTGGATGTAAGTGTTTTATTTTGAATACTAAGGATCAATTGGACAAACTTGATCCTAAAGCCGATGAAGGAATTTTTATGGGGTATTCTACAAAAAGAAAAGCATATCGGGTTTATAATAAGACTAGTGGGTTGTTGAAAAATCCATCCATGTCAAATTCATTGAAGCTTCGGGTGTTGAAAGGATACCCAATGATGAAAGTGATGAAGAGGATATTATTGAACCCGTTGTTCAAAATGATGCTCAAAATGATCAACCTTCTACTTCAATTGATCAACCATCCACTTCTAATGTTCCTCAAGAAGATAGAGGTGACATTTTGGATCTTCCCGTGGCATTGAAATTTAAGGAGATCATCCAAAAGATATTGGTGATCCCCTTGATTGAGTGATGACCCAAAGAGGATTTGCCGAGAAAGCTCTTATATCTCAAAAAGAGCCTAAAAATGCTAAGGAGACTATTGATGATGAGGATTGGTTTTTGGAGATGTAAGAAGAGTTGAATCAATTTGAAATAAATGATGTATGGGAATTGGTACCTTGTCCTCCATCTCAAACTATTATTGGTACTAAATGGGTATTTAGGAACAAACTTGATGATCAAGGCAATATTGTTCAAACAAGGCAAGGTTAGTAGCTCAAAGGTATTGTCAAGAAGAAGGTATTGACTATGATGAAACTTTTGCACCCGTAGCACGTTTAGAAGCTATTCGTATTTTACTTGCCTATTCTTGTTTCAAAATTTCAAGCTTTACCAAATGGATGTTAAATCTGCTTTCTTAAATGGTTTCATTCAAGAAGAAGTCTATGTAAAACAACCTCCGGGTTTGAAAATTTTTCTAGGCCTAATGATGTTTATAAACTTAAAAAGGCCTTGTATGGTTTAAAATAAGCACCCCGTGCATGGTATGATAGACTTAGCTCCTTTCTTTTACAAAATGGTTTTACAAGAGGTAAAGTTGATACTACTCTTTTGTTTTTGAAAAAGGGCAAGATTGCTTACTTGTGCAAATTTATGTTGATGATATCATATTTGGTGCTACTAATGAATCTTTGTGCAAGAAATTTTCTAAGTTGATGCAAGGTGAATTTGAAATGAGCATGATGGGGAGCTTAATTTCTTCCTTGAAGTTCAAATTAAGAAGTGCCAAGAAGGTATCTACATTTCACAATCTAAATATACAAAAGAACTTTTGAAAAAGTTCAACATTGGAGAAGGAAGAACCGTCTCTACCCCTATGGCGACAAATGTCGAATTGACAAAGATGAGAAAGGCAAGTCTCAGAGATGAATCAAAGTATCGAGGTATGATTGGTAGTTTACTCTATGTAGTAGACCCGACATTCTTCATGCCGTATGCATATGTGCTCGTTTTCAAAGCAATCCCAAAGAATCTCATATGAGTGCCGTTAAAAGGATTTTTCGATATTTGAAAGGCACTATTCAATATGGTTTATTTTATCCAAACAATGAAAAATTTTCTCTTAAAGGTTAGAGTGATTCGGATTATGCGGGAAATATTGATGACCGGAAAAGTACTTCCGGATCATGTCAATTTTTAGGCGATTGCCTAGTATCTTGGTTTTCAAAGAAACAAAATTGTGTTTCACTTTCAACGGCCGAAGCCGAATATATTTCCGCAGCGTTTTGTTGTACTCAACTTCTTTGGATGAAACAAACCTTAGCGGATTACAAATATTCTTCGAAAATGTTCCTATCTTTTGTGATAACATATCCGCTATTAATATTGCTCAAAACCCGGTTCATCATAACCGTACTAAACATATTGAGATTCGACATCATTTTCTAAGGGATTGTGTTTCTAAACGAAAAATTGAGATATCTTTCGTACCATCTCAAGATCAATTGGCGGATATTTTTACAAAACCGCTATCTTCCGAGACTTTTGCGCCAATACGAGCTCGGTTAGGCATAATGCATATTGAATGAGGTTTACATTTGTATTTTGTATGGTTTTAAAACTTAGGGGCGAAAAATCAGATTTTTAGTTAAAATTTCGTATTTTTGGAAAACAGGATGAGACAGGTCAATGGTCAAGGGGGGGCAACCAGTTGCCCTTGCCGTCGATCGATCGCTCTTGCCGTCGACCGGTCGCCCACCGCCATTTTATGGATTTAAACGTCTCGTCTTGACTTAGCCATTTTAGCTTATTTTCTCTATCTTTCGTTCCCTTTGCCTATTGCACACATATTTCACTTCATATTTGTTCTCTTGCATGTATTTCATATCTTGGACTTAATATAGCTCGATTATCATCATCTTTGCTCATCTTTACCGATTGAGTGGTAAGAATTCTTCTCTCTTTTGCTCAATCGGGTTGAACCCTCGAGTTTTTGGCTTTTGTGAAATTTTCTTGTTATAAATGTCATATGATTGTGACGAGCTTATTCATTATGATGTATTGCATTGTGTTTGTAATGATTTGGTGATGAAATTTTTTGGCTTTATTCATTTACAATGGCTTTATACAACCTCTTTTATTTTTCACGCCCACAAGGTGTTCGATGAATTGTCACAAAGAATTTTCCATCTTAATCATGACTCTTATGCTTTTACACGTCTTGTATGTTTCTTGAGATCATGACTTGACAATAAAAACGGGCTTATGGATATCAAATGATTATACTCTCCCTTTTCTCTTTGGATTCTACGACTACTCTTCCAAACGGTTGATAAACTTGACTCTTTGGCGCACTTTGATATACATGTTTGATGTCTTTATCATCCTAACATTCTTTTTGATAATTCCAAAGGGGGAGAAATGGGAAATTGGCTTATTAGCTGAAAGAAGCTTATAAAAGCTCAAGAATGAAGCTATAAGTTATGGCCATTTAAAGCCATAAGTTGTGAAGTGCTCTTAGTCCAATGGTTGTATTATGGACTTGTTGGCATGAATTATGAGTACGTGTGACAGGGGGAGCCTCTAAAGCTCTTGACATTTTTGGTTATCTTGTATTAGCTTGTGCTTCTAGCTTATTGTTATCATTCTTATTAATATGCTTATTGATAGGGGAGCTTTTGTAAAATGTTTTTTTAAACGGATAGTTTACTCTTAAAACGGAAAATTGTTTTGTTTTTAATATCGCCTCTTGAAAATTGTTTTGGTTTGTAATCATCAAAAAGGGGAGTTTGTTAAGTTAAAATGTTTTTATCATGATTTTGATGATTTTGTTCAAATGCGTTTTTATACCAAAACAATGTCCCTAAATGTTGTCTAAATACATCCGATCGATTTAAAATGTTTTTACTATTTTTTGGAGTATTTCTTGGAGTTTATTTTCGATATAAAATTGGACAACACTTTTGTTTCAGTTCGACCTACGCCCTATAGGACAACCTCAGCACTGAGTTGAGTTTTGAAACAAAAACGGACGTATGAAAAATAGGGGAGGGCGACCGGCACTGGGAAGCCCTCCTCAAGAGCATACTTTCGATTTTTGACAACCCCCCAACCGGTCAAGCATAAGGGCGACTGGTCGAAACCCCTTCGACCGGGTCCCCCGTGTAAAAATTTCAAAAACTCATTTCAAACTTATCTCTGCGCGACCGATCGAACCCCTCTTTTATCAAAGAAACTATCCGTTGCATTTTAAGACAACTTTTTCCTAATTTGTGGGATTGATTTATAATAGCTATAATCTTGATTTTAAATGGTTTCTTTTGCAGAAAATCGCTCCCTAAGGAGGAGCTTATGTCCGGAAATTAAACCAAGACATGTCCTATAAATAGAGGCTTCATTCAAGCAACAAGATATAACACAACATACAAGCAAAGCACATACGAGCAAATATTTTCATATCTTGTTGTATTTTAGCCTAAGTACTTTCACTTGCACACTCTTGAGGTCTAGGTTTTTGATTCTTAATTACACTTGCACTCAATCTTTTATTGGTTTTATAGAGTTGTAATCTTGAATTACAAATCATCCAAAACAAGATATCCTTGTTGTTGTTCTTGTGGTAAGAGCACAATTGGGTGATCTTAGGTGTTGAAGAGTGTGGTACTCTTCATAGGTGTTGAAAGAAGATTGTGGTAATCTTCTTGAAGGTGTTGTAAGAGGATTGTGGTAATCCTCAAAGTGGTGTTGTATTAATTTTGGTAATTAATAAAATTCTTTTTCCCTTTTGAAACCCATCCCTGGATATACTTGGGGTGGTAGAGAACGTAGTTCCTAGGTGGGATGAAGCTCTTTAAATCGACATGTGTTGTTTATTTTCTGCACTTTAGTTTTCATTCTTGCTTGATTATTCGAAAAAGAGGGCAAAATCTGAAAAACCGGATAATCTATTCACCCCTCCTCTAGATTATCGTAGCCACTGACTAACAAGTGGTATCAAAGCCAAACTCTTTGGCTAGCTCGCCCGAGTAAAGAGAAAAGACTCATAGCTACGAATGACGCTTATCCCACCACCGGCGCCTCAACCAACAAGCCACCACTATTCGACGCCAACAACTACGTATTTTGGAAAGACCGTATGGAGTGCTTTCTACAAGGGTGTGGGTTCGACATTTGGAATGTGGTCATTGAATGAGTTACTCAACCAACCAAGAAATTTGAGGACAAAGACCTCGGCTCCTAAACCTTTGAAGGAGTTCGATGAAAATGACAAGAAGGCATTCTCTCTAAATGGTAAGGCCTTAAATATTTTGCATTGTTCTCTTACCGCCACCGAGTATAATCGCATAAGAGGCATAAGGTCGGCACATGAAGTTTGGGAAAAATTGGAGACTATTTATGAAGGGACTAAGAAGGTCAAGCAAGCAAGAAAAAACGATGCTTGTTAAAGATTTTGAAAACTTTAACATGCATGATGGTGAAAGCATCTCTAAGATGGTGGAAAGGCTTGACAATATTGTCAATCCTCTTGTGGCCCTCGGTAAAGTCATCTCCGAAAGACAAGGTGACTAAGGTATTGAATGCTCTTCCCGGCTCATGGTCCGAAAAGGTGACGGCTATCACGGAGGCACAAAATCTTGAGACACTCAAGTTCGACGAGCTCATCGGAAATCTCCTCATCTATGAAGTCTATCTCAAGGAAAGGAAAAATTCCAAACCATCCATAAATCAATCGGGTATGCAAATTATTCCTAAAGGTCTTGCTTCTTCTTCTAATAATGCATACTATGATAATGATGATGATGATGAGGAGACGGCTGCACTTGTTCAAAAATTTGCAAAATTTGTGAATAAAAATAAAGCAAGAAAACCGAGAGATAATGCTTGCTTTAAATGCGGAAAACCCGGTTCATTGCCGATTGCCCAAAACTCGATGAGGTGGAACAAAAAGAAAAAGAAGCCTTTTTCGAAAAAGAAGGCTCTAAATGCAGAGGTCAAAACTTGGGATGAACTACTTGAAACAACCGATGAGGAAGGAGAAACCGAACATGGTCTTATGGCCATAGACGATGAAAATAATGAGGTACGCTCTAACTCTTTCTACCTCCTCCTTAGTTGATGAATTACAATGTGATTTTGATGAATTGCAAATTGAGTTTCAAAATTTGATTGTTAAATACAAGTCTTTGAAAAAGGAACATAAAGAGCTTAAAATTGAAAAGGAAAAATTATTTATCTCTTATGAATCTCTTGACAAAGCTCATGCTCTTACTCTTACTAGAGTTCACTCTCTTGAAACCGAAAAATAATCGCTTACCAAAGATCTTGAATGTTTGAAAAGGATGTGCATCGTTTTAACATAAGCATGGATAAAGTTACAAAAATTTTAGATGCACAAAGAGGTGAGCATTCCAAATTAGGATTTGGTTATAAACCATTTCAAAATGTTTCTAAGAAAAATAACCAAGGTCCGACTTTCGTACATGCTAGTAGCTCTTATACTCCTACTTGTTTTTATCGTGGCAAAGTTGGACATTATGCTAACAATTGCAAATTGAGAAATAGCTCTAGTCATATTTGGAGACCCAAAGGTCTCAAGACTAACCCCATGGAACCCAAAATTATAGGGTACTTAAAAGAAATTCTATTGTAGGTAATAGGGGCTATAACAACCATGGAAGATTCAAAATGGCTCGTGGACAGCGGATGTTCACGCCATATGACTAGGATGAAAGAACTTTTACCCACATCAAGCTCCAAGAAAAGGGTATGGTCATGTTCGGCAATGGCAAAGGAAGAATTCTTGAAATGGAGAAATTGGTAACTCTTCTTTTCTCTTAGCAATGTTCTTTTAGTAGAGGGTCTTAAGTTTAATTTGATAAGTGTTAGCCAACTTTGCGATTCAAATTATAATATTTCCTTCAATAAAGAAAAATGCCTTATTCTTAAAGATGGTAAAATTATTTGTGAAGCAAATAGAAAAGGCAATCTTTACAAAATTCGTACAAGTGATTTGGTTAGTCAAAATGTTTCTTGTCTTGTCGCCAATAATGATTTAACTAGTTTATAGCATAGGTGACTTAGAAATGTTGGATAAAAGAATTTGAAAAATATTTACAAAAACCAACATGTAAAAGGACTACCCAAATTGAATTTTGAAAATCTTGGCTTATGTGACACTTGTCAAAAGAACAAATTAGTTAAAAGTAGTTTCAAGCCCAAAATAAAATTTCCACAACCAAACCCCTACAATTGCTTCACCTTGATTTGTATGGGGATATTGGTGCGACTAGTTTAAGTGGAAAACATTACACTTTCGTTATTGTCGGTGATTTTTCTAGATATGCTTGGGCTCTTTTTCTTTCCAATAAAAGCGATGCCGTTAATGAGTTTGTTAAGTTGTGTAGACTTAATGAAAATGAAAAGGAAGATACTATTAAGTCTATCCGAAGTGATCGAGGTGGAGAATTTGATGGCGAATTTAGAGTCTTTTGTGAAACCAAGGGATATGCACATAATATTTTGGCCCCAAGGACACCTCAACAAAATGGAGTAGCCGAAAAGAAAAATCGGACACTACAAGAGATGAGTCGATCCATGCTCAATGAATTATCTCTTCCAAAATATTTACGGGCCGAAAGCGTAAGTACCACTTGCTATGTCATTAATCGGGTTTATATTCGTCTAAAATGAATAAAACTCCATATGAGCTTTGGAAAGGAAGAACTCCAAATATTAGTTACTTCAAAATATTTGGATGTAAGTGTTTTATTTTGAATACTAAGGATCAATTGACAAACTTGATCCTAAAGCCGATGAAGGAATTTTTATGGGGTATTCTACAAAAAGAAAAGCATATCGGGTTTATAATAAGACTAGTGGGTTGTTGAAGAATCCATCCATGTCAAATTCAATGAAGCTTCGGTGTTGAAAGGATACCCAATGATGAAAGTGATGAAGAGGATATTATTGAACCCGTTGTTCAAAATGATGCTCAAAATGATCAACCTTCTACTTCAATTGATCAACCATCCACTTCTAATGTTCCTCAAGAAGATAGAGGTGACATTTTGGATCTTCCCGTGGCATTGAAATTTAAGGAGATCATCCAAAAGATATTGGTGATCCCCTTGATTGAGTGATGACCCAAAGAGGATTTGCTTGAGAAAGCTCTTATATCTCAAAAAGAGCCTAAAAATGCTAAGGAGACTATTGATGATGAGGATTGGTTTTTGGAGATGTAAGAAGAGTTGAATCAATTTGAAATAAATGATGTATGGGAATTGGTACCTTGTCCTCCATCTCAAACTATTATTGGTACTAAATGGGTATTTAGGAACAAACTTGATGATCAAGGCAATATTGTTCAAACAAGGCAAGGTTAGTAGCTCAAAGGTATTGTCAAGAAGAAGGTATTGACTATGATGAAACTTTTGCACCCGTAGCACGTTTAGAAGCTATTCGTATTTTACTTGCCTATTCTTGTTTCAAAATTTCAAGCTTTACCAAATGGATGTTAAATCTGCTTTCTTAAATGGTTTCATTCAAGAAGAAGTCTATGTAAAACAACCTCCGGGGTTTGAAAATTTTTCTAGGCCTAATGATGTTTATAAACTTAAAAGGCCTTGTATGGTTTAAAACAAGCACCCTGCATGGTATGATAGACTTAGCTCCTTTCTTTTACAAAATGGTTTTACAAGAGGTAAAGTTGATACTACTCTTTTGTTTTTGAAAGAGGGCAAGATTGCTTACTTGTGCAAATTTATGTTGATGATATGATATTTGGTGCTACTAATGAATCTTTGTGCAAGAAATTTTCTAAGTTGATGCAAGGTGAATTTGAAATGAGCATGATGGGGAGCTTAATTTCTTCCTTGAAGTTCAAATTAAGAAGTGCCAAGAAGGTATCTACATTTCACAATCTAAATATACAAAAGAACTTTTGAAAAAGTTCAAGCATTGGAGAAGGAAGAACCGTCTCTACCCTTATGGCGACAAATGTCGAATTGACAAAGATGAGAAAGGCAAGTCCAGTAGATGAATCAAAGTATCGAGGTATGATTGGTAGTTTACTCTATGTAGTAGACCCGCATTCTTCATGCCGTATGCCTATGTGCTCGTTTTCAAAGCAATCCCAAAGAATCTCATATGAGTGCCGTTAAAAGGATTTTTCGATATTTGAAAGACACTATTCAATATGGTTTATTTTATCCAAACAATGAAAAATTTTCTCTTAAAGGTTAGAGTGATTCGGATTATGCGGAAATATTGATGATCGGAAAAGTACTTCCGGATCATGTCAATTTTTAGGCGATTGCCTAAGTATCTTGGTTTTCAAAGAAACAAAATTGTGTTTCACTTTCAACGGCCGGTCAATATATTTCCGGCGTTTTGTTGTATTCAACTTCTTTGGATGAAACAAACCTTAGCGGATTACAAATATTCTTCAAAATGTTCCTATCTTTTGTGATAACATATCCGCTATTAATATTGCTCAAAACCCGGTTCATCATAACCGTCTAAACATATTGAGATTCGACATCATTTTCTAAGAGATTGTGTTTCTAAACGAAAAATTGAGATATCTTTCGTACCATCTCAAGATCAATTGGCGGATATTTTTACAAAACCGCTATCTTCTCGAGACTTTTGCGTCAATACGAGCTCGGTTAGGCATAATGCATATTGAATGAGGTTTACATTTGTATTTTGTATGGTTTTAAAACTTAGGGGCGAAAAATCATATTTTTAGTTAAAATTTCGTATTTTTGGAAAAAACAGGATGAGGCAATGGTTTGGTCGGTCAGGGTGAGGCAACCATCGCCCTTGCCGTCGATCGGTCGCCTTTGCCGGCCGACCGTCCGCCCACCGCCATTTTATGGATTTAAACGTCTCGTCTTGACTTAGCCATTTTAGCTTATTTTCTCTATCTTTCGTTCCTTTGCCTATTGCACACATATTTCACTTCATATTTGTTCTCTTGCATGTATTTCATATCTTGACTTAATATAGCTCGATTATCATCATCTTTGCTCATCTTTACCGATTGACCGGTAAGAATTCTTCTCTCTTTTGCTCAATTGGGTTGAACCCTCGAGTTTTTGGCTTTTGTGAAATTTTCTTGTTATAAATGTCATATGATTGTGACGAGCTTATTCATTATGATGTATTGCATTGTGTTTGTAATGATTTGGTGATGAAATTTTTGGCTTTATTCATTTACAAGGGCTTTATACAACCTCTTTTTATTTTCACGCCCACAAGGTGTTCGATGAATTGTCACAAAGAATTTTCCATCTTAATCATGACTCTTATGCTTTTACACGTCTTGTATGTTTCTTGAGATCATGACTTGACAATAAAAACGGGCTTATAGATATCAAATGATTATACTCTCCCTTTTCTCTTTGGATTCTACGACTACTCTTCCAAACGGTTGATAAACTTGACTCTTTGGCGCACTTTGATATACATGTTTGATGTCTTTATCATCCTCACATTCTTTTTGATGATTCCAAAGGGGAGAAACGGGAAATTGGCTTATTAGCTGAAAGAAGCTTATAAAAGCTCAAGAATGAAGCTATAAGTTATGGCCATTTAAAGCCATAAGTTGTGAAGTTCTCTTAGTCCAATGGTTGTATTATGGACTTGTTGGCATGAATTATGAGTACTTGTGACAGGGGAGCCTCTAAAGCTCTTGACATTTTTGGTTATCTTGTATTAGCTTGTGCTTCTAGCTTATTGTTATCATCCTTATTAATATGCTTATTGATATGGGGAGCTTTTGTAAAATGTTTTTTAAACGGATAGTTTACTCTTAAAACGGAAAATTATTTTGTTTTTAATATCGTCCTCTTGAAAATTGTTTTGGTTTGTAATCATCAAAAAGGGGGAGTTGGTTAAGTTAAAATGTTTTTATAATGATTTTGATTATTTTGTTCAAATGCGTTTCTATACCAAAACAATGTCCCTAAATGTTTTCTAAATACTTCCGATCGATTTAAAATGTTTTTACTATTTTTCGGAGTATTTCTTGGAGTTTATTTTCGATATAAAATTGGACAACACTTTTGTTTCAGTCGACTCGGCCGCCCTATAGGACAACCTTTGCACTGAGTTGAGTTTTGAAATAGAAAACGGACGTATGAAAAATAGGGGAGGCGACGGCCGGTCGACCATAGGGTGACTGTACTGGAAGCCCTCCACAAGAGCATACTGCTTTTCGATTTTTGACAACCCCCAACCGGTCAAGCATAAGGGCGACCGTCGAAACCCCTTCGACCGGTCCCTCTATGTAAAAATTTCAGCAAACTCATTTCAAACTTATCTCTGCACGACCGGTCGAACCCCTCTTTTATCGAAGAAACTATCCGTTGCATTTTTCGGACATCTTTTCCCTAATTTATGGGATTGATTTCTAACAGCTATAATCTTGATTTTAAATGGTTTCTTTTGCGAAAATCACTCCCCAAGGAGGAGCCTATGTCGAAATTAAACCAAGACATCTCCTATAAATAGAGGCTTCATTCAAGCAACAAGATATAACACAACATACAAGCAAAGAGCATGCAAGCAAACATTTTCATATCTTGTTGTATTCTAGCCTAAGTACTTTCACTTGCACACTCTCGAGGTCTAGGTTTTTTATTCTTGATTACACTTGCACTCAATCTTTGTATTGGTTTTATAGAGTTGTAATCTTGAATTTTGTCAATCATCCAAAACAAGATATCCTTGTTGTTGTTCTTGTGGTAATAGCACAATTGGGTGATCTTAGGTGTTGAAGAGTGTGGTACTCTTCATAGGTGTTGAAGGAAGATTGTGGTAATCTCCTTGAAGGTGTTGTAAGAGGATTGTGGTAATCCTCAAAGTGGTGTTGTATTAATTTGGTAATTAATAAAATTCTTTTTCCTTTTTGAAACCCATCCCTGATATTTTGGGGTGGTAGAGCACGTAGTCCCTAGGTGGGGTGAAGCTCTTTAAATCGATGTGTGTTGTTTATTTTATGCACTTTAGTTTTCATTCTTGCTTGATTATTCGAAAAGAGGGCAAAATCTGAAAAACCGGATAATCTATTCACCCCTATAGATTATCGTAGCCACTTGGACTAATAGAGTCTCATTGTACACGAACTCACCCAACACTTTCTTTCCTTGAATGATGGCAGCCATGACGATCGCCTTAGTCTTTGATAGTGGTTGATGCTTCCGAACTTCATGTCCACATATTTTGAGATGACATCCATCGACTTGTGATAGTCGCCCTTAGCAACTTCTTCTCCTTTGTAGACTACCTTCGCAAAGACACTTAGGTTTGGTTACTTCTTTCCATGCGAAGCCAAGTCCACATCGCCTTTATTTATTTCCGTCATGCCTTCGGATATGACAAAGAAACAAGATACTCCACAAGGTCCTTAGCAAGAATCATGATGTCCTTATGGTGGATTAAGACTTGATACCTTCGTCCCGCACTCTCGGCATTCACATAGAACTACGCCACCTCTTCCCGGTAGGTGTGCGAGTACTCCCAAAGTAAGAAAAGGCCTGAGACCGGACTTTTCCAAAGATATCGGCTATCTTCTTTAATAGGGTTTCATCGTAACCCCCTTCACCATTCCTTCAAAATCCACAAATCAACCAGAGTGGATTTGCTTCGATAACATGACGAAATTAATCTTTGGTGCCATTTTTAGAAGTTTCTACCGATTAAATCTTGATGAACTTGCTTGTGAACTCGTGGGGTTTTTGAGAGAAAAGAACTTGCTTTCGAATGTTTGAAGATGAAAGTTTTAGGTGTGAGAGAAAACTGAAAGAATGAGTATATAAGGGTTATGGAAGGACGTGTTTTCGGTTTTTGAATTTTGATCGAGATCAATGGCTCGTTTTAGCACGCTGACAAGATTCAATTGCTCGCATTTAATGCGACAACATTTATATCCAATCATATGCTTATCGCGACTTTTTGTCACTTAGCTCATAAATGACTCACCTTACTCCACAATGACTCAACTCTTCTTCTCTCCTTTCATTTAGTGACTATCCGTCATTCTAACTCGACATCTGACTTTTCCGATATGGTTGATTCACTTGGTGATTTGAAAAACTTGTTCATTTCTTACTTTCTATCTTTCATCTCTTCTCGATTGAGTCTTCGAGTATCAACTCACTCAATTAACCCTAGCTCATGCTTAAGCTCTTCAAATCTTGATTCACATAAGGGCTTGGTGAATATGTCACTAACTGTTTATCGGTTGAGATATATTCCAAAGTGATGTCTTTCTTTTCAACATGATCTCTTATAAAATGATATCGACATCAATGTGCTTTGTTCTTGAATGCAATACGAGATTCGAGTGATTGCAATAGCGATTGTGTTATCACACATAATTGGAATATCTTTTTCTTCAATTTCATAGTCTCTCGATTCTTTGTCTCATCCATAAAACTTGGGCACAACAACGCCCGCACTATGTACTCGCTTGAGCTATGGATGCGACTCACGAGTTTTGCTTCTTGCTATACCAGAAACTAATCTATTTCCAAGCATTTGACATGTACCGAGGTACTCTTTCTCATCAACTCTACATCCAAAGATAGTCGTAGTCCGAGTAACCAATAAGCTTGAATCCACCTTCCTTTGGATACCATAAGCTAACTTCTTGGCATCCCTTCAAATATCTTAGGATTACTCGTTAGGCTGCAGTCATATGACTCTCCTTTGGTGCAGATTGAAATCTTGCACATACACCTACTGCTCTGTATGAGTGATCCAATGAGTGCTCTGTATCTTGTTTGATCTACAGCTTTACCATCTGCATCCATGTCCATCTTGACTGATGTATTCATTGGTATTTTCACAGAAGACTTCTCTTCCATACCAAATTTCTTCATTAATTCTCTGGTGTACTTTGTTTGACTTATGAAGGTTCCATCCTTCAGCTGCTTAACTTGAAGTCCTAGGAAGAATGTCAGCTCTCCCATCATGCTCATTTCAAATTTTCCTTGCATGAGGTTTGAGAACTTATCACACAGCTCTTTGTTTGTGGATCCAAAAATGATATCATCCACATATATTTGAACAAGTAGTATACTCTCTCCATCTTGAATTCTGAAGAGTGTTCTGTCCACTTTGCCTTTGGTGAATCCATTGTCAGTCAGAAATTGAGACAATGTGTCATACCATGCTCTAGGTGCTTGTTTCAATCCATATAAAGCTTTCTTGAGCTTGTACACCTTATCTCCAATGGTCTTCTGCTCAAAGCCTGAGGTTGCTCAACATAGACTTATTCTTCCAACATTCCATTTAAAAATGCACTTTTCACATCCATTTGATATACAATGAAGTTCTTGTGTGCAGCATAGGCAAGAAACATCCTTATTGCTTCTAATCTAGCAACATGAGCAAATGTTTCATCAAAATCTATTCCCTCTTCTTGGCAATACCCTTTGGCTACCAATCTTGCTTTGTTTCTTACCACAGATCCTTCCTCATTCATCTTGTTTCAAAACCCATTTTGTTCCAATACCATTCTAATGGGTTAGTCTCGCACCAATTCCCATACATTTTTCCTTTCAAACCGATTCATCTCTTCCTGCATGGCTTGAATCCAATGTGTGTCATCCAATGCTTGGGACACGTCTTTTGGCTCTATTTGGGAAATAAAATAAGTGAACATTGCTTCTTCTTGAGCTGATCTGGTTCTTACACCATCTCTCACATCTCCAATGACTAGCTCGGTGGATGGTCTCTCACCATCTCACATCGAGGTTGAAGTAAATCAGTTTGGTTGATCGTCTTTGCAAATTGTTTGTCTTGAGCAGCTATTTTGTCATCATTCAATCAGTAGATTTTCTAGTCATCTTTGAGATTCACTATCTCATCTTCATCTTGGTTGATTACTCCTTGACTTCAACATAAGGACTCTTCTACATAGTTGGTTGATTCAACTTGTCATCTAACTCTCTTCAATGTCTTCTCCATTCACATTAGGCTCATCAAAACCACATGAATAGATTCTTTGGTGACCATAGTCCTCTTGTTCATTACTCTATAGGCTTTGCTTTCAAATTGAGTATCCCAAAAAGATACCTTCATCGGCTTTAGCATCAAAAGCCTTTAGGTTGTCCTTGCCATTGTTGTGGATGAATCATTTACATCCAAATATTCTCAAGTACCCAACATTTAGCTTTCTCCTGTCCCGATTTCATAGGAGTCTTTGTCACCGTCTATTTATCATGCATCTATTTTGAGTATAACATGCGATATTGATGGCTTCACCCAAAATCTTTTAAGCGACCCAACTTCACTAACATGGTCCTTGCAGCTTCCTTGAGAGTTATGTTCCTTCTTTCACTACTCCTTTCTCACGTGGAGTTCTTGTCAGTAGATAACTCATTAGCAATACCATTTTCAACACGGAATCGAGTTATTATCCCATTGACAAACTCCGTCCCTCTATCGATCTTACCTTTATAATGGTTTGCTCTTTTTATTTTGAACTCTTTTCATCACCGAGGTAGTTTCTGCGGGTTTGTTTGTTTTTTGCACATAAAGATTGTACATGTATATCTTGAATAATCACCCACCACCATTAAAGTGTATTTCTTTCCACTTATGCTTTGGTGGTTCAACAAGACCAAATAAATCCATATGCAACAAATGTAATATTCTTGTTGAAGAAAGACTAGGCTTCTCTGAATGATGATTTGGTCCGCTTTCCCATCCGCATGCATCACAAACATTTTCCTTCTTGTACACTTAGTCCGCAATCCTTCCACAAGATGACTCCTTGCAAGCTTGTTGATTGTCTTAAAGTTCAGATGACTCGACTTCTTCTTGTGCCACGGCAACTTGATTCGGTTGTGCTCTTTACTAACAGACAGTGCTTGGTGTGGCAAGAGACCGCCTACCACATACATGTTCTTTTGTCCGGATCCTTGTAGCACTATTTCATTTGACTCAAGATATCTTTAATTTGGCACACTCCTATATTTAATCCAACATTGTAGCCCTTGTCACAAAGTTGGTGATGCTTAACAGTTGAAGTTGAGGCCTTCAACATATGCAACATCTGTGATTTCTAATCCATTTTTCTTGAAGGATCCAAAGGCCTCTTATTTCCCTTGAGCTTCATTTCCTCCAAATATGACTTTTGCGCCTCTAATCTCCTTGAATTTTGACAGATTTTTCTAGTTTGTCATATATGTCCTGAACAACCACTATCCATGTACCAGTTCCTTGGCACTCGATTGTTTCTTGAACCTCATCTTCTTGGTTAGATTGATCTTGTTCTTTAGCCATTAGACATATCATCGCTTCTTCTTCGAGAATCACTTGAGTAGCCGACTTCACTACTTTCTCGAGCCTGCTTTGCTTCTTTAGACTTAGTTGTCTCAAAGAGCCTCACCAACATAGCCTTTTTTTTTTTTTCCTGTCTTCTTTCTCTCAAGACTTTTCTTTCTTCTTCATTCCTGTATTTATTGACTCTGGATATGGGCAACAATAGTGAAGTGTCATGGTTGTGTGCGGTTCCAACACAGGTTTTCACTCTTTGATCATTTCTTTCGGACCTTGAATTATCGGCTCTTAGATATTCAACCATTTGATGCTCACTCTCTTGGGTGGCCTATCTTCCCTTGACTTGGAGTGAGTGAATGTCTCTGGAAGATTCACCCTTGTTTCTTTTATAGTTCTTGTTGAAGAACTTGTTGAATCTTTTAACCATCGGGGCATCTCTTCCTGGTCAACGGCTTCCTCGACCTCGGCTCTCTTCACATCCTCGACAATAAGTGAAGTTGTTTTGGGTACAAATTGTCTTCTCTTGATCTTTTCTTCTCACTCAAACTCATAGGCTTTGAGGTCCGAAAATAGCTCATGATTGGTTGTTGTTGTGAGGTTCATTGAATATCTCAGACCATGACCTTCATTTCCCATTCACCGGGAGGTTTCTCGAATCTTCATACATATTTCCTTCTCGTTTATATTCTTTCCCAAGTCTTGATAGTTCATTTGTGATTTCAATGAATCTAGCATCCAAATGATCCAAGGTTTCACCGCAAGCATTTTAAAATTTTCAAATTTCTCGACAATGAATGAGATAATTTGTTTTCTTTAATTTGCTCGGACCCTTCACAAATTAAAGTTAATTTATCCCGAGTTGTTTTGCGCTTTGGCATGATTTGACTTTATTGAAAATTGCTTTGTCCAAGGTTTTGTAAAGTATATCCTTGGCTACATTGTCCAAGTTGTATCTTTTTCTGTCCTCGTTTGTCTACTCGAGTCCTTGGTTTCTCAACTAGGGCTGGTCTTGTCTTGCCTCAAGAAGAACTTCTTCTCCTTCGATTGCATCTACTCTTCGTGACGGCATGTTTACTTTCGTGGATTTGCAGCTGGCCCATCCTCTATCACTATCCACATTTCATCATGTAAAGCGGATAGATGAGCCTCGCATACAAATTTTCCAAACCATCAAATTCCTCAATAGTGAACATGAGAATGCAAGTCAAATTTGCTTCCATGATAATAGCTTTCTTGAATAAAAGAGATGATTTTTGAAAGAGCAAGTGTTAAAAGTTTCTTTGAAAGATTGGAGATCTAGTTCAAGAACTGCCAAGGAAGGCTCAATGAACCAATCGCTCCGATACCACTTGTAGGTCCCAAGGGGTGTAAGTTAGGTTTAGAAGAGGGGGTTGAATAAACCTTACCAACCTTTTCTATTTTAGTCATTTTAAAATTATTATAGAGCAAATACACAAATAAGTCCTTGAGGGACAAGCTAAGTTAGTTAATCAAATAGAGTTAGCCACTCAACAGGACTCGATAGAGTTGTTGATAGAATAACTCGTTGTTTAGTCTAAACCTTAACTTGGCTTTGTGATAAGTTTTTCATTGAAGAAGACTTAACACCCTTGAATTTGATTTAACTTTGTTTTAACACTTGATTTTAGCACATAGTAATTTATCGGTTGGATAGCAAATTATCAAAGCAGATATAAAATATATGTGCATGAATGTAAATATCTTTGAAATGTAAATGACACAAGTAAATTTTATAGAGGTTCGAAGATGGGGTAATTTTTCTACTCCTCTCTTCTCCAACTCCTGGAGGAATCTACTAAGTAATGATCAGTTCACAAAGTGGTTATCGCCTAGAGACAAGTCTTGATCACGCACTGACTTGCTCCTTGGACTCGATCTAGAGATTCCTTGGTCACACAAATTGGCTTCTCGTCCGACTCGGCCTTCTTAACAGGGCGGATGCCTTGCTACATCACCACTTTCTCAAGCTTCTTGGATTTGATCACGAAACCCTCCAATAAATTGAGATTGGTTCGACCTTGAACCTTCCTACAATCCTCCTTGGAAAGTAGACCCCTTTTTGATTCTTCAAAAGTTTCCTCTTCAACAGTTTGAAGTTGTCTTTCCTTCACAGCTTGGTGTTGGATCGATTTCCTTCGAGATTTAGGCTTGAGGATTTTGCTTGAATAACTTGACACTATTTTTTGCAAAGTTCTGCTTTGAATATTGCTTGCTCGTTCGTGGTTCGGGTATGCAAGGTTAACTTTTCTCAATGAAATTCCTCGGCCTTTTATAGCCAACTTTCAAAAATCTGCCCGTTCAAGAGATAGGCTAATTTTTAAAAGTTACTTGAGTTCGTTGGCTTGTCTTTTCTTGGTCTTCAGTCTTGAGATGTAGACCTTTCCTCGTATTAAATGAATGTCCACTTTTTCGGTTCTAGAGACGAGGTGCGTGCTTCCCATCGTTTATTCCTTTTGCACGCTTCCGACTTAGCACTTTAAGATATGGCAAAGATGGAAGTATTACTTATTTAAGTAAACTTCTTGACTGCTTCAACATTCTTTTCGCTTAACTCCTCTTTTCACCGCCTTTTCCCCGAGGTGACTTGAGTCTCCGCTCCAATGATTGAAAGACTCATCTGTCACTTCAACTTAAGACTTGCTTCTTGGGTTGACTTAATCGACTCTTCACACAATCGTCCCTCAAATTCGTCGTCTTGATTGAGTCCTTGATCTTCTATCTTGGCCATACTCGGTTGTTCCTCAAATGAGTCTTCACTTCACTTCTTGATTGACTTCTTGTATTCCCAAGCATAGCCGACTTGATTCAACTCATTCAAATTTATCTATTACAATAAGAATTACAAGGAAAATGGGGTGCCAACTTTCGAGTTTAAGTTTTACACGGCATTTATCAAAATCTAAACAATAAATTTCCCAACACTTTCAAACAAGATGTTGGAGATTTATGGGTCCGGACATCCTCCTCTCAAGGCCACCTGTTAGCGAGTATATACTTTAACTTTGCGATGGTATTTGGCGAGCTTTTAATCGAATTTTTTTGAAGATACCCCAATGGCTCCGATTGGAATCATCTCCTCTGCTAGCCTAACTCTTTCCACATTCTAGGACACCCATATTTGGCCGAACAACCCTCGCAATCCTTTCGACCGCACCACCATTGAAAAATGCCCCCGAGTACTCACGTTTTCTTCGATGGGACGATCTCTCTGGCGAGTCTTGTGCGGGAGTGGGGGTCTCGCCTGTATCCTCGTGGCGTCGTTTTATTCATGGCTTTACTAAGTCTTTTCCTGGGATCACGAACCCGATGTAGCCAAGCTCTAGCACTCAATCTCCCGCATCGCTCATTCCTTTGTGACTCTGCAAACATCATCCATGTTGTTACAGGGGCTGTCGACCCTCAACAGACTTTGAGCTTATTTCAGTTGATGTTATGCACATGATCTCGTCTTTGGTTATAGGCGGTTTCTTTTGGATTCCTAGACTAGAGAATTTTATCGCCCACGAGTTCGCCCATTACGCTAAAATGCACCCTTGTACGGGGACCTCGTGGGACTTTCCTCCTGACTTTTTGTCTCACTTGGTGCTGGACCGGTTCCATTAATTATAATATAGATGCTTTCCGTTTCCAAAAATAAAAAGGTGAGCTAAATGTATGTCTTTGGTCTAAGTCGATTAACCCCAAAATTCTATTTGTATACTAAATGTAATATTAGTTTAGATTAAGTCGGTCAAATTGAATTGTCCAACATATGTGTATATATATAATATTAGAGTTGCATGTGTATATCTCTTTATATATGAAATGATATTATATTACATATACTTCCACAATCCACCGTGAGAAGGAAATCCATCTAGAACTTACACCGAGGACGTGGGAAGAAGTGGAAGAAGGTGTCACCCGAGACTTCCGGGCATAAAATAAAGAATGAAATCGTCTCAATCGGAGTTAAGTCCAACTAATGCATAGCACGATGACCTCGGATACATGCATAGGCTTGAGGAATGTCAAACTCCATGGAGAAGCGCGGACATGGAATAATCCGAACTAAAATGATCTCCTGTAATACCTCGGCCTCCAAGCGGAATGGAAGAAGTATAGGAATATGGGATATGGCTTGAAACATACGAAAGCTCGGGGAAAATGGAGAAAAATAGGAAAAAAAATAAACCGGGGGCTAGGGGCGCCCCTGGGGGTGCGCACTTGTGGCCGCCTATGGAGGGCGCCAAGGGGGCACTCCTTGTCCACTCCGGGAGGCGCCCGGGTGCCCTCTACGGCCCTCATCTCCTCTCCGCGCGATCGACTCCACTTTTCCATCAACTCTCAACTCAAGTCTCACCTCACCTCTCACTTGAAAGAAATTTCCTAAGTCTTCTACAAAGCAAAAAAATTCAAAAGTTGAGAGGTAGAGAGAGAAAATTTACCTTTGGAAGGCATGGTCACAAGCCTCCACTCCAAAGTGTCCTTATATAAAGTGGTCAAAGATTCTCCAAAGATAAGACAACATATATCACAAGACAAGCCATATATTTCTACACCGGATTAGCTCCCGTCTTCGCTTCATCCCTCCGCAAAACCGGAGTCGGGGGCTTATGTTGGGGATAAAAATTGTATTTCATTAATTAAACCAAATTAAAAGGAGTCAGGTTTGGCCTAAGCGGCCGTTTTCTCCTACGTGGGTGGCGTCGTACGAAAAGCCCCTCATATTATCTGTAAGTAATTAATAGATAATCCTCCTACACATATTTTTAATAGTATTCGTTTCTTCGTTATTTTCTCTTGTTCATCGTCCGACTTGAGCATCAAAGGGGCCTCCCTAGACAATTCCGGGGCCTTCTAACATTTGCGCATGTGTGTAGGCACGTTTCTAATCGAAGGAGTTACTTGGCTCAAGGAGAAGAAGATGAGAAGACTTCCTCGGGAAGACGCGACTAGCGAGAAGACTTCCCTTTCGGGAAGAGGATTTTGGTAAACTCGAGTTGACTTGGGTGATCTTCTCTAAAAAGCAAGATCATAACTAGTGAAATTTGAATAAACTATGGGCATCAAATGACTTCAATTCAATGAAAGGATTGGAAAAACCCATCCGAAATTGGTGATCTTAATTATGTGCATTGCAATTGTAGACACACACACATATCAACTCTATATACTAAATGAAAAATAAATATGAAACCGCCATGTGGAATTGAGATAATGAGGAGTAGGCACATGTCTAAGAATGGTAAGGTGATGACATGTGTGATATTTTTATTTTTTTGGTAACCCTATATTATATACATTTTCATATTTTCCACATATATATAATAAAAAAGATAACAAAAATCCAAAAATCAAGGATTGTATTTATAAAATCTATTTTTTCGTAAATCAAAGATTCTATCTATACGATTTATTATAATCTAAAAGGTAAATAATAATACAAAAATTAAAGCTTCTATCTAAACAATCTATCTATATAATCTAAAAAAATAAACTACTCTGAAAAATGGAAGATATATATTGGATACATTTGATTATTAAAATTAGCACAATAAACTAAATTATTTTTAAATGCCCAAAATTTAAATATCAGTCATTGTAATATACAATTAATTTATGAAAAATTAATGCGAAATGGTTGTAACAATATAATTAAGAATTAAAAATTTATGTTATTTTGACAAGCTAAAATACATGTTATTTAAATATCCCATGTAACACATGAGTGTTGTTCGAGAATATATTTATATATATATATATATATATATATATATATATATAATGAGAGACCTATTTCAAAAAAAAAAAGTTTTACGTCTAAACTATATCGTATATATTGTAATATATATTTATATTTATGTATGGTTCATTAAATTATAAATAAACAAAATCTAGATGAAATAAATAATGCTACAAATTTTGGTAAATTTTGTGTGCGAGATATTAAAATTAGGATTAAATAAAAGTTAGTTTTTCAAATTTGTGTGTACAACAATAATTTTATTTGTCTTTCTTTTCTTTTTTAAAATTTAGTATCCTTTTTTATTTTTGATCTTTTCTCGACGTATAATATATCAATTTAATTTTCTTTTTATGTTTGACACCCATATTGAATATATAAAATAAAACATAAAAATTCCAAAAAAATATAAGATATATTTACTCAAAATTTTATTTTGTAATAGACTATAAAAATCATGCATTTTATATTAGACATCAATTTGTATATTTGTGTATGTTGATTATTTGTTTTATATATATACATATATAATTGTCATTTGAGAGTAGCCCATTTCTTCATAATTATATAGAATTATTTTTAAGTTGATTATATTAAATTAAAAAATTATTTTAATTGAATTATATCCAAATATTATGTGTTTCATATATCCATACATAGCATTATATATACATATGTAAGAAGAAATTATATTTTTATATAATATAAAATTATATGCAAAATATTTTTTATATATAGAAATTATTTTTATATTTATTACTGTACTTTTCATGTTAATAGAAATTATTATTTTTATATTTATCTACATATTTTGATGTTCAACTTTAAAATCAGTATATTTAGACAATTAGATATGAATTTATTTGTTTGATAGTTTTTTTATATTCGTTATATATAAAAAATAGAATAGTTTCTGTTTTTGAAATATTTCATATTCCCATTAAATTACGTTGCTAAATATGAAACATGATTTTTGTTTAATTTCTCTAATAATTCTGACAACTATTCAACTTTTTAAACTCTAAAAAGGTTATTGGGATTCAAGTGGTTTTTTTATTAATTCTATTGAGAATATAATATACTAAATATTCAAAGATCAATGGGCAACAAATATTTTTACAAACTTTTACTTTCTTATAGATAAACATGCTCCATAAGTATATATGATTTACATTCACGGTTTTGTTACCAACAAATATTTTTTATTTAAAGAGTTTTTTCATAGTTTATAATAATTTAATTTCCTATTCTTTAGTTATGATTTGTAATCAAATTAATTTACTTTTATATTATAATTATTTATTGAAATTTTAGTGTTGGGAAAATTTATGTTTAGATTTTGATGATACCATGTAAAACGTAGATTAGGAAGTTGGCACCACATTTTCTATGTAATTCAACTTGTAATAGATAGGGTGAATAAGCTAAGTTGGAGTCAACTAAGTTCAAGATTACAAGACTCGACTAAAGATCGAAGAGAGACCCAATCGTGTGTCAACCGTGTGCGGAAGTGAAAACTCAGTCAAGTGATAGAAAAGTTGTCTCAGTAAGCTGACTAACAGCTAAGTCATTCCAAAATGATTGGAATCAAATGTCAAAGGGGTATGCAGCAGACAAGACTTAAAGAAAGCTTAAAGAGATCCGTTGTCAAGACAAGTCAAGGTTTTGCTGGAAATAGGAATGTGTCAGACTGTTAGCAATAAAGCTGTTTTGCTGAAATATTGCAAAAAGCAAGGAACCAATGTGATGTACCTGAAAACCTGCAGAAATTAAGGAAAGGTTGCAGAGCATTTAATTCATGGTACGATCCTTATCAATGCTGCAAAACAAGACAAGCCAAGAACCTACGAGTGTGATTTGAAATTTGTGTCTATCTCTTCAACGAACATAATTTCAAATGTTCACTATAAAAGGGCTGAGGAAGCAAGTGAGATAATGTTACAAATTTGATAAGAATATCAAGCATTCAAGCAAGAAATAACGTGCAAATTCTCTCGGGCTTTTCAAAGAAATCCTCGAGTTTAATTTCGAAGGAATTCAATCCAACACATTCAAAGAAAGAAAGATTACTTCATAAGTTGAAGAGGAAAACTGTTTAAAGAACAACGGGTTCTACCCTCCAAGGTTGAAGGAGACGTAGTAAGGTTCAAGTTCGAACCAGAGGCTTAGACTCGTTGGAGGGTCAGTGAACAATTCCAAGAGTTTGAAGGAGTCAAGTAGCAAGACAACTATTTTATGAAGAAGTTGAGTCCCGGGAGCGAGAAAGGCTGCGTGATCGGGTTTACTCGGACTATTGACGCTTTGTAACCAAGATCTCATTACTTAGTGGATTCCTCCAGGAGTTGGAGAAGAGTGGATTATAGGAATTACCCCATCCTCGAACCACTATAAAAATTGCTTATGTCTCATTTACTTTACAACACATTTAATTCTTGCATTTATTCTACATCCTGTTTCTAAGTTAAAACCGCTAAACTCTGCGATAATAACTATTGCTAAAACAAGTGTTGTAAAAAGTGTTTAAAAATCATAAGGATGAAAAGTCTTCCGCTGACAAAACCAAATCAACTGTAAATTTAAGTGTTAGCTGAAAGTAGCTAAGTTATACTATCAACAGCTCAGTCGAGTCTGTTGAGTGGGTAACTTTGCTGTGTAAGCCAACCTAGCTGTCCCTGAAGGACTTAGCTGATTTGTGTAAAACTCTGAAAAAATTTTCAAAGGACTAAATCAAAAAATTTGTAAGGTTTATTCAATCTCCCTTATAAACCTTACACATCACCCCTTGGGACCTATAAGTGGTATCAGAACAGTTGGTTCATTGAGCCTTCGCGCACCTAAGCTTGAACTATATCTCTTTTTTTTTCAAGAATCAACACTTGTATTTTTAAAGCTTTTATTTCAAAAGCAAAGTTATCATGGAAGCAAATTTAACTCGCATTCCGGTATTTCTTGTGGAAGAGTTTGATGACTCGAAAATTTGTATGCAGGCTCATCTATCACCCGCATGATGAAACATGACTAGTGATTGAGGATGGACCACTACAAATCCTAATCGTCAACATCGCTTTTGTAAGAAGGGCACCTATCACGGAAGGAAATGATATCGCACTCAAACAGAGCCTGGACCATCTACGGTTGAAAAACCTTGTTGTGTATGGACCAACAAAGATCGAAAGAGATACAATCTTGACAATGTTGCCAAGGATATTCTTTATAAAACTCTTGATAAGGCTATGTTTAATAAAGTCAAATCTTGCAAATCAAACCAAAGAAATTTGGGAAAAACTCACTTTGATTTGTGAAGGGTCCGATCAAATCAAAGAAAACAAATTGATCACAGTCCAAAAATTTGAAAATTTTAAAATGATTGCGGTGAAAGTCCGGATCACCGGATGCCAAATTTATAGAAATCACCAATGAGCTTTCACTCGGGAAAGGAGTACACATAATAGGAGATCTCGTATGAAGATCTTAAGGTCTCTCCCACTGAGTGGGAAATAAAGGCCATGGCCCTGGGACTTTCCATGGATCTAACCAGACATCAAACCATGAATTGTTCTCCGATCTTGAAGCATATGAGTTTGAGCGGAGAAGATAGGAACAAGAGGAGATTGTTGTACCCAAAACAACGCACTCATGGTCGGTGAAGGAAATAGAGTCGAGTCTAAGGAGATCATAGACCAAGAGGAGATTGCCCGATGGTAAAAAGGTTCAATAAGTTCTTTAATAAGAACTATAAAAGAAACAATGATGAATCATAAAGAAGACACTCAAGACCCTCCAAAGCAAAGTAGGACAAACCACCCTAGAGAGTTGAACATCAAAGAACTAAGTATCGAGAGATGATAATCGAGGACTGATAGAGCCGACTTGCAGAGAGCGAGAACCTATATTGGAATTGCCAAAGAACCAAGACACTTCATTGTTGATGTCTTTATCCACCACCAACAAGTACGAAATTGATGAAGAAAGAAAAGTCTTCGTGAGAAATAAGACAAAAAAGAAGAAAACCACGTTGGTTGCCGAGATCACTTGAAAGTCACAAAGAACCAAACAGACTAAGATAGTAGTGAAGCGGACTAATTAAGTGATACGAGGAAGAGGCTTTGATTTGCCTCATGGCCAAAGAACAAGACTCAAAAGATCAATAACATGATGTGCACTCTAACTCATCACATTCGATTCTAGTGATTATGATACAAACACTTCATCACCCATAGATCTTTATGATTCAATTGGCAAAATGATGAAAGATTTTGAGATCATAAAAACCTCACACACACTCGTTAAATGAGGAAAATAACTAGCTTAAATGTCAAAACTCACAGCTAACCAAATAGCTGAGTACTCTAAGCCACATAGCTAATGAGAATACTAAGTTGAAGGCTAAAATTGCCAAATCCAAGCAGACTTAGCTGCTACAGAAAAGAGGGAAAAAGATCTCAAAAATGTAATTGCATCATTCACTAAGGCATCAAAATAATTGGATGAACTTATAATGACTCAAAAAGAAAGTGGTGACAAGACAGGCATTAGATTTAATTCCTTTGTGCAAGCTCAAGTTCCCAGAGTAGTCATGGAAAAAGGATCCTCAAGCAATGAGGAAATCCAAAAATACAAAGCACCATATGTTGCACAAACACCCACTCAAAAATACAATCACAACCATATTGGCCTTAGATATAGGGGAAAAGAAAAGAAGCCAGTTGAGTATGTTGACAGGACAACTGAAATCAAATTTTGAAAAGTCCATCAGCAGACTCCAAACAGAAAATAGTCTGTGAAATCTAAATAGAGCTACCAAAAGCCCTAGAGATTTCAGCAAAGAAAGTTATATGATGAGAATTGTAGAAATTACCCAAGCCAAGCCGATTGGAATAATCAAATAAGATATCGACTAAGACCTATGGGATACAAGCCAAAGTGGCAAATACCTCAACCTCATCATAGGTCAATCCCAAGGCAAAAAGTCAGAATTAGCATATATATGCACCCAGGCACAAAACCCAACATGCACAAATTCCATTGTTACCCCAAGAAAGAAAAAGCTCGACACACGCAAGCATACGGATAAAAGAGACAGTTGTATGAGCCAGAACACCCAAGCAATTTGCTAATGTGCATTACGATTATGGAACCGATAGGTGGCAACCACTTAGAGTCGATCATCTTGCTATAGGTTGGATGGAACACCTTATAGCACTAACCCCTCGGGACCCAGGCAAGTATGGGTACCTAAAAACTAATTTCCTTGATTGCGGGTTCGGGAAACAAATGCTAAGTGCCAAGGATCCTGGTGTTAGATAAATGTTTTTATCAAGATTTTGATGATTTTGTTTAAATGAGTTTTTATACCAAAACAATGTTTATAAATGTTGTCCAAATACTCCCAATTGATTTAAAATGTTTTTACTAATTTTTTGGAGTATTTCTTGAAGTTTATTTTTTACAAAAATTGGACAACACTTCAATTTGGAGGTCGACCCATATGAAAGCACGAAAATTGAATTATGTGAAAAAAGAGGAGGCCGACCGGTCCGAGTAGGGGCCGACCGGTCGGACCCTAGGGCGGCCCCGGACCCCTCCATCATGTACCTGAATCACACTAATTTCATTCAACGATCAAAATTTTATACATGGCGACCGGTCACGCTTGTGTAATATTTTGACAAAGAAAATTTGTATGTACCGTTGGACATCCTTATCAAAGAAGATATGCTTTTCATTTTTGTACATTATTTCTATATCTTGTGATCTTCTTTTTGTAGACAAAAGTGGAGAAGGAAGAGCCTATGTTTGTGAAGACTCTCCTATAAATAGAAGATGATTTTGAAGACACAAGACAAGAAGAACAACACAAGCAAATACACAATAAGAAATCTGCAAATTTCTAAGCTTTCATATTCAACACTTTTGTTGTATTTATAGCCTAAGTATTTCACTTTCACATCTTGAGGTCTAGGCTCGATTCTTGATTACACTTGCACTCAAATTGTATTGTTCATTATAGAGTTTTAATCTTGAATTTTTTGGGTTCATCATTCAACATAAGATATCTTTGTGAGTGTTCTTGTGGTAAGAACACACTTGGGTGATCTAGGTGTTAGGTGCAAGAAGATTGTGGTAATCTTCTTATTGAAGAGTTTGGTGCTCTTTGAAGTGTTGAAGAATTGGTATTCTTCAAGGTTGAAGATTGTGGTAATCTTCTCAAGGTGCCGTAGAAGATTGTGGTAATCTTTAAGGGAGATTGATGTAATCTCCAAAGAGGTGTAGTAAGGTGATGTTGTATTAATTGTGGTAATTAATAAAATCTTTTTTTCTTTTTGAAATCCATCTCGGAGATATTGGGTGGTAGAGGACTAGGCCCTAGGTGGGTTGAACCTCTACAAATCGAGGTGTGTTGTTTAATTTCAAAGACCTTTATTCTTGTCTTTGATTGATCATTCGAAAAAGAGGGCGATTTGCCAAAAATCGGCATAATCTATTCACCCCCTCTAGATTATCGTAGCCACTTGAACTAACACCTGGTACATAGATAGTGGTTGTTCCGGATATATGACAAGAAACAAGAGAAATCTATCAAAATTTAAGGAAATCAAAGGTGCAAAAGTCATATTTGGAGGAAATGCACTCGGGGAAATCAAAGGCACAGGATCCATAAGGAAAAAATTATTAAAAATCACATATGTTGCATATGTTGAGGGACTCAACTTCAACTGCTGAGCATCAACCAACTCGTGACAAAGGCTATAATGTGGGATCCAATATGGGTGTATGGCAAATCAAGAATGCTGAATCAAATGAAGTTGTGCTTTAAGGATCCGAGCGAAGAACATGTATGTAGTGGATTGGTCAATTGCTACACCAAGCACATGTCTCATAGCAAAGAGTACAAATGAATCAAGTTGGTTGTGGCATAAGAAGTCAATCACTTGAATTTCAAGACAATTAACAAGCTTGCAAGGAGTCATCTTGTGGAAGGATTGCCTGACTCGGTCTACAAAAAGGAAAGCATTTGTGATGCATGCCGGATGGGAAAACAAATCAAATAATTACAGATTTGGTAGCCGAAAAATGAAGAAAACAACGAAAAACGGTTTACGAGGAAGGAAAAAATCGTGTTTGAAGAAGAAAAATTACATTTTGGCCCTTAAGACGGGCGGGCGGGCGGCAGGCAGACGCATGCATGAAGCAAATGGGCGCTACGGCAGCCGCCAACGCCCAAGCGCCGCAGCCTTGAAAAAATTTGTATAGCGGGCGCAGGACATGGGCGGGTCTTTGAGTGTGCCGGTGGTATTTTTGTGATGATTGGGCAGGCCGCAGCGCCGGGCGGAAATTTCTATGTTCACCTACCCTCTTTCTTGGACTTTTGTGGGATCAGAATCGAAGCCTTGGGGCTTGAAATTAGGGATCTTGGACCCTTGGGAAGACAAGAAAAACAGCTACAAGACAAGGAAGAAGGCTTGGGACATCTTGGGAAGAGTTTGGAGAAGAAGATTGGAGGCTCTATCATCTAGAAATAAAGAAGATCCCTCAACTCTTATTTTTATTTTGTTGCTTTCTTCATATCTTGTAAGATGTATTGTTGTATTCATATGGATTCATTTTCTTTAATCATGAGCTAAACTCTATAATTCTAGAGAGATGATGTAATCTATGTTTGAACTTATGTTTTGAGATTGTGGTTTATCAATCTAGATCTATCAATTTATTTGTGCTATTTGGATCTATTGCTTCTAAATTACATGATCAATAATTTAGAGTGTTTGGTGTTTTTGATTTGACACTTGAGAGAGGTAATTGAATACATGACCTTGAAATAGAATAACTTAGGATTTCATAGAATTGAGAGATTTGTGAATCCTTTGAAGTCTTTTATCAAGATTCATAGTTTTTGTTGAGATTTCACTTGGTGATTTTTATAGAGATATTGATTTCCCAATTGAGATCTAAAATCATTTGGCACTCGAGAGAGGAAATGATTATTGTAGAAATCTTGACTTATAAATTGGTAATTGATGATTGATAAATCATATTGATAACATAAGGGATAACTAGATTCATCACACCTCTAGAATTCATTTAATCATTTGAATAAACTCATTGATATTTTCAAATTCTTGATTTATTTTTGGTATTTTAGTATAATAAACTCTATCAAATATTGAATTTCTAAATAAAGTTTGACTACTATATTATAGTACTTAGCGATAATTCGATAATTATTCCCTGTGGATTCGACAACCTTACTTTCACTATATTAAAACTTGAAACCGTAGACTTACGGTTAGAAAAATCTCTAACAAGTTTTTGGCGCCGTTCTCGGGAATAATTCATCTTATTTGCGCTAATATTATTACTTAGTAGTTTTACTTTAATTTAGATTGGTTCTTGTTACAATTGGGTTATTGCCATTTTTGTGTTTTCTTGTTGATGCAAAGAAATAAATGTGCTAATTTAATCTTATTTGATCCGAAATTGAAAGAACACTTGAAAGATTAGAGCCGCATGAAGAATCGAATTCGCAAAAATGGCAGAAATGGTGATGATGAAAACCGCAAACCCGTTATTGCACCACCGAGAGAGGGCCATTCGTGACTATTTTCGACCAACCACAAACAAAACTTATTCGAGCATTGTTCGCCAACCAATTAATGCGAACAACTTTGAATTGAAACCGCCTTGATCAACATGGTACAAAGAAACCGTTTGGGGGTAGTGATGTGGACGACCCTTAACGCTCATTTGGCCATTTTTCTCGAGATATGTGACACAATAAAAATGAATGGGGTTCCGTATTGAAGCTATTCGGCCGAGGTTATTTCCGTTTTCACTTCGTGATAAAGCTAGACAATGGCTTCAAACCTTCCCACCCTAAGTATCACTAGTTGGGATGATCTCACCGAAAAATTCATGGCAAAATTCTTTCCACCTAGCAAGACACTTCAATCAAGAGTGAGATTGCTCAATTTGATCAAATCGACTTTGAACCACTCTACGAAGCTTGGGAGCGATTCAAGAAATTATTGAGGAGGTGTCCACAACACGGGTACGCAGATTGGCAAAAAGTGCAAAGATTTCTACAATGGTATGAATGGGCATTCGAGGACTATTATTGATGTTTGCGCAGCGGGAGGTGCATTGATGGCTAAAACTCCAAGTGAAGCCATGCTCTTACTAGAAGAAATGGCTGCAAATAGTTATCAATGGCCTTCGAGAGATCGACGCCAAGAAGTTGTCGGTGTTCTTGAACTTGATACTATGTCCGCATTAGCCTCTCAAATTTCCGCATTGTCAAAGCAAATTGCCACACTAAATTCGGGTGGAAAACAAAAATAGAGGCTGTTATGGAGGTAAGTCAAGAAGTGGTGAATCCCGATATGGAGCAAGCTAATTACGTGAACAATCGGGTTTCAACAATAGAGGGAATCAATTGCCAACGCACTTTCATCCGGGACTTCAGAATCATGAAAATTTCTCGTATAGAATACGAGAAATGTGTTGCAACCGCCCCGGATTCCAAAATCAAGCAAGTACGAGTAAACACGTGGGAGAGCAAAAGCGCCTTTGGAAGAATTGCTTAGTTCATTCCTTGTAGAAACACGAGCAAGGATGAACCAAACCGATTCTAACATGGACAACTTGAGCTCAAGAGTTACAACAATTGAGAGACATCTCAAATCTTTGGGGACACAAGTGGGCCAATTGGCCACGGCTATTAATTCACAACAAAAAGTTGATATGTTTCCAAGTAACACCAAGGTGAACCCACGTGAGCATTGCAATTCCATTAAGTTGAGAAGTGGAACTGAATATGAAGAACCAAAGATGCCTACTCATGCCACCAATGAACCAAAAACAAGCTCAAACACTCCACAATGAAGTGGGCATTGACAAGCAATCATAAAGTGCAAAAAATGAGGTAAAACCAATTTCCAATTCGATAATGTATTACCAAATTCTCTTCCTTTTCCATGAGGTTTCGGAAGAAAACGTTGACGCTCAATTTTCCAAGTTCTTGGAAATATTCAAGAAAATTCACATCAACATTCCTTTTGCCGATGCACTTGAGCAAATGCCAAATTATGCAAAATTCATGAAGGATGTGATGTCGAAAGAGAAAGGTTGGAGGCATACAAGCCGGTCAATCTCACGAAGGACCGTAGCGCCATCTTACAAAGAAAACTACCACAAAAATTAAGAGATCCGAGGAGTTTCACTTTCCTTGCACTATTGGTGATTCTTATTTTAATAAGGCACTTTGTGATTTGGGTGCTAGCATTAATCTTATGCCATTATATGTTTTCATGAAACTTGGCCTTGGAGAGGTAAAGCCGCCCACCAACACATTGCAATTAGCGATAGATCACTCACCTACCCAAGAGGAGTGATTGAAGATGTGTTGATCAAAGTGGATAAATTCATATTTCTCGCGGACTTTGTGGTGTTGGATATGGAGGAAGATCATGAAATGCCATTGATTCTTGGAAGACCTTTTCTAGCAACGGGACGAGCTCTAATTGATGTGCAATGAGGAGAGTTAACATTACGGGTAAATGACGATGAGGTATTGTTTAATATTTACAAAGCAATGAAATTTCAAGAAGAGCCTCAAACATGTCATTTTATTGATATGATCGAACAATGTGCTCAAACGAAGGTTATAAAAAAGGATTTAAAAGATGCGTTAGAACATTGTTTGATTAATTCAATAATGAAATGTGATGATGAAGTTAGTGATGACATTGATTTGCTTGAGTTTATTCTTTCCTTGAGGCTAAAGAAATTGTAAAACAAAAACAAGTGGAAGAATTAGAAAATACCAATATTGAAAATAGTCCGAAAGGTACTTTAGAGCTAAAGGAACTTCCGAACATCTTCAATATACATTTTTGGGAAAAGATAAAAGTTACCCGATAATTGTTTCTCGCTTCATTATCTTCACCCGAATTGGATAAGTTGTTGCGTGTGCTTCGTGAGCATAAGTCTACTCTGGGTTGGTATATTTCTAATTTGAAAGGTATAAGTCATCCCATTGTAATGCATAAAATTTTAATGGAAGAGCCTTATAAACCTTCTAATGAACACCAAAGACGACTTAATCCCGCAATGAAAGAAGTTGTGAGAAATGAGGTTTTAAATGGCTAAAGGCAGTATTATTTATGCCATTTCGATAGTTCATGGGTGAGCCCTTGATGACAGTTGTTCCTAAAAAGGAGGTAGGTATGACAAATTGTGAAAAACGATACAATGAATTAATTTCTACACGAACTCACACAGGATGGCGAGTATGTATTGATTACAGAAAACTCGAATAAAGCTACTCGTAAAGATCACTTTCCCCTCCCCTTTATTGATCAAATGTTGACAGTTGGCAGGTTGGCGGTACGAATACTAATGTTTTCTTGTTGGCTATTCAGTATAATCAAATCGACATTGCCCCTGAAGATCAAGAAAAGACTACTTTTACATGTCCATATGGTACTTTTGCATTTCACAGATGCCATTTAGATTATGTAATGCACCGCTACTTTTTTTCGAGGTGTATGATGGCGATTTTTCATGGTATGGTTGAGGAAATCATGGAGATTTTTATGGACGATTTTTCTGCTTTTTGTACTTCTTTTGACCATTGTTTGCATAACTTATCTCTTGTTTTGCAACGTTGAGGAAACTAATCTTGTGCTTAATTGGGAAAAATGTCACTTTATGGTCAAAGAAGGGATTGTACTTGGGCATCGTATTTCTTGTACAGGTTTGGAAGTAGACAGGCGAAGGTGGTGGCTATTGAAAAGCTTCCCCCACCTTCAAATGTGAAAGGCATAAGAAGCTTTTTAGGGCATGCGGGGATTTTACAGAGATTTATAAAAGATTTTTCAAAAATTGTTAAACCACTTTGTAATCTCCTTGAAAAAGATGCTATCTTTTGTTTTGATGAGTCTTGTTTGCGGCATTTGAACAGATAAAAAAGGCACTTGTTTCACTCCTATTATGATAGTGTTGGATTGGACCCAACCATTTGAGCTTATGTGCGATGCGAGTGATTATGCAAAGAGGTGTCGTTCTTGCTCGAGGTGAGATAGAATTTTTAAAGAAATTTACTATGCGAGGCAGACCATAGACGATGCCCAACAAAACTACACCACCACGGAAAAAGAGATGTTGGCGGTAGTTTTTGCATTTGATAAATTCCGAGGTTATTTGGTGGGTACAAAAGTGATTGTTTATACGGATCATGCGGCAATCCGATATCTTTTCTCAAAAAAGGATGCAAAACCTCGGTTAATTCGATGGATTTTGCTCTTGCAAGAATTTGATATTGAGATTCGGGATAAAAAGGAAGCGAAAATGTGGTTGCCGACCATCTATCCCGCCTTGAGCAACCTAATGAGGTGATTGAAAGCCCAATAAAAGAATTATTTCCGATGAACAAATTATGCGTGCCGAGACATCATTACCTTGGTACGATTTTGTTAATTACCTCACGGGAGGAGTTTGCCACGGACTTGACTTCACACCAAAAGAAAAATTCCTACATGATGTTAAGTCTTATTTATGGGATGATCCTTTCATCGTTCAAAAGATGCGCTGGATTCTATCATTCGCCGTTGTGTTCTTAAGGAAGAAATTGGAGAGATTCTTCAACATTGTCATTCCTCATCTTACGGGGACATTTCGGCCAACCCGAACAACCCAAAAAGTACTACAATCTGGTTTTATTGGCCAACATTATTCAAGGATTGTTATGCTTTTGTAAAGACTTGTGATCGATGCCAAAGGGTTAGTAATATTTCACGGCGTCATGAGCTTCCTTTAACAAATGTAATGGAGGTCGAGTTGTTTGATGTATGGGGTATTGACTTTATGGGGCCATTTCTCGCGTCCCATGGAAATTTGTACATTTTGCTTGCGGTTGATTACGTCTCCAAGTGGGTAGAGGCGATTGCTACACCAACGAATGATGCTAAGGTAGTATCTTGAAATTCTTGCACAAGCATATTTTCACCCTAGGGTTTGGTACTCCTAGCTATTGTAAGTGATGAAGGTACGCAATTTTGTAATAAATTATTTAATAACTTTCTTGCTAAATTTGGTGTGCGTCATAAGATTGCGCTTGGTTACCATCCTCAATCTAATGGTCAAGCCGAATTTCCAATCGTGAAGTGAAACAAATTCTTGAGAAAACTGTGAGTTTTAATCGAAAGGATTGGGCACAAAAGCTCGATGATGCTTTATGGCCTTATCGCGACCGCTTACAAAACACCCATTGGTATGTCACCAAATTGATTGGTGTTTGCAAAGCGTGCCATTTGCCGATTGAACTTAAACATCGAGCTTATTGGGCAATTAAGAAATTGAATTTTAACTTAAAAGAGGCCGGTGAAAACCGATTACTTCAATTAAACAAAATGGAAGAATTTCGTCACGAATCATATGAAAATGCCAAAATGTATAAAGAAAAAATGAAAAAATGGCATGATCAAATGATATTGCGACGTGAATTCTTACCCGACCAATAGGTGTTATTGTTCAATTCTAGAGTGAAACTCTTTCCAGTAAACTTAAATTGCGATGGTCCGGTCCATTTGTGGTTGAACGTGTGTTTCCCTATGGTGCCGTCGAAAGTTAAGAGGAAAAGATGGGTATTCGTTCCAAGTGAACGGACAACGATTGAAACATTATTTCGGAACGGGCAAGGAAGGTTTTAAATCTTCCAATTGGTGATGAAATTTCTTGAGCCCGAGTAGTTAAGTCCTTGCTAACGACTTTAAATTTAGCGCTTCTTGGGAGGCAACCCAAGTGATTTTTGTGTGATCGCATTTTTAGTGTTATTTTATTTTCTTTTATTTTGGCGTGTTTTATTTGAATTTTGGTGTGATTTTTGTGTGAATTAATTTGTGTGTGATTTTAAATTTTTAGTTAAATTGTGATTTTAAATTATATATATAAAAAAATTGCGATTATCGGCGAAGCTAGCTATACTTGCAGACAGGCGAATAAGGAAAAAAGATGCGTGAAATAAAGTCACTTGACCGGTTTGAGGAGATTTAAAGGCTGATTCAGCCTTGTGTTTCTAAAACACAACACACACACACACCCTCACGCCTGTTCTTCATTCCTTCTACAAAAATCCCACCTAGTCTTCAATTTTACATCATTCAAGTGGCCATTACCACAAGAATACTCACAAGGATGTCTTGTCTTTGAATGATGACCAAAATCAAGATTACAACTCAATAATGATTGATACAATATGAGTACAAGTGTAATCAAGAATCGAAAGCCTAGACCTCAAATTTGTGCAAGTGAAAGTGCTAAGGCTAATACAACAAGATATATGAAAGTATTTGCTTGATTGCTCTTTGCTTGTATATAGTGTTGTGTCTTGTTGCTTGAATGAAGCCTCTATTTATAGGAGAGGTCTTGGCTTTGATTTCCGCACATAGGCTCTTCCTTGGGGAGTGATTTGCTGCAATGAAACCATTTATAATCATCAATATAGCTGTTAGAAATCAATCCCACAAAATAGGGAAAAGTCATGCGAAAATGCAACGGATAGTTTCTTTGATAAACAAAGGGTGCGATCGGTCGTGCGAGAGATAAGATTGAAATTGAATTTCTGCAATTTTTACACAGGGGACCAAATGAGGGGGCGACCAGTCGCCGCTTGATGTAGACCGGTTGGGGTTGATAAAAATACGAAACAGAGAAGATCGAACCAAAACAGGGACTCCAAAAACTCCAAACAATACTCCAAAAAATAGTAAAAATATTTTCACGATCGGAAGTATTTAGACAACATTTAGAGACATTGTTTTGGTTTAAAACTCATTTGAACATAATCGAACAAAATCATCAAAATCATGATAAAAACATTTATCTAACAACAGGTCCCACACGGCCCGACCGTGGACTGGTTTTCATCCATTTTCTTCGCCTTTTTCGATCTTCTCTTTGCACTCATCAATCTTGTCCAGGCCTTCCAAATGATATCTATTCAATTAAGCTCCGTTTTTACGTAAAAGTTTACAAGAATACGCAGATCATACCCTTCTAAGGAAACCAAGTAAAATACACTAAACATACATGCAAATATATCAATTATATATCATTTTAAGCCCCTAAATGCATGTATATTTTACACGTATCGTGGTGGCGAAGTGCATCAACATCAAGTTTGATTCCTACAATCGCTATCGCGCACTAAGCCGATCGTGACGCTCGCTACTATGGAGGAGTCGGATACAAAATGGAGTGAATTTATCTTTAACAAGTCGTGTCAAAACGTCCAAAATGTGGAGCTTGTTGAGGGAAAATTCACGAACCCTCAACTATGGCTTAGTTATTGGGTACCTAATGGAGAAGAAGAGAGTGGCCTTGCGCAAAGGAAAGACATTCCATGTGAATAAGAGGATGTTCAAGGGAAACTTGTCACCGCCTAAAAGAAGGCCCATGCCAAGAAGAAGGGCGCTTCGAGGGGGAAACAAATGAAAGCATCCCTCGAGAAAGAGACAATCGCTCCAGTTCCAATCCCAACCGCCCCCATGGTGACAAGAAAAGGATGCCGATTGTGCCTGCAAGGCAAACTGTTAAAAAGCAGAAGACTCAAGCCAAGGGTGGCTTGAGAGATGAACCAAGAATCGCCTACAAAGAAGATCACAGTTGAGGACTCTAAGATCGACTTGTTCAAATCCCCTTGGAGAGGTGATCCAAGAGGAGTCGTGAATTGCGTCATGCAGCAAAGAGAAGATTGTTGAAAAGGCTATAGTAGACACAACTACTACCGTGCCACCAACGGTTGAGCAAGAAGAAGTTATGATCGAGGACACAACATTGCATTAGTACATGAATAAGCAAAATTGAGACCGTTGTTGAAGTTGGTGAGGTTGTTATGCCTCTAGTCGAAGAAGAAAATCACGACAGAGACCCAATTGCTTCGTATGAACCAGGATCTCCCATCTATCTTGACATTGAAGCTAGTCGCACATGTGGAGAAAGTGGAAACCGAGCAACAACCGCATTCGCCGTTGAGGCTCGAAATGATTGAAGAGAAAGAATGGCTTCAACATTCTCGATAATGCCACGCTTGTTCTAGCACTTGATGACGTGTACCCCAACACCATTCTCTTCGAGAAGAGACAAAAGTAAAAAGCAAAGGCCCTTGAGAAAGTTAAGACTTCGAGCCTCATAAATGCCCATTCACCGATGATGTCATTCCCGATTATGGCAAAGAACAATGATGATGATGAACAAATTGAGGGTGATAATGCAAATTGAAGTTGCACAAATGAAGCATGCCCTTCGTGAGTCCCGTGAGTTTGCCGAACGAGCTAAATTATCCTGGTGTTGGAACAATCTTCTCCCACCCCTATCATTGAAGATGTTGTGAGGGACATAGCAACTGTCACTTCACCAAATTTACTCACATGATGAAATAATAAGGAGATGGAGATGATATCGGATCGAAGTAGTGGATATTGATGCCAAATTCCGCATGTAACCCGGTGGAGCCACACCCTAAAGATGATGTTGAGACAACACATGACAAGTTGGTCAATATTCAAGTGAACTACCCAAGTCCCCAATGACAATTGACCCCAACCCTATTGCAAATCTTGCCGGTGAGCCACCGAGGGAGAAACCGGTCACACCGAGGTCAGAGGGGACCAAGAATCATTGAAGTTAGGAGGCGATGGTGAGTTGGCTCAAACGATTCCCGCCAATGAAGTTTTAGTGGTTGAGATCACATACAAGGCCCCATAAGAGTTGAAGGCCAATGAAGTTACATAGGTTGAGACCACATCAGAATGAGGCAAAGGATGGATCAACCGAGACCATGTCGATTCTGTATGTTGGTCCTATTTAAAGTGAAATCCCTAAGGTTGAGACCTCTAAGGTGCCACCATTGTCGAAGTCCCAAAGAGAGTTCGGGATCATTGCAGGGAATGTATAAGGCCCTTCAACGGTTGAGACTACTGAAAGGGTGACAAAAGACCCACTAGCGGTTGAGACTGCCAGGTGAAATGTTGGCATGTCCGGTGATGCCCCAAAAATTCCCGAATTAGAATCCACCGAGCCAATGGTCATCGATGCTCTTGCATAAATCGACACGTGTCGAATACTCGACATAGCTGAAAATCTTGATGAATCACAGATTCTCGAAAGAAGGCCCATGATTTGGATGCAAGTCTTAAATACACCAGATGAGGTTCGTACTAGTTGATGCCCCACTTTCACTAGTTCAATCACGCCGCATGATGTCTTTGTTAATACAATTGATGCCAAGGTAACTCAAGAGGAAGTTCCAATCATTGTGAAGTGAAGTTAAGAAAGTCGAGGCATAGCCACCAACAAAGCTTTCACTATCATTGCTCACGATGAAGCTTCCACAATGGGCTAAGACATAGAGTCATTGGTCAAAGAAGAGAGAAGTGTTCCTGAAGGAGGAGTGGACCTTCCTATGATCTTAGGGACATGTTGGGAATGTTGTATTTCCTGTTTATTGAAGAGATCCCTTATGAGGCGAGTCTACGGATGAAGCCGCCCATTTTAATGTTCAAGTCAACCCGATGATCTCGTATGTTCCTTCGGATACTCATATTATCCCGTTTGGCCATGATTTTGAATAATTCAAACCTGGAGATTCAAGTGAGCAAGCATCGACTTTCAAGAGCCTTCGAGCCATGTGTGTTGAGATTGAGGTTATGGAGAAACATTTTGCTAATTTAAGCACCAGGATTGACAAACATGACGCCACTATTTCTGGAGATATTCATGGATTGTGCTAAGGATCAAGGAATGGGCATAGCGCATGTGCTCTATGCAGGGAATAAGTTGGCTATTTCGCATACCGTTGTATTCAAAGTTGCTTGTCCGGGAGTCAACAACTTGGTTTTTAATAGTGTCAAATGGATAATATCGAAAGGAAGGAGATGAGTCACCTATCAAACATGGAGTTGCTACAGATGGAGATGGAAAAGAGAATGGAGCACATGGAAGCATCATTGAAAACAAAGATTCTATCTATGAAGAATGAGCTACATGTTCTCGGCTCCAATCAAGATGCAGCAGACTCAATGACTCACAAGAAACCGGACTCCTTCTCGATCACCCAACCTTTTTCTCGAGGTGATGATGCCAAAAAGAGGGAAGAAAAGTTTGAAAACCCCGTACAAAATTGGTTATCAAAGTTAAAAGCACCACCTCCATTCATTCTCAACTCCCGCAAGACTTGTCGATTGAAGAAAAAGTTGCTCTAGTTGTTCGTGAGGTCTAAAGCTAAAATTGCAAAGATGGACAAAAGTCAAGAGGAGAGGATCGAAAAATTAAACATCAATATGGCGGTCCACCAAATAGAATGCTCCCTAGTGAAGAAGCTACTCCACCAAAGAGTCCATTGGAAGAAAGATCGAATGAATATTTTGACACTCTTCTATCGAAGACTACTATGTTGGGATGTACTTAGCCGATGCAAGAGATTTGTATCGGGTTAAGGGTTTAAGGGATATCGAGCGGACTAGGAAGTAGCAAACTCAAGAAAAGCCTTCTAAGAGTCACCAAAGACCATGTTCCCACGGGAGACAACCATCTTTGGAGGAAGAAGTCTTTGAAAGAGGAAGAGGTCGATATTCTCACTCCTAGAGGAGAGGCGGCTATACACCAAGAAGGCTAAGCGGGATGATGGCCATAAATCCTCTCAAAAGTACACCGCTTATTGGATAGGTCTCGATGAAGCTCGAATAGAGAAGCTACTCTTAAAGCCACGGAGCCGCCTCGTAAGTATGAGAAAGATGAGTTGAGACTCGAGAAAGATTGAAGAAGAAGAGAGAAGAAAGGTGAAGAGAAATGAAGAATGAGGAGAGAAGAAGAAGATCAAGAACAAAAAAGGAAGAGAAAAGAAGAAGACAACCCGGAAGATAGATATTAGCTATCAAGAAAATTTTGTGTTGTATTTTTACAATTCATTGTAAATATATACACATACTTTAAATTGAATGCTCATCAATAAAATTGATACATTCTTTCAATTATTTTAAATCAAAGACTTTATGATGTAAGTAAGTTTTGCCATCATCAAAAAAGGGAAATTGTTAGGAAATTTATTGTATAGATTTTGATGATGCTTAGAAAACTTCGTATTAGAAAGTTGGCACCCAAATTTCTGTATGTAATTTCAACTTTGTAATAGTTAGAAAAATAGTGAGTCGTCAAGCAGCTAAGTTGAAGATATAGAAGACTTGCTGAAGAATGCAGAGAAGAATCATTTGAGTTGCAGCTCAGTGGTCAAGAAGAGACTCACCAAGTACATCGCTTGTGTCTTTCAAGACTTACATCAAAGTCATCCAAGAAATTAAGGAGAAGACTCAACTTAACGGGTAAAGCAAATTTAAAAAAGACTTAGAGAAAACTCAAGAAGTCCGTTGTGAAGAATGTCAAAGACTTACCCATTTTGGTAAGGAGACAGACCTGCAACCTTAAAGTTATCTTGCTGAAAGAGTACAAGTGGCAGGAACCAATGGAATGCTTGCAGGACTCGATTTGTTTCGTGCACTGCATGTACTAATACAAAAGTTTGGTCAACATCAAATGTCATAAGAATAAGATAAGCCAACAAACAAGAAATGTAAGTTTGAATTTGTCTATCTCTTCAACAGACAAATTTCAAACTCTGAAATATAAAAGGCTGAGGAATTTTCAGAGAGAAAAATGTATGACACAGAAGAGAGAAAAAATCTAAAAGTGATATAAGCATTCGAGCTATCTGCAATACTCTCTCAAGCAAGAAATTCTTACAATCCTTAGGCCTACATTCAAAGTGATTTTATCCAACACAAACTTGTGGAAGATAAAAGTTATACTTCAAGTTAAAGAGGAAAAACTTTGTTTTAAAGACAAATGGGTATGTTCTTCCAAGAAGTGAAAGAAATGCATTAGGTTCCATTTCGAGCCTGTTTCAAATCCGGTTGAAGAGCTAAAGTAGTTGTAGGTCCCAGGGGTAAGTTGTACAATTTAGAAGGGGGGTTGAATAAACCTTACCAAATTTTCGAACTTAGTCCTTTTAAATAATTTTTACAAAGTCAACTCAAATCGCTAAGTCCTTGAGGGACAACCCACTCAACACTGATCGAGCCGTTGATAGTATAACTCATCTAGTTCACTAATACTTAACTTTATAGTTGATTTGGTTTTTGTTCAGCAAATGGAAGACTTTTCACCCTTAATATCTTAAACTTGTTTTTAGCAAGGTTATTATCAATTGAGTTTAGCAGATTTAACTTAACAAATAGATATAGATAATATGCGGAAAAATAAAATGTTGTAAATAAAAATAACACAATTAATTTTATAGTGGTTCGAGGATGAGGTAATTCCTCTAATCTACTCTTCTCCAACTCCGGAGGAATCCACTAAGTAATGATCCGGTTACAAAGTAGTGAACAACCGAGTCACCTTGATCACATAGTCGGCGCTCCCGGGACTCATCTTCTTCAAAATGGTTGTCTTGCTACATCGCCTCCTCGAACTCTTGGAATTGATCACATAGCCTTCCAACGAGCCCAAAGCTTCGGTTCAAATTTGAACCTTACTACTTCTCCTTCAACCTTGAGAGTAGACCCTTTGTTCTTCAAATAGTTTCTCTTCAACTTGATGAAATATGTTTGTCCATTAATTTGTTTAAGTCAAATTTAAAAATTTAATAAAAGAGTTTAAGCTCTAATTTTGGAATATGAGCTAGTTATCCAAACTCTAGTCTATCTAGAGGTTGATTATAAAAATTTGAGAAATACACAAGTAAGTGCACTTATCACTTATGTTGACCGATATAAACCAATAGGGTGAATGTTAGAACAGGCAAAATATAGCTTGAAAAGCACAAAAGGTCAAACTAGAATTATACATTGATCGATAACGTGACAAGATGTGTCACCTTATTGGATGAGGCAACTAAGTGTCAACAAATATTAAGTGAAATGATCATATTGAAAATTTTGCTTGTAATAGTACTGATGTGAAGTTTGACTATTTAATTGATCTCTTATTTTTTCGCTAATGTTTCCAAATCTCTCATTGGGTGGATAATATATATTGATTGGCTTAGCATGTTATGTAGATTGAGAAAATGTATAAAACTATTATTGAGTGTTGTGTAGCTATGCACAAGAGGAGGCTAAGAAGAGTCACCTCAAGCTCAATAGTTGGTGTGAGAAACTTGATGTGTCGATGTAGTCTTATAAATGCACTTGTAAGATTTTTGTTTTTGAGTGAGAAAACTTGTCTATCTTTTCGTTGTGATGCGAATGGCTTAAGATAGTATTCTCTTAGGTATTCTATTGATATCGTGGCACGGGAGGTTAGAAGGACGGTATTATTATCTGGATGTGGCTTTATTGTCTAACCGGATAAGGTCAATCTCCTCTCGCATAAAAATTCTCCAGCAGGATAAGCTTGCCGGAAGAATGAAAGATAACTACTTTTCCTTTAAAGTTAAGTCCACTAATTTGAGTGGAGACATATGAGTGTGAGACACAAAATTAATGCATTATATTTTCCTTCATTGTTATGTACGCTATAAATTAGTACCCATTCTCTTCAATTAGAAGCGCCATATAGCTTTGACCAACCTTAACAAATGGAGATGTGCTAATAAGAAACGGAATAATGTGTCTAATTAATTTGGAAACACATTTGAGGAAAATAAAGTTGCAGTTGAATGATGGTTCTAAACACTTTGCATCTATATGAGCTTGCAAAGAAGGGACAATCACTTCAAAATAGTTGTATTTATGCGCAAAATGATTTGTTTATCTTGTTGTTGCCTACATTATAAAATACGTGTCTCCAAGTGATTTTTCAACCTTGTATGAGCTTTAGTTTGGTAATAAGCCCAAATTAGTGGGTCTATTCATATAATTTCGAGACTATGTGTTCTTAAGTAGAGAATCAAGTTGCATGATTTAGGTTTCCCCTCAAGGGAATTTCTTGAGCATATGTAAGGTCAAAAGAGATCTTTAACTATGCTAGTTGCAAGATCCTTAGAGACGCTCGTTTCTCTAGCAAGGATGTTGTACTTTAAACTCATCTAGAAATTTCTAGGATAGTGGGAGTGACTCTAAGTCGGTGGGAGCTAGTATCTCACACGAAAACAAATCTCAAATTCCACTAGTAAGAAGAGTGAATATGAAATATTCCCCATCATCTTTATAAGATTGAGTGGGTATCCTTCACAATTTCATTTGTGGGTAGTGATGAGTCAATAGGACATGTGACTTCACTTGATGTCATAAGTGGATAGTTGTTGTAAAGGAAAAAAATGAGTCGAATGACTAAGAATAAAGTCTAAGATCTTGTTGATATTCTCAGTATAGGTGCAAGACCATTTGAAACACGCCATTTCGGCAGTCAAGTGCGACATAAATGGGTCGATTGGCATGTGTGTAGCTTGACTAAAAGCGAAATGTTTAAGCCTATTAAAGAGCGTAATTTTTAGATGTTCTCCTAAGTGGTGAAATTACCTCAATTCGCCAATATATTGTAAGTCCAAGCGGCTACGATAATCTAGAGGGGGTGAATAGATTATCTCCATCTTTTGAATTTCGCCCTCTTTTTCAAACCAAATGCTCAAACACAATAATAAAGGTGCGGAATGTAAACAACACGCGTCGATTTATAGTAGTTCAACCCACCTAGGGTGTAATCTACTACCACCTCAAGATATCCGGGATGGATTTCAAAGAAAAAGAATTTTATTAATTACCAAAATTAATACAAATTCAACTTACAACACCTTGAAGAGCACCACACTCTTCTTCAACACCACCTTTGGAGATTACCACAATCTCCCTTTGAAGATTACCACAATCTTCCTTCAACGGCACCTTGTGAAGATTTCCACAATCTTCAACCTTGAAGAATACCAAATTCTTCAACACCTCAATAAGAAGATCACCACAATCTTCTTGCACCTATCACCTAGATCATCCAAGTGTGCTCTTACCACAAGAACACTCACAAGGATATCTTGTGTTTAAATGATAACCAAAAAATCAAGATTACAACTCAATAATGAATATTAAAATTTGAGTGCAAAGTGTAATCAAGAATAGCCTAGACCTCAATGATGTGAAAGTGAAAAGCTAGGCAAGATTACAACAAGAATAATAACAATGAAGAACAAATATTTGCTTGAAGTGTATCTTGTTGTGTTGTATCTCAATTGTTATCATGGTTGCTCCAAAACTTCCTCTATTTATAGAAGATGATTGATCAAGCATAGGCTCCTCTTGGGGATTGAAAATCTACAAACAAATACAATTAAAATCAAGAATATAGTCATGTTAGAAATCAATCCCACATTTTAAGGAAATATGTCTCATTGTCAAACGGTCATATTTTTTGTCATTAAAAACATAGAGCACGGCCGCACGTAAATAGAGTTTAGAATTAAAACATTGAAATTAACATAGGGGCGACCGGTCAGGGGTCTTCGACCACGTCGACCTTAGCTTCAACCGTCCCCCTCATGGATTTGGACGAAAGAAAATGTTATGTTTCAAGAACAACGTTCGTCACCGTCGACCCACCGACTGGCGGGCCGATCGGCCGACCGACGGTCGACGCCTGAAGCGGCCGGGCCGACCGACCGCTTTTCACTTCGCCTCATTTTCTGCTTCAAAATCATCTTCAGTACGGGTTGCCCTATAGATGCGACCGGCCGACCACGAGACAAATGTTGTCCAATTTTTGTCGAAAATAAAACTCAAGAAATACTCCGAAAATATAGTAAAAACATTTTAAACCAATGGGAGTATTTAGACAACATTTAGGAACCTTGTTGAAGTAAAAACTTATAGACATAAAATCATTTGAAGTGTTGTCCAATTTTGTCAAAAACTAAATCGGAAGAAATACTTCGGAGAATATAAAAACCGTTTTAAATCATTTAGAGTATTTGGACAACCTTTAAAAATATTGTTTTGGTGTAAAACAAAATCATCAAAATTAAGATAAAAGCATATATCAAACAATCTCCCCTTTTGATGATTACAAACCAAAACAATTTTTACACAAACTAGAGAATAATTTTAGAAATGATTTTCCTAAAAAAACATTTAACCGCTTGGAAGCAACCAAAATTTCCAAAATATAAAAGCAACCGAGTAGGGGAGTAAATATATTCAGTACACAAGCTCCCCTATCAACAATCACATCAATAATAATGTAAAAGCGATTATCCATAAGCTAAAGGCTTTAGCTTTTACAATTTGTTCAAGAGCTTATAAGCTCCCCTGTCACAAAAACATCATTAAACAATTATATAAGTCCATCAAGCAACAATTGGACTAAAAATAAATCACAACTTACGGCTTTTATAAGCCATAGCTTATAGCTTTTATAATAAGCTTTTATTAGCTTCTTTGAGCTAATGAGCCAATTTCCTGTTTCCCCCTTTGGAATCATCAAAAAGAATGTTAGAAAGATAAAAACATCATTCAAGTTTATCATAGTGCGCCAACAATTCGCTTTTATCAACCATGAAATAATTAAGCTTAGAGTCCAAGGGAAAATTAGAGAAATGTATCATAAGAAATCCAAAAGCTCATTAGTAAGCCAAAAACATGATCTCAAAAAGATTTTAAGACATTGAACATAAGAGATTCATGTATGTGATGAGATTTTCATAGAAGCATTATAACGAACACTTGGCGGACGTCAAAAATTGAAAAAGATATATGTAGCCCTTGTAAATGAAATCAAGCCAGGTTGTTCATACCATCACCAAAAGCAATTTTCAACATGTATCCAACAAATAATAGGCATAAACAAAGTAAATTCTCAAGGGTTCAACCCAATTGAGATAATTTAGCCAAAGAGAGATCAAGGCATTACCAATGCCATCAAGCAAAAATAAAGAGCCATTGATAGATACATGTCAAGCATCAAACAATGCATATTAGACATTACAAATGTCCCAAAATATCCATCTAAGCAAATCAATTAAAGCATCTCAAATGCATTTAAGCAAAAACTAAAAAAGAAGCACTTTTACCATCAAGTACTTCATACCAACATCAAACAATGCTAACTTAGAGTATTTTTACCATCAAATACTCCATCAATACCATGATCACCCACAAGTCATTATCAACTTGTAATTTTAACCCTTTAAAAAACAAGCAAATCTCATTAGTACGAAAGAGTTTTACAAAAGTTCATAAAAATACAAAGCAACATGAACGAAAATGCTAGAAAGTAAAGGGGTGGGGAAACATCATTCCTCATCCGAGGAGAAGCAAGACCCGGGAATGAAGTCTTTGATGAATTTCTTCAATTTGCCGATAGACTTTTGCATTTTGGAGGTCTTTTGCTCCAAAGCCTCATACCTCGCCTCATGAAAAGCCCTTAGCTCATCAAATTCGGCTTGGGTATACCTCCTAGGCGGTTGAGCACCGGTATTACCCTCCGGATTGCTCGGTTCGCCTTCCTCCGCCAATCTTGCAGCCTCGACATCATCAAAGAAGTCGTTGGGATTGGGGGAATCTTGACCTCTTCCTCTAGCCATTTTGGTTGGTCGGATGTCCATATTCTTGCGCATAGTGACCATTTGGGAGATGTTATCAATGTCAAAGTCATTTTGAAATACCTCCGAGTTACATTCCGACGAAGGTAGTCCCGATTGTATAAGAAGTTTACAAATCCAATTTCCCATAACCAACTTCTTATTACCTTGAGTGATGGACTCGATTAGACATTGAATAAGTATGGCGCCAAAGTTAAGCGGTTCCTCCTAGCAATCTTATAAGTCGAAAAATAATCCATGTTGCTAGGCATCTTACCCGCCTTTCCACAAATACAAAAGAGGGCGACAATAACAGAAAATACGATGCTCAAGTGTCATTGCCAACAATGAATACTTTGGCCATATGCCCAAATATGTCTTAACTTCTTTCATGGACAACCCCAACATTTCATCATTCCAAGTACCACAAGAAAAATAGTCCCAACCACCTTCTCTAACATGTAAAAGCCGACAAATATCATTAGGAGTCCACCTAAAATGATGACCCCTTACAAACGAATTAATGGCAATCGGCTTCCTTTCAACATCATATTGCACCCACATATTAGCATAAAAAGAGTTGGATAATATCATCATCATATAAGACATAACGCATGCTCCCATAAAAACATCCAACCTTGCTCCTCAAAGAATCCTCTAATAGTGGGATATTCGCTTTGTAAATGTATTAAAACGACACATTTTAGTCCGAGCAATCGATTTTCCTCCCATTCCCGAATCTTCATACTACCATTCCGCATATTTATTGATCAAATTAAGAACATTGTGGGAATGAGGAGCTTGAGTAATAAAAGATTTTTTACCTTTCTCCCAACGGCAATTTTGGAGCGAAATTGTTCGCGAGCTCGGTAATTTGTGCCCGAGAGAGTACGGGATTTTGAACGTCATCACCTTCTTGAGCTACGTTTCTCTGGGCACTTGAATATCCCTTTGTTCGGCTTCTTCTTGCCGATTTCTTGAAGAACCCTCTCCGCCCCTTCTACGCTTGGAGATGGGATTTCGACCGTGGAATTTCATGGAGGAGCCATAAATGTGAAATTCTTGCAAAAATAGAAGGATTAGCAAATGAAAATCGTGAAAATGATGAAGAATTGAGGATTTTATGAGAAAAGGGCGATTATTGTCGTCTGCGAAGGTAAGAGGGTTTGTTGTTCTGTTTTAAAACCGAAGACAGATGGTTTATATGTTGAGAAATTGCCCTGGGCGACGGCCGAGGTGGGGTGCGACGGCCGCCCTCGCTTTGACCATCCATCGAAGCAATTTTTCATTCTCCGGTTTTTCAAAAATTTGATTTTTCACCCTTAAAATTTTAAAACTTTGCAAAAGATAATTTTGGACCAAGTCCAACAAATACGGGTAATATATATACGAGAAAAATCGAGACTTAACGAGTAGTGCCCTTTTAAAAAAATTTGCAAAATCATTTAGGGGCACTTAAGGGGTTAAAATGAAATATCTTGAAAGATATGTGCATAAGCATAATATCGAGTTCTAAGAGAAATACGAGTGAACATACCTTGATAGTTTAAGAAAATTGATGACGAAATAGCCAATGAATATGAGAAATATATATCCTACACAATTCTTAAACAAAATTTGCACAAAAACACAAGTGTAGGCAAGTAATAGGAGAAAACAAAATGTTTATGCTATAAAAATACATAAGAGATAATAAACCACATAGGTCTAATTTAATCCACAAGAGTTTTAGAATTTTCATGCAATGTCTTCTTTTTAAACATTTTGAAACTCACAAATATGTAGAAGACCTAAATTAAAAAAATAAATACTTGAAAACTCATTTTGCAATTAAGACACAAATAAAAACATGCATAGAATTTAAAATAAAATGCATATATAAATGGGGAGATATGGTTTACCAATTACGCCGTTTTTCCATGGGTTGTGTCTTTCCCATTGTTGATGATATCTTCCCTTGAGAAGTCACTTTGTTGATGATGACTTCTTTGATTACTCCATTTCCAAGGTTTGTTACCTTCCCATTGTTGATGGTCTCTTCTTCTTTGAAAATCATCTTGTTGATGATGTCTTTGCCATTTCCAAGGATTGTGTTCTTCCCATTTTTGATTATATCTTCTTCTTGGAAATTGACTTTGTTGAAAATGTTTTCTCCTTCTTTGATCAAATGAGATGTTCATTTGATGTTTCCTTGATGGCATGAATTTTCTCCGATTATTATTTCGCCGGGTACCTAATAAAATATTATTTTGTGGTACCCTCAAGTGTTTGGGTCCTTTAGGATTAGCTTTGAGACTTTTAGGTCTCCAACAATAATTAGAGCTATTTCTAGCTCGACAAGTATTTACCGTATGACCCTTTTTACCGCAATAAAAGCAAGTAATAATTCTAGGAGCATAATGACCAACATGCTTAGAGACTTGATTCCTTTTCATATGATTGACAACGTTAAACCTATGATCAAGTTCTAGTTTTGAATTATCACAACAATCAACAATATCATCGGTACTCAAGTTGGATTTAGATAAATCCTTTTTCATGCAATTAATATCCTCAACAAGAGTACTATTTTATTTCTCAAGGTTTCTAACCTTGTCAAGTGTGGTGGTGTGAGCACATGATAGTGATTCATAGGAAGTAAATAAGCTATCCTTTTCATTTTTCAAAATATTGAATTCCTTTTTCAAATTTTTGTACTTAACAAGTAAATTTTGGAATTCATTTTGAAGCACATCAAAATCATTTTGCAAATCACTATAATCATTTTTAATAACAATATCATAAGAAGTAGAGGGTTTAAGACATACCTCGTTTTCTTCTTCGATGCCCATAAAACAATATTCAACTTCTTCATAGTTGGAGGTTGTAAGAGACTTGTTCCTTAGATTTGAGCTTGTATCCCTTTGAGAAGTAGATGCCTTTGTTTGACTCCTTTTATTTGCAAATACTCCATAGATGGCTTCTAATTTTGCCATACTTTATGTGTCGATCGATTCCTACAATATGTTCATATTCCAAATTAGTAAATGAACAATACAAGATATTTAGAGCCTTACCGTTTAAAGAGATGATTTTCTTCTCTTCATCATTTAGCTCTTTGAGGCTTTTGGAGGTGTGTGGTGTATCTATCATCGGAATGAGTTCTCCATTTATGACGGTGTTCCAAATAACAAACCCGCAACCTTGTAAATAACATTCCATTCTTTCTTTCCAAAATATAAAATTTTTGGAATCAAATAGTGGTGGCTTGGTGGTGGAGGTGCTGGAAATTTGAGCTTCGCTCGTAGCCGACGATCGTTCTTCTTCACTCGCGATGTGAAACGAGCTTGCCAAAGAGTTTGGCTCGATACCACTTGTAAGTCCAGCGGCTACGATAATCTAGAGGGGGTGAATAGATTATCTCCATCTTTTGAATTTCGCCCTCTTTTTCAAACCAAATGCTCAAACACAATAATAAAGGTGCGGAATGTAAACAACACGCGTAGATTTATAGTAGTTCAACCCACCTAGGGCCTAATCTACTACCACCCCAAAGATATCCGGATGGATTTCAAAAAAAAAAAAAGAATTTTATTAATTACCAAAATTAATACAAATTCAACTTACAACACCTTGAAGAGCACTACACTCTTCTTCAACACCACCTTTGGAGATTACCACAATCTCCTTTGAAGATTACCACAATCTTCCTTCAACGGCACCTTGTGAAGATTTCCACAATCTTCAACCTTGAAGAATACCAAATTCTTCAACACCTCAATAAGAAGATCACCACGTACAATCTTCTTGCACCTATCACCTAGATCATCCAAGTGTGCTCTTACCACAAGAACACTCACAAGGATATCTGGTGTTTGAATGATAACCAAAAATCAAGATTACAACTCAATAATGAATATTACAATTTGAGTGCAAAGTGTAATCAAGAATAGCCTAGACCTCAAGGATGTGAAAGTGAAAAGCTAGGCAAGATTACAACAAGAATAATAACAATGAAGAACAAATATTTGCTTGAAGTGTATCTTGTTGTGTTGTATCTCAATTGTTATCATGGTTGCTCCAAAACTTCCTCTATTTATAGAAGATCATTGATCAAGCATAGGCTCCTCTTGGGGATTGAAAATCTACAAAAAAAACAATTAAAATCAAGAATATAGCTGTTAGAAATCAATCCCACATTTTAAGGAAATATGTCTGCTGTCAAACGGTCATATTTTTGCTGTCAAAGCATAGGGCGACCGGTCGCACAGAAATAGAGTTTAGAATTAAAACATTGGAAATTAACATAGGGCGACCGGTCAAGGGGTCTTCGACCGTCGACCTTAGCTTCAACCGGTCCCCTCATGGATTTGGACAAAAGAAAATGTTATGTTTCAAGAACAACGTTCATGTACCGGCGACCACTGGCGGCCGTCGACCGACCGGGCCGACGCCTTGATGCGACATCGGTCGACCGACCGCTTTTTCACTTTTGTCTCATTTTCTGTTTCAAAATCATCTTCGTGGTATGGGTTGCCCTATAGGGCGGCCCTGGGTCGACCACGAGACAAAATGTTGTCCAATTTTTGTCGAAAAATAAAACTCAAGAAATACTCCGAAAATATAGTAAAAACATTTTAAACCAATCGGAGTATTTAGACAACATTTAGGAACCTTGTTTGAAGTAAAAACTTATAGACATAAAATCATTTGAAGTGTTGTCCAATTTTGTCAAAAACTAAACTGGAAGAAATACTTGGAGAATATAAAAACCGTTTTAAATCATTTAGAGTATTTGGACAACCTTTAAAAATATTGTTTTTGTGTAAAAACAAAATCATCAAAATTAAGATAAAAGCATATATCAAACATATATTACCTATTATTGCCATTTTTATCTAGGTTTGTCCTAGATGATTGATGTTGACATACATAAGCGAAAATTGAATAAGGAGATCTATGTGGATCACCCGATGAATTCAAGAAGTGGAGTAAGAGCGCATTGATTACTGATCAAGAAGCTCCAACTGTGACTTTAATCATCATTGATTTCATTGAGCTACTAATTTGGTAGGCCTATGATGGTCAAGTAAGTCACCGAACATATGTCAAGAGTTGTGTCTCACTTGTATATGGCAATAATGTGATGACTGGAAAGAATATGGAGTTATTGCCACTCGGGTGGTTGTCTCTATAATTTGTGGTCAAAGATCATGTTCTTAGTTAAGAAACGATGTCTTAGGAAGAAGAAAAGAAATGCTAGCTAGTTTATGTAAGAATTGTCAAATGTTTGATGTATAGTATATGCATACTCAATAAGTTATGTGCTTAACGATTAGATTGGGGAGTGGATATCGAATTGATCCTGCGCTATTGTGATGTTTGACAGATGGATACTTAAATATCTTAATAGATTGGTCTGTAATTTGCTAAAAACATATTTAGCATCTTGAAATGATGCGCATTGTCGCACATCCATGATGCATTTTGTTGTCTTTGTGACAAAGAAAAAGCTACTTTGGTATATGGTTTTGGGCGCCAACATTGCTAGTAGACCAAACATACTTACTCGAGGCATTACTTTACTTTAGAATATTGTGTATAATTAAATTATCCTCAAGCATACTTCTATGAGCGGTGTGGGCGATTATCCCTTTTATGTGCTTTTGTTTGGAGATATGCTCCAAATGCATGTGAGTCATTAGTGATTAAGTAGAATTGATTATGTGGCATGTGAGAACATATGTGATTAATGAGATATGTTGAACTCTAATTATGTATTTGGTACTGAATTTATGAGTTGTCCCCACACAAAGCCATCGCCTTGGCATTAAGGAGTGAGCGGATGAAACTTAAAAAATTGTGTCGCATAAGGAGGTTTGTGTATGATCGCCTTTGCACTAGAGCAAAGTGAGGATCGTTAATGAGTATAATTACCAATCCCTTTAGCTAGAGGCTAAGATGAGATCCGAGTTGATCGACATACGAAGTGTGTCCAAACTTCATTGTAAGCCGGTTTGTAGTTGAACGTGCAAACCGCTAAAAGACATTTTGGAAGTGAATTTTGGTATTACGCATGTCGGATGCTTGGGGAGCGACTGGACTTAAGTTCATATGATATGGATGCTTAGCAGGGATCTTTGTACATGGTGAATAACCAAATTCCAATTTAAATGAAATCTTTAGGATAAATCAATGCAAGTTAGAAGGAATCAATGAAACTTTTGTTGGTCCCGAGGGATGGAGCAAAGCTAGTTAGCCAAAAGATGGTTATCGGTTCAAGAACGTAAGGTGCCCCAGCTTTTTCAAGGTAATAAGGCGTAGATAAAATAACAAGACATGCCAAAATTGAGTGGGAGCACCATCATAGCATTTACTCATACTGTTAGTCCAAGTGGCAACGAAAATCTAGGGGGAGGTGAATAGATTTTTCCAATTTTCCGATTTATGCCCTCATTTTCAAATATGAAGATGGTGAAGAAGTAGAAGTGTAGAAAATAAATCAACACACAAAGATTTATAGAGCTTCAACCCACCTAGGACCTACGTGCTCTACCACCCGGTATGTCCGAATGGATTTTGAAAAGGAAAAAGTTTTACTGATACCAAAAAATTACAACATTTACCTTAAAGAGCACCACACTCTTCTCATCTCTATGAAGAGCACCAAACTCTTCAATACCTATGAATCAACCAAGTGTGTTCTTACCACAAGATCACTCAACAAGTAGATCTTATATTGGATGATTTTACAAAATACAATCAAGATTACACTTTGAATGAAAATATTACAACTCAAAAGTGCAAATCAGTAATCAAGAATTAAAGCCTAATAAGCAAGATGTGAAAGTGATAAGCTTAGGTTAATACAATAAGAATGTTGAAAGTGAAGAACAATAGATTTGCTTTGAGATTTTTCTTGTTGTGTTGCATGCTTGTGTTAAGTCTTGATCCTTCAAACCTTCATGTATTTATAGGAGAGCTCCAAGATGTAATCCCCAACATAGGCTCCTCCTAATTTGAATTTGTCTCGCAATAGAAAGATCAAACAACTCCAAGAAATGATTAAGAAATGATAAAGCTTTAATTTCATGAGACGTGTCCGCTCAACGGATAGTTTTAGTCAAAAAACATATAGCGATCTGTCGCTATGTTGAGATTTCAATTTTAAAGCCATTGAAAAGTGTTTTTGACATAGGATGCCATAGAGGGCGATCGGTCACCGTCTGCAGGTGATGTTCTGTGGATAGTGATTTGTTCGCTCGAGAAGCGGAGATGAAAAACAAGAAAACACATTTTTCTTTAGGCACCGGTCGCCCGTTATAGGGAGACCAATCTCCTCCCTGTTTCCAACACTCTATTTGTTTTCTGTTTTAACAACATTCAGTGTCGAATCTCCTATAGGGCTACCGATCGACCTCAACACATAGAGGTTGTCGATTTTTGTCAAAAATAATGTTCAAAAAGTACTTCAAAAACTTAGTAAAAATCAATTAAAGTATTTTGAAGTATTTGAAAAACATTTTGGAAACATTGTTTTGGTATAAAACGCATTTATATGAAATCAACAAAATCGAGAATAAAAACATTGATCTAACAAACTCCCCTTTTTGATGATTACAAACCAAAATAATTTTAAGAGAGTGAATTTAAACGACGTTTTCGACCAAAATAAACTATTCATTTTAAGCAACACTTCTCATGACAAAAACAATAAGGATAAGGAGCAAAAAGTTTTCAAAACAAGTTATAAAAGCTCTCCCTATTAACATGCTTAAGTATAGAAGCAAAAAACTTATAAGCTAGAAGCTTAGCTTTTTTTGCAAAATAGCTTAAAAAGACAAGAGCTTAAAAGCTCCCCACAAAATAACTCATTAGTCTAAGGCTCAATAAATTCAACAATAACTCACAACTTATAGCTTTTTATGACTGAGCTTTTTCTAGCTCATTTGATCTTACCATTAGCTTATGAGCTCTTTTCATTTTTCTACCCCTTGGAATCATCAAAAAGACTATTAGCACAATAAAAACATCATATATATATATATATATATATATATCAAAGTGTGCATGAGGATAAAAAACGAGCAATTATCATGATAATATCATGCTTTGAGTACAAGGAATCATAATATCATTTGAAGAACATGGGAGAGATACATAAACATGATCAATATGTGGATTGCAATCAAATGTAGTCAAGGAAATCATTCAAAAGAGTGAAATATCATTGATGCATTATATCAAACACTTGGCATGCATAGATAGAAAATAAAGATGTATATGCCATTAGTATATAGAAACGAGCCAAAAGATCAATACTAATCCTAATTCTACAACAATAATCCATCAATATAAACAATCCTCATCACATATGCAAAAAAACATGCAATTCCAACAATTCCATAAGATATACAAGGGTGGAACCCAAATGAGAGAATAAAATTTAAGCCAAAACTTACCAATGGTTTAGAAAGATGAATAAGATTGATAAGATATACATTGTAGAAGCCAAATACAAAGAGAAAATTGCAAGAGAAAATCATTTTTAGTGAAATGAGTGTGAATTGGGCGAAAGTGTGTTATGAAATAGTGAAAATAACACATGAAGAGGACATACAAAGATTTTTTAAGAAATCATTAAGTAGGACGACCGCTCATGGGGGTTGACCTGGTGCCCGGACAGGCGACCGATCGCAACCCTATGGCGAACTATCTCTCAGGCAAAGGTGCAATCCTCTATCTAAATTTCAAGTTTGAAAATGTGATTTTTCACATTTAAGTTTTAGAAATGCACAAAATGCAAATATAGACATTATTCGATATGCATTATTCCTAAACGAGCTTGAATTGAGGTTAAATATTCCGCGTTAATGATTTTGTAAAAATATCTCATGAGTTGATCTTGAGACGGAACAAAGCACATCTCAATTTTTCGTTTTGATACACAATCTCTTAGGAAATAATGTCGAACCTCAATATGTTTGGTTCTATTGTGATGAACCGGATTTTGAGAAATATTTATAGAGGAAGTCACAAAAATAGGAATATTTTCGAACGAACATTTATAATCCACTAAGGTTTGTTTCATCCAAAGTAATTGTGTACAACAAAAAGTCGCAGAAATATATTCGGCTTCCGCCGTTGATAAAGATACACAATTTTATTTCTTTAAAACCAAAAAATTAGACAATCGCCTAAAATTGACATGACCGGAGGTACTTTTACGGTCATCAATATTGCCAACATAATCCGAGTAACTATCCTCTTAAAGAAAAATTTTCATTCTTTGGATAAAACAAGCCATAAGAAATAGTGCATTTTAAATATCGAAAAATATGTTTGACGACACCTAATTGAGATTTTTTGGGATTGCTTTGAAATCAAGAACATAGGCATACAACATGAAGAATGTCAGGTCTACTTGTGGTTAAGTAAAGTAAACTACCAATCATACCTCGATACTTTGATTCATCAATCGACTTGCCTTTTTTATCCTTGTCAAGCTTGATATTTGTTGCTATAAGAGTTGCAACGGTTCTTCCTTCGTCAATCCCGAACTTTATTAGAAGTTCTTTGGTGTATTTTGATTGAGATATGTAAATACCTTCTTGGATTTTTTTATTTGAAGTCCATGGAAGAAATTGAGTTCTCTCATCATACTCATCTTAAATTCACCTTGCATCAACTTGAAAAATTTCTTGCAAATAGATTCATTAAAAGACACAAGAATAATATCATCAACATAAATTTTAACTAAGAGGCAATCTTGCCATTTTTCAAAAACAAAGAGAGTAGTATCAACTTTACCTCTTGTAAAACCATTTTGTAAAAGAAATGAACTAAGTCTATAATACCAAGTCAAGGTGCTTGTTTTAAACCATATAAAGCCTTTTTGAGTTTATTGACATCATTTGGTCTAGATAAATTTTCAAACCCTGGAGGTTGTTTAACATAGACTTCTTCTTGAATAAAACCATTTAGAAAAGCAGATTTAACATCCATTTGGTAAAGTTTGAAATTTTTAAAATAAGAATAGGCAAGTAAAATATGAATAGCCTCTAAACGTGCTACGATGCAAATGTTTCATCATAGTTAATACTTTCTTCTTTACAATAACCTTGAGCAACTAATCTTGCTTTATTTTGAACGATAATGTCTTGATCATCGAGTTTGTTCCTAATACATATTTTGTGTCAATGATAGTTTGTGATGGATGACAAAGCACAAGTTCCCACACATCATTTTTCTCAAATTGATTAAGCTTTTCTTGCATTTCTAAAAACCAATCTTTATCTTATATGGCTTCCTTAACATTCTTTGGCTCCTTTTGAGATATTAGAGCTTTTTCGGCAAATTTTCTTCTAATCATTACCTTGTCAAGTGGATCCCCAATTATAAGATCTTTTGGATGATCTTCTTTGAATTTTAGAGCAACGGGAGATCCAAAGTATCACCCTTATCCTATTGTTGAACATTTGAGGTAGAAGGTTGATCATTTGAGGTAGAAGGTTGGTCACTTGGAATAATTTGTCCAACTTCATATTTTTCATCACTATCTTCATATAGGATTCTTTCAACTCCGGAGACTTCATTGAATTTGACGTAAATAGACTCTTCGACCACTAAGCTAGTCTTATTATAAACCCGATATGCCTTGCTCTTAGTCGAGTACCCCATAAATATCACTTCATCGGCCTTAGGATCAAGTTTGTTCAATTGATCCTTGGTGTTCAAAATAAAACACTTGCAACCAAATATTTTAAAATAACTAATATTTGGTGTTCTTCATTTCCAAAGCTCATAAGGAGTTTTATTTAACTTAGGACGAAGATATACCTGGTTTATGATGCATCAACTGGTGTTTTACGACTTGACCTAAAAATATTTTGGAAGTGAAAATTCATTAAGCATAGACCGACACATTTCTTGTAGGGTCCGATTTTTCCTTTTCGCAACACCATTTTGTTGAGGATTTCTTGGAGCCGAAAAATTATGAGCGCATCCCTTGGTTTCACATAAGATTCTAAATTCACCATCAAATTCACCTCCTCGATCACTTCTTATAGACTTAATAGTATCTTCCTTTTCATTCTCTATAAGTCTATGCAACTTAGCAAACTCATTAGTGACATCACTTTTATTAGCAAGAAAAAAAGCCCAAGTATATCTAGAGAAATCATACACTATAACAAAGGTGTAATATTTTCCACTTAGACTAGTCGTGACAATATTCCCATACAAATCTAGATGAAGAAGTTGTAGAGACTAAGTTGTGAAAATTTCATTTTGGGCTTAAAACTACTCTTAACTAATTTGTTTTTTTGACAAGTGTCACATAAGCTAAAGTTTTTAAAATTAAATTTGGGTAGTTCTTTGACATGTTGATTTTTGTAAATAGTTTGAAAATTTTTGTATCCGACATGTCCAAGTCGCCTATGCCATAAACTAGTTAAATCATTGCTAGCGACAAGACAAGAAACATTTGGACTAACCAAACCACTTTTACAAATTTTATAAAGATTGTCTTTTTTACTAGTTTCACAAATAATTTTACCATTTTTGAGAATAAGGCATTTTTCTTTATTAAAAAGAACATCATAATTTAAATCACAAAGTTGGCTTCTTTCACCTTATTTTTTTTAGCTTCACCACAAGTGTACGGTGCGGTTTATAGAATAGTATCAAAAGGTCGAATCCACATGGACTAATAAATTGATGTACTACTTATTTGGATTATAATAGCCTTATTTTTTATCTAGACTATCGAATTTGAGATGGATTGGTTTTATAAACACTAATTTACCCTCTATCTAGAGATGCATGTAAAAGCGTTGATTGGAATATCTATGCTAGCATCTCTACTCAACATGAGATATCCAACTCCCAAAAGATCAAAAGATTATAAAGCCTCACAAATATTCACGATCTTACAATCATGCAAGATATTCATGTCAAGTACTCATAGATCTAGTATTGAAACACATCGGTTAGAATTATGAATCAATACATCAAAAAAGTTAAACCAAACGCGTTTTGATAAAACAAGAATTAAAGCAAAGTACTTGAATAGGGTTGGAAAACATTAACTTCAATTGTCATTAATCATCAAATAAAAGTATCCATTAACCTACTCCCAAACCCGTGAATCACAAGAAGTTTAGCTAGACATAGAAAACAAATAATTCATAGACGAATTATCCATGTTCATGTCTACTAATTGAATGATAAAAATACTATGGAGTGAGTGAATGATTGACATGTATTTTGCATGTATTTTAGGAATATTTATGGCTATAATTGTTTATAAACATGCAATAACTCATATGAAATGGTATATATTCGCTCTTTGTGGAAAAGATATTACGCTTTGCTCGTTTTGTAGGAATTTAATGATATTTGGAGTGATTTTGTGACAATTACGAGCATTGCGACCTAGAAGCATCAAGAATCGAGCGATTACACCCAATTGAAAGCCAATTATATTGAGTCTAGAGTCATAGTAATGATTCGTGTGTCAAAATAAGCATGGATGATCAAACAACGAGGGGATTTATCTCAAGGAACGCCCAAACGCGTCCGGAATTTCCAAAGATCCGCGGGGTTTAGTAATTTGGCCATAACTCTCTCTACAAAATTGATATTGAGCTGATTCAAGTGGATACGGAAAGCTAAGAGAGAGAGCTGCAACTCTTATGAAGACCCCATAAGCAAATTCGGACGTTTGGGTGGAGCACGGGCTGGTCGTGCGTATGAGCACGCCCGTGCTCCCTTCAAATCGTTTTGAGCAAGTTCTCAAGGCACCCAAGACGGGCTGGGCGTGCCATATGGCACGCCCGTGATCCTCTCATGGAAAACAGAGTTTGACTCGTTTTCAACTAGGTTTCGACCCAAACGAAGTACAAATAGACCGGAGCGGCCACAAACAGGACGCCGATTTTTACCCTAGAAACCGAGAGAAAAGAGCGGTTTTCCCACCGGATACTTTGAGAGATTGATCAAGACAACCACACCTTCGAGGATTGAAGATAGATCGAGAGATCGCCGTCGTCCCCCGAGTCACTCATTCCATCGTATCGTATTTCAATTAGTTAGATTTTGATTATGAATAATTTGTCTATGAATTGTTTATCTTCAATGTCTGGCTAAACTTCTTGTGATTCCCTGTTTGGGAGTAGATTAATAAACACTTTTATGTGATGATTAAGGATAATATTGAAGTTAATGTTTTCTTTTTCTATTCAAGTACTTTTCTTTAATTCTTGTTTTATCAAAAGGCCTTTGATCTAAACTTGTTTGATGTATTGATTCATAATTCTAACCGATGAGTTTCAATACTAGATCTTGAGTACTTGACACAAATAGATTGCATGATTGAGAAGTCTCGTGAATATTTGTGAGATCTTATAATCTTTTGAACTTTTTGGGAGTTGGATATCTCATGTTGAGTAGAGATGCTAACATAGATATTCCAATCAGCCGCTTTTACATACATCTCGAGAGAGGGGGTAAATTACTTTGGTGATTGGTCTATAGAGAAGAATATGTTTAACCTTGGTTTGCTTAACCCGAGCATAAAAGTGGGATATTAATTGAAACCATAACCCAGAATCCATCCATTCATACTTGATCTTTTAATCACTCTTTACTTTGTTATTTTAGGATTAATTTACGCTTTGGTAGTAATAAAACCAAACTTCAAATTTCGATAGTTTAGATAAAAATAGGACTATTATAATCCAATACTTGGTACATTAATTTATTAATCCTGTGGATTCGACCTTGCAAATCCTATTCTATAAACTGATCCGTACACTTGCGGTGAAGCTATAAAAATAGGCGAACAAGTTTTTGGCGCCTGTTCTGGGATTAATTAAATTTTTAGTACTAATATTGCGATAAATAGAACTATTCTTAATCTAGACATTTTTTTCTTTTTCTTTTTATTTATTGTTTAATTCTACTCCCGTGGTATTTGATTTGTTTCTTTGAGTTAGTTCGGGTAGTGCACGAACACCCGCTCGATGGAGGAAGCCAATTATTTCAATAATCGAATCTCTACAATTACGGAATAATCCTACCCCTACGTACTATTATCCCGAGGCAAGGCTATCTATGGAGGACGCCCTCACCGCATTTATGAATGAAACAAGGAACCGGTTCAATACACATGAGGCTAAGTCGGATAAAATCGAAAACTATGTCACACAATTGGGCACACAAATGAAAAATCTTGAAACCCAGATTAGCCAATTAGCTACGATCATTGGTGGACAAAATCAAAAGGGCCAGTTTCCGAGTACTACTGAAGTCAACTCAAAGGAACAAAATAGTGTCATTCATCTAAGGAGTGGTACCAAACACGAGGAGCCGAGATCCCGGAAAAGCAAGAAAATTCGAACCAAACACGGATCGTGTGTTTATACACTTTCAACCCGTGTGTGGTACCGGTAAGAGCAAAAACAGGATAAGGAATGACGAACCGTGTGTGTACGCTCGGGCAGGCCCAGTGCGAGATGCCATAATAAAACTATTCCGAACGAGACGAGCTCGGACTATGCGTGCGACACACGGACAACAACACGCGCGAACTCAAATCAAAAAGTTCCAACACCAGGACTCCAATCCTTGCTTGAAATCCCAAGTATGCAATATTAGGTGCAAACAATGCAAATTTGGCACTTGACCATGACCCCAAAGCAAACAATATATGCATTCAAAGGAGGCACAAATTCATGAGCGTTACAGCGTCAAGCTCTGACGTTAAATGAAGCGCTTGTTGGGAGGCAACCCAACGGTTTGTTGTTTTATTTCTTCCCATGTTTTTTTGGTTTGTTTTCCTTTTCTAAGATAGATTTATTTGCTTCCATAGGTTAGGATTTTTCCTTATTTTTAAAAAAAAAACGAAAAAAAAATAAAAAAAAAAAAACGAAAAAAATCGAAAAAAATCAAAAAAAAAAAAAAAAAAAAAAAAATCGATGTTCGACCCCAAAGACGGGCGCTAGAGCACGGCCCGTGCGTGGGTCGGCCAATCGATATTAAGACGCAGGGGGTCACTTTTCTTCACAAAACCCCAAGAGCAATGGGAGTTGGAGATATTGCGAGACGATGCATCGATACGAATGTGGCATATCTCCCAGGGCCACTTTCCGCCGCCACCCCCACAAGAATCCAGTCCTATCCACACTTTTCTTTGAAATTCTACCTTCTCTTTTATTGCGCTATAATTTCATTCAAATTTGGGGGAGAGGTAGTAATTTTATTGATGGGTGTGGCGTTTGCATTCATTTAGTTGCATGTAGAGCATATCATATAGGGTGCGATGCATTAGATGTTTGATTTTTTTATGGTTTTAGCATGTTTATCGCTTTAGCACGTTTATTGCTTTCCTAGTAGTTAGGGAGTGAGTTGACCGCTATTGTGTGTTTGTTGTGTTTTGATTGAGATCTTGATCTTGGGAGCATTTGCGATTAGTTCGTGTTGTTTTGAATTGGATGTTGAGTGTGAGTTGATCGGGTTGAGAATAATTAATATGGAGCATGTGCTTATTGGGATCATGGTTAAAATGCTTTGAATTATGCACTTACAAGCCTGTGAGCTTTTGAGCCTTTTTTACGCTTTCATCATATGCGCCTTGTTTGCGATTGAGTGTGTCATTCATGTTGATATGAATTCTAGAACTTGCTCGATATCTCCGTCAAGGTCACATGTTGTATGCATTCATGAAAATGATTTTAGGCCATTTTTGTTAAGTCTTTCAAGCCTTTTTTCCTACCTTATGATATTTGATTTTCCTAGTTAGCCAATTTGAGCCTATTGCCGATTTTTGATAACCACATTTCAAGCCTTAGAACTTAATTTGATATATCTGTTATCTTAAACTTGAGCGTATATCATTGAGTAAAGGATAGAATAAAGGATTGAATGAAGGGGTATCGAGAAGTTAGAAAATAGTTTATATGTTGGGTGATTGGGAATAAAAAGAAGAAAAGGAGAAAATTGGAGGATACTCACAAAAAAAAAAGGTCGAAAATCAAGAAAGAAATTTCAAATAAAAAACGATCAAAAAGTGAGTCGGCAAGATTTAAAAATGGGGTGGACGATGTGATGTAAGGCGAAGGAGAATGATTTGTATGAAAAAAAAAAAAGGAGAAATAGAGAGGTGATAAGATATAAGGCGATTGGGAGTACATAATTGGTTGGTATTAGAATAATTGTTTGAGAAAAACGATGTGCTTACCAATCTATACGCTTAAGTTGAGTCACTTAATCCATATTTCCCTACCTTAACCAAAGAGCCTTCATTACAACCATAAACAAAGTCCTTTCTGATTTGTGAATTGCATACAAACGAGTGGCGGAGATGTGAGACGATTTGCAAGCATATGGTAATTCTTCAACATTGATATGATTTGAGCGAATACACGTCCCTTATTATTCTAGTGAGTAGAGTATACACTTTATCCCTGAGAGGCGTGATTTGAAGTGTTTTACCATGATTTTAATAGACTTGTGCTCTGTGTTAGCTATTTGAAACTTGGTTGGTTTGTGCTTGATGTCTATGGATAGATGACATGAATTGTGATGCGGTGTTCTTGAGTTGCTCTTTACCCCATTTGTGTTGTCTTGATTATAAAGTGTTGACCGGGACTGTCAACAGTTTAAGTTTGGGGGTTTGATTGACATGTATTTTGCATGTATTTTAGGGCATATTTATGGTTATAATTGTTTATAAACATGCAATAACTCATATGAAATGGTATATATTCGCTCTTTGTGGAAAAGATATTACGCTTTGCTCGTTTTGTAGGAATTTAACGATATTTGGAGTGATTTTGTGACAATTACGAGCATTGCGACCTAGAAGCATCAAGAATCGAGCGATTACACCCAATTGGAAGCCAATTATATTGAGTCTAGAGTCATAGTAATGATTCGTGTGTCAAAATAAGCATGGATGATCAAACAACAAGGGGATTTATCTCAAGGAACGCCCAAACGCGTCCTGGAATTTCCAAAGACCGCGGGGTTTAGTAATTTGGCCATAACTCTCTCTACAAAATTGATATTGAGCTGATTCAAGTGGATACGAGAAAGCTAAGAGAGAGACCTGCAACTCTTATGAAGACCCCATAAGCAAATTCGGACGTTTGGGTGGAGCACGGGCTGGTCGTGCGTATGAGCACGGCCCGTGCTCCCTTCAGGTTTGAGCAAGTTCTCGGCACCCAAGACGGGCTGGGCGTGCCATATGGCACGCCCGTGATCCTCTCATGGAAAAACAGAGTTTGACTCGTTTTCAACTAGGTTTCACCCAAACGAAGTACAAATAGACCGGAGCGGCCACAAACAGGACGCCGATTTTTACCCTAGAAACCAGAGAAAAAGAGCGCTTTCCCACGGATACTTTGAGAGATTGATCAAGACAACCACACCTTCGAGGATTGAAGATAGATCGAGAGATCGTCGTCATCCCCGAGTCACTCATTCCATCGTATCGTATTTCAATTAGTTAGATTTTGATTATGAATAATTTGTCTATGAATTGTTTATCTTCAATGTCCGGCTAAACTTCTTGTGATTCCCTGGTTTGGGAGTAGATTAATAAACACTTTTATGTGATGATTAAGGATAATTGAAGTTAATGTTTTCTTTTTCTATTCAAGTACTTTTCTTTAATTCTTGTTTTATCAAAAGGCCTTTGATCTAAACTTGTTTGATGTATTGATTCATAATTCTAACCGATGAGTTTCAATACTAGATCTTGAGTACTTGACACAAATAGATTGCATGATTGAGAAGTCTCAGAATATTTGTGAGATCTTATAATCTTTTGAACTTTTTGGGAGTTGGATATCTCATGTTGAGTAGAGATGCTAACATAGATATTCCAATCAACGCTTTTACATACATCTCGAGAGAGGGGGTAAATTACTTTGGTGATTGGTCTATAGAGAAGAATATGTTTAACCTTGGTTTGCTTAACCTGAGCATAAAAGTGGGATATTAATTGAAACCATAACCCATGAATCCATCCATTCATACTTGATCTTTTAATCACTCTTTACTTTGTTATTTTAGGATTAATTTCTCGCTTTAGTAGTAATAAAACCAAACTTTCAAATTTCGATAGTTTAGATAAAAATAGGACTATTATAATCCAATACTTGGTACATTAATTTATTAATCCTGTGGATTCGACCTTGCAAACCCTATTCTATAAACCGATCCGTACACTTGCGGTGAAGCTATAAAAATAGGCGAAACAAAGGAACTCGGGGATGATGATGATCTCTCGATCTATCTTCAATCCTCGAAGGTGTGGTTGCGGTCTTGATCAATCTCTCTCAATCGCCGTGGAAAATCGCTATTTTCTCTACTTTCTAGGGTAAAAATCGGCCCCTCTGTTGTGGCTGCCCTGCCTCTATTCGTACTCCGTTTTGGGTCAAAACCTAATTGGAAATCTGTCAAACTCTATTTTCCCACACGGACGCACGCACGGCGTGAGCCTAGCGCACGCCCAGCCCGTGCTTGGTGCCGTAAGAAATTGTCTTTTCTTTGAAGGGCGCGCGGCCGTGCGCTCACACACGACCAGCCCGTGCGTCACCCAAACGTCTGAATTTGCTTATGTGGTCTTCATAAGAGTTGTAGCTCTCTCTCTTAGCTTTCCATATCCACTTGAATCAGCTCAATATCAATTTCCTAGAGAGAGTTATGGCCAAAATACTAAACCACAGATCTTTGGAAATTCCGGATGCGTTTGGACGTTCCTTGAGATAAATCCCCTCGTTGTTTGATTATCCATGCTTCTTTTGACACACGAATCATTACTATGACTCTAGACTCAATATAATTGGCTTCCAATTGGGTGTAGTTGCTCGATTCTTGATGCTTCTAGGTCGCAATGCTCGTATTTGTCACAAAATCACTCCAAATATCGTTGAATTCCTACAAAACGAGCAAAGCATAATATATTTTCCACAAAGAGCGAATATATACCATTTCATATGAGTTATTGCATGTTTATAAACAATTATAACCATAAATATGCCCTAAAATACATACAAAACTCACACTAAACAAACCTCCAAACTTAAACTGTGATGGCCGATCCTGGCCAACGCTTTATAAACAAGACAAAACACAAATGGGAGTAATGAAAAGCAAATCAAAAATAACGCATCACAATTCATGTCGTTTATCCATAGACGCGTCAAGCAACAAATCAACCAAGTTTCAAATATCTAACACAGAGCACAAGTCAATTAAAACCATGGCAAATACTTCAAATCACGCCTCTCATGGATCAAGTGTATACTCTCCTCTCTAGAATAATAAGGGACGTGTATTCGCTCAAATCATATCAATGTTGAAGAATTACCATATGCTTGCAAATCGTCCCGACATCTCCGCCACTCGATTGCATGCAATTCACAAATCGAAAAGGACTTTGTTTATGGATGTAATGAAGGCTCTTTGGTTAAGGTGGGGAAATATGGATAAAGTGACTCAAACTCAAGCGTATAGATTGGTAAGAACATCATTTTTCTCAAACAATTATTCTTATTCAAATCAACTATGTACCCCAATCACCTTTTATTCTATCACATCTCTATTTCTCCCTTCTTTTTCATACAATTTATTCTCCTATGCCTTACATCACATTTTTCAAATTTATATGTTCTTTTTACGGCCAACTCACTTTTGCAGACGTGTTTTTTTTCGACTCTTTGTGAGTATTCTTCCTTTTCCTCCTTTTCTTCCTTTATTCCCAATCACCCAATATATACACCATTTTCTAACTTCTCAATACCCTTTCATTCAATCCTTTATTCTATCCCTTTACTCAATGTTATACGCTCAAGCTTAGGGTAACAGATATATCAAGTTAAGTTTTAAGGCTTGAAATGTGGCTATAAAAATCAGGCAATGGGCTCAAATTGGCTAACTAGGGAAATCAAATACCATAAGGTAGGCGAAAAGGCTTAACAAAATGGCCTAAAATTATTTTCATAAACCGCATACAACATGTGACTTTGACTGAGATACCAGGGCAAGTTCTAGAATTTAAATCAACATGAATGACACACTCAATCAACAAACAAGACTCGCATAATATGAAAGCAAAAAAGGCTCAAAAAGCTCACAAGGCTTGTAAATGCATAATTCAAAGTATATCAACCATGATTTCAATATTCACATGCTCCACATTAATTATTCTCAACCCGATCAATCACGCTCAACATCCAATTCAAAACAACACAAACTATTCAACGAATGCTCCCAAGATCACAACAAACACATAATAGCGGTCAACTCACTCCCTAAAAACCTAAGAAAGCGATAAATGTGCTAAAGCAATAAACGTGCTAAAATCATAAATAAGCATCTAATGCAATGCAACTATATGAATGCATTTTTTTTTTCGCCACATCTTTCAAATCAAAATAACTATCTCTCCCCAAAACTTGAATGAAATTATATCGCATACAAGGAAAGATAGAATTTCATTAAAGAAAAGTGTGGATTGAGAATGCATACCTGAATTCGTGACCTAATAATGCTTCAAAATCGACGACGTGGCCGTGCCTATGCGCACGGCTGCCCGTCCCTGCAAGACCCTTTTTCAATTTTTTTTTAGGGAAAGCAAAAAAATCCCAACTTATGAAAGCAATAAGAAATCCTAACCTAGCAAAGGAAAAAAATATGGGAAGAAATAAAACCGCAAACCGTTGGATTGCCTCCCAACAAGCGCTTCATTTAACGCTATAGCTTGACGCCCTGTAACTCTCATGAATTTGTGCCTCCTTTGAATGCATATATTAGCCGCTTGGGTCATGGTCAAGTGCCAAATTTTCATTGTTTGCACCAAATATTGCATTCTTGGGATTTCCAAGTAAGGATTGTAGTCCTAGTGTTGGAATTTTTGATTTGAGTTACGCGCATGTTGTCCGTCGCGCGTGCGTATAGTTTGTGCTCGTCTCATTCTGGAATAGTTTTCTTATGGCATCTTGCATGCGGTGCCGGCGTGCAGCGCACGGTTCGTGTGTTCCTTGTCTTGGTTTTGCTCCTTTTCGGTACCACACACGGGTTGAAAGTGCATAGACACACAAATTGTTTGGTCCTGAATTTTCTTGCTTTTCCAGGATCTTTGACTCCTCGTGTTCGGTACCACTCCTTAGATGAATGTCACTACATTGTTCCTTCGGGTTGACTTCAGTGTTGCTCGAAAACTGGCCCTTTTGATGTTGTCCACCAACGATCGTGGCTAATTGGCTAATCTGGGTTCCAAGATTTTCCAATTGTGTGCCCAGAGTGTTAGCCAATTGTACTATTTTGTCCAGATTTTAGCCTCATGTTTGTTGAACCGGTTCCTTGTTTCATTCATAAATGCGGTGAGGACGTCCTCCATAGATGGCTTTGCCTCCGGATAATAGTACGTAGGAGTAGGATTATTCCAGTAATTATAGAAATTCCAGTTATTGAAATAATTGGCTTCCTCCATCAGAGCGGGTGTTCGTACACTACCTGAACCAACTCAAAGAAACAAATCAAATAATGTAGTAGTGGAATTAAACAAAATGAAAAGAAAAAAAAATGTTTAAATTAAAAGTAATTCTATTTATCGCAATATTAGTACTAAAAATTTAATTAGTCCCCAACAACGACGCCAAAACTTGTTCGCCTTATTTTTTAGATTCACCGCAAGTGTACGGTGCGATTTATAGAATAGGTCAGCAAGGTCGAATCCACAGACTAATAAATTGATGTACTAATTCTTGGATTATAATAGCCTTATTTTTATCTAGACTATCAAATTTGAGATGGATTGGTTTTATAAACACTAACGCAGTAAATTTATCCTAAAAGAAACAAAGCAAAGAGTGGATTAAAAGATCAAGTATGAATGAATGGATTCCTGGTTATGGTTTCGATTAATATCCCCTTTTATTATCGATTAATCAAACCAAAGTTAAACGTATTCTTCCCTATAGAACGATCGCAAAAGTAATTTACCCTCTCTCTCGAGATGCATGTAAAAGCGTTGATTGGAATATCTATGCTAGCATCTCAACTCAACATGAGATATCTAACTCCCAAAAGATCAAAAGATTATAAAGCCTCACAAATATTCACAGACTTCTCAATCATGCAAGATATTCAAGTCAAGTACTCATAGATCTAGTATTGAAACTCATTGGTTAGAATTATGAATCAATACATCAAACAAGTTAAACCAAACGCGCGTTTTGATAAAACAAGAATTAAAGCAAAGTACTTGAATAGGGTTGGAAAATATTAACTTCAATTGTCATTAATCATCAAATAAAAGTATCCATTAACCTACTCCCAAACTCGAAATCACAAGAAGTTTAGCTAGACATAGAAAACAAATAATTCATTGACAAATTATCCATGTTCATGTCTACTAATTGAATGATAAAAATACTATGGAGTGAGTGAACTCGGGGATGATGACGATCTCTCGATCTATCTTCAATCCTCGAATGTGTGGTTGCGGTCTTGATCGATCTCTCCGAATCGCCAAAGGTGAAAACTCGCTCTTTTCTCTCGCTTTCTAGGGTAAAAATCAGCGTCCCTTTGTTTGTGGCCCCCATCTCTATTTGTACTCCGTTTTGGGTCAAAACCTAATTGGAAATCACAAACTCGCTTTCCCACACACATGCACTGTCGTGCGCCTAGCGCACTACGACTAGCCCGTGCGTCACCCAAACGTCCAAATTTGCTTATGTGGTCTTCATAAAGTTGTAGCTCTCTCTTAGCTTTCCATAGCCACTTGAATCAGCTCAATATCAATTGTTTAGAGAGAGTTATGGCCAAAATACTAAACCCCGCGCCATCTTTAGAAATTCCAGACGCGTTTGGGCGTTCCTTGAGATAAATCCCCTCGTTGTTTGATCATTCATGCTTCTTTTGACACACGAATCATTACTATGACTCTAGACTCAATATAATTGGCTTCCGATTGGGTGTAATCGCCGATTCTTGATGCTTCTAGGTTGCAATGCTTGTATTTGTCACAAAATCACTCCAAATATCGTTAAATTCCTACAAAACGAGCAAAGCGTAATACCTTTTCCACAAAGAGCGAATATATACCATTTCATATGAGTTATTGCATGTTTATAAACAATTATGACCATAAATATGCCCTAAAATACATGCAAAACTCACACTAAACACTTACACTTATCAAATTAAATCAAGCCCATCTACTAATAAAACATCATGTAAAGAGAAGGAAGAATTACAAACGTCTCCATTGCCAAGGATTTTGCCTTTGCCATTCTCGAACATGACCATTTCATCTTCTTAGAGCTTGATGTTGGCAAAAACTTGTTCTCTTTTGATCATGTGGCGCGAACATCCCCCTCGTCCACGAGCCATTTGGAATCCTCCGTGATTGTGATTCCCCCTAGTATCTACAAATAAATTATTTTTAGGTACCGTAGAGTTTTGAGGTCCATGGGGGTTAGCATTGAGACATTTGAGTCTCCAATAATGACTACTACTATTTCTAATTTTACAATTGTTAGCAAGATGTCCATTTTTACCACAATAAAGCATGTAATTATTCTAGAGTGCTAGCACGAATGAAAGGCGGAGCTTGGTTATTTTTCTTAAAATTGGTTTGAAAAAGTTTGTAACCAAGTCCTAGTTTAGATTGCTCACTTCTTTAAACACCAAGAATTTTTGTGACCTTATCGACTCAAGTTGAAACGTTGCACATCCTTTTTCAAAATTTTTAGTTCTTTCATGAGTAATTGATTTTCTGAATCAAGACTTTTGCCTTTAGCAAGAGTAATTGAAGGAGCATAATCAAGATATTCATAAGAAGTAAATAAGTTGTCTTTTTCTAATTTAAACTCCCTTTTCAAACTCTTGTATCTACAAATCATGTCTCTAAACTCATTTTGTAAATCATCATAATCACCTTGAGTTCATCAATTAAAGAGGAAGACGAAGAGTTAGAGCGTACCTTATTTTCTTCATCATTTATGGCCATGAGACCATGTTCGGTTTCCTCTTCATCATCGATGTTGCAAGAAGTTCATCCCACGCGTTTGACATCCGAATTAAGAGCTTTCTTTTTCGGAAAATCCTTTTTCTTCTTTTGTTCCTCCTCTCCCATTTTACGACAATCGGCTATAAAGTGCCCGGATTTTACACATTTAAAACACGGTATCTGTTGCCTTTCTTGCCTTATTTTTGTTGACAAATTTGGCAAATTTTCGAACAAGGGCGGCCGTTTCTTCATCATCCTCATCACTAGCATAAAATGAATTATTTGAATTTGAAGCAAGGCCTTTCGGTATAGATTGCATTCCCGATTGAGAGGTGGATGGTTTGGAGTTCTTTCTTTCCTTGAGATAGACTTCATATATAAGAAGATTTCCAATAATCTTATCAAACTTGAGAGTCTCAAGATTTTGAGCTTCCGTTATAGCCATCACCTTTTTGAACCACGAATCGGGAAGAGCATTCAAAACTTTGGTTACCTTATCTTCTTCCGAGATGACTTTTCTGAGCGCCAATAAAGGATTGACGATGTTGTCGAGTCTTTCCACCATTTTCGAAATCCCTTCACCCTCGAACATTATGAAGTTTTTGAAGTCTTTGACAAGCATGATTTTTCTAGCTTGTTTGACCTTCTTAGTTACTTCATAGATGGTTTCCAATTTTTCTCACACATCATGTGCTGACTTTATTTCTCGAATTCGATTATACGCGGTGGCGGTAAGAGAGCAATTTAAAATATTTAAAGCCTTGCCGTTGAGAGAGAGAAGGACTTCTTATCATTTTCATCGAGCTCTTTGAAACTTTTGGGAGCTAAAGTTCCATCCTCGAATTTCTTTGTTGGTTGAGCTATTCCCTCAATAATAGTGTTCCAAATATCGAACTTGAAACCTTGTAAGAAGCATTCCATTCGGTCATTCCAAAAGCCGTAGCTATTGGCATCGAATAGTGGTGGCTTGTTGGTTGAGGCGTTGTTGGCGCGGTAGCTTTCGTTCGTAGCCATGGATCTTTCCTCTTTACTCGCTCGATGCCACTTGTTAGTCCAGTGGCTACGAAAATCTAAAGGAGGGAGGTGAATAGATTTTCCCAATTTTCGATTTATGCCCTCTCTTTTGAATATGAAGATGGTGAAGAAGTAGAAGTGCGAGAAAATAAATCAACACACAATGATTTATAGATCTTCAACCCACCTAGGACCTACGTCTATACCACCCTAAGTATGTCCGAATGGACTTCAAAAAGGAAAATGTTTTATTGATACCAAACAATTACAACCTTTACCTTGAAGAGCACTACACTCTTCTTACAACACCAACTTAGAAGAGCACCACACTCTTCTCACCTCTATGAAGAGCACCAAACTCGCAACACCTATGAATCAACCAAATGTGTTCTTACCACACGAGCACTCAACAAGTAGATCTTGTTTTTGGATGATTTTAAAAATACAATTAAGATTGCACTTTGAATGAGAATATTACAACTCAAAAGTGAAAGTTTAATCAAGAAGGAAAACCTAATAAACAAGATATGAAAGTGATAAGCTTTGGTTAATGCAATAAGAATGTTGAGAGTGAAGAACAATAGATTTTGTTGAGATTTTTCCGTTGTGTTGTATGCTTGTGTTATGTCTTGATCCTTCAATCCTTCATGTATTTATAGGAGAGCTCCAAGATGTAATCCCCAACATAGGCTCATCCTAATTTGAATTTGTCTCGCAAAAAAAGATCAAACAACTCCAAGAAACGGTTAAGAAATAATAAAGCCTTAATTTCATGAGAAGTGTCTCGCTCAATCGGATAGTTTCAAATTGTCAAAAACATATAGCGATCTGTCACTATGTTGAGATTTCGAATTTTAAAGCCGTTGAAAAGTGTTTTTGACACAGATGCCATAGAGGGCGACCAGTCGTTTATGCAGTGGCGACCGATTGCTTGGGTAGTGACCGTTTGCTCGAGAAACATAGAAGAAAAACAAGAAAATATATTTTCTTAGGGCGACCGACCGCCCCACACCGGTCTCCTCCTTGTTTCCAAAGACTCTGTTTATTTTCTCGTTTTAACGACATTCAGTGCGGATCTCCCTATAGGCGATCGGTCGATCTCAACACGAGAGGTTGTCCGATTATTGTCAAAAATAAAGTTCAAGAAGTACTTCAAAAACTTAGTAAAAATCAATTAAAATGTTTTGAAGTATTTGGACAATATTTGGAAACATTGTTTTGGTATAAAACTCATTTATATGAAATCATCAAAATAAAGACATTGATCTAACACATACTTGCATGTACTTTGAGTCAACTCGCCTATGGGAAAGTGACATCCCCATCCATGCTTCCTCACCGTGTGAACCCATATTATTTTTTGCACCCTTTGGGACTTTGGACCATGTCATGAGGTGTAAGCTTGATGACGCTACTTTAGCATGTATCAAATGGCCATGTGTGATTTGGTCCTGCCGAGTATGTCTAGGAAAACCAATAAAGACCAAGCTAATTGGCATATGGGGTCGAAAGAATCGAATTAGTAACGCAGTTTATGTTCTATAATTCATAGCATGGGCGACTATATTGAAATGTATTTGATTAGTCATAAATATAGAACATATTTGAGTGAGTCAAGTATGCTCTATTTATTTCATTAAGGGATCTAGATATGCTTGACGAGTGCGACAATTTGGTTTGGAGGAGTTATTGAGTTGTAGGGTTATGTTAGTTTGGTGATGACTTAATATAACTCTCCTCATGTTGGGAAATTTATTGTTTAGATTTTGATGAATGCCATGTAAAACTTAGAATAGGAAGTTGGCACCCCATTTTTGTTGTAAATTGCATTGTAATAAATAGGGCTGGTCAAGCTGAGTTAAGTCAGCTATGCCCAAACATGCAAGAAGACAACTGGAGACTAGTAGGAAGACTCCGCTGCGAGACAGCTGAGTTTGGCAAAAGAAGAGAAGACGGGAACTCGACTGAAGGTGCAGCTGAGATGCAGCTGAGTAAAGCATCAGTCAAGTCAACTCAAGATAGTCAAGTCTCTAGTTGAAGTGACAGAAGAGTCATTTAATGATTGGAAGCTGACTCTAAGTCACCTGGGGAAAGCAAGGAAATGCAGTCAAGTCGAGATAACTGAAAAAGATCCGTTGCACAGAAATCAAGAGAATTACTTAAACAAGTAATATCTCCATGCTACCTTTCTCGGAGTGCTCAGTCACAGAAGCGTGCAAGGAAAATAAACCAATGGGAAGCACTACACCGTGTCGCGTGCTCAAAAAAAGAATAATTCATACGAGGAAGTGGCAATTCCAAGGACTGCAACAAGACAAGCCAACGACCACAAGTGACTTTCAAAAATAAGCCTATCTCTTCAACGGGCAGATTTTTGAAAGATTACTATAAAAGGCTGAGGAATGACTCTGAGAGAAGGTTACCTGAACCACGAACATTCAAGCAAACATTTGAATCAGAACCTAAGATATTCTCAAATCATTCAAGATTAATCCTCAAGCCTACATTACGAAGAAAATCAATCCAACACTCATCTCGTGAAGGAAAGATAACTTCAATCAGTTGAAGAGGAAATTGTTGAAGAATCAAGGGGTCTACATTCTACGAAGGATTCTAGGAAGGTTCAAGGTCGAACCCGGTCTCAAGTTTTTGGAGGGCTTCGTGATCAAATCCTAAGAGCTTGAGCAAGTGAGCTGTAGTAGCAAGGCACCTGCCTGTGAAGAAGCCGAGCCGGACGAGAAGCTAGCCGAGTGACCAAGGCATCTCCGCACAGAGTCCCAAAGGATCAAGTCGCTTGTGTGATCAAGACTTGTATCTCGAACTCGTAACCACTCAATATCTTGATCAATACTTAGTGGATTCCTCCAGAGTTGGAGAAGAGAGGAGTAGAAGAATTACCCCATCTTCGAACCTCTATAAAAACTTATCGTGTCATTTACATTTCAAGACTTTAATTCCTCGCATCTTATTTGTTTAATTCTGCTGACATATTTGCTATCCAACCGATAATCTCTAAGTACTAAAACCAAATATTAAATCATAACTAAACCAAACTTAAGGGTGTTAAGTCTTCCAATAAAACAAACCACGCTTGAGCTAATTTAGTCTTTAACAAATGAGTTATTATATCAACAAATCGGTCCGAGTCCGTTGAGTGACTAACTCTACTGATTAACTAAATTGGATGTCCACCAAGGACACACAGATTGTATAGTGTCAACTCAATTTTAAAAAGGACCAAAAGTGAAAAGTTGGTAAGGTTTATTCAAACCCCCTTCTAAACCTTACACTCACACCCCTTGGGACCTACAAGTGGTATCGTAGCGGTTGGTTCATTGAGCCTTCCGCACCGTTCTTGAACTAGATCTCCAAACTTTTCAAAGTCCTGTTTTAGTACTTAAGTTTTCAAAACTCCTTTTATCATTAAAAAGTTATTATCATGCAAGCAAATTTGACACACATCCCTATGTTCACAATTGAAGAATTTGATGATTGGAAAATTCGTATGCGAGGCTCATCTATCAAAGATTACATGATGAGATGTGGATAGTGATAGAGGATGGGCCACCGCAAATCTTAAAAGTGAACACACTACAGTAAGAAGAGCTACAAATTTGAAGGTGAAGAGGATGTTGCCCCTAGACCACTATGGTTGAAAAACCAAGAACAGAATGGACAAATGATGACAGAAAAGATACAACCTGGACAATGTAGCCAAGGACATCCTTTACAAAACCTTGGACAAAGCCATGTTCAATAAAGTCAAATCATGCAAAACGGCTAAATAAATGGGGCAAGCTAACATTGATTTGTGAAGGCTCGTGAGCAAATCAAGGAAAATAAATTATCGGTGGTTGTACAAAAATTTGAGAATTTCAAAATGATCGCAGGAGAAAACCTGGATCAACGGATGCTCGGTTCACGTAAATCACCAACGAGCTATCTCGCACTTGGAAAGGAATATACATAGAAGGAAATGTGTATGAAGATCCTAAAAAGTCTCCCACCGAATGGGAAATGAAGGTCATGGCACCGAGACATTCCATGGACCTATCGAAGACCTCCAACCATGAACTATTCTCGGATCTCAAAGCCTACGAATTTGAGCCGAGAAGAAAAGATCGAAGAGAAGAGACAGACCCAAAACAATTGCTCTAATTGTTAAGGATGGAAAGAGAGCCGAGGTCTAAGTCATTGATCCGAAGAGATAGCCCCGATGGTTAAAAGGTTCAACAAGTTCTTCAATAAGAACTACAAGAGAGGCAAGGGCGAATCTTCCGGAAGACACTCGGCTCCCTCCAAGACAAGGGAAGATAGGCCAACCAAGAGAACAGATCATCAAAAAGCTGAATATCAAAGAGCGACAATCCAAGAATGGAAAGAGCCGATCAAAAGGTTGAATATCTATCTTTGGAACCGTAGGCAACCAGGTCACTATGCCATTGATTGTCCATATCCTCGTAGTCAACAAATACAGGAATGAAGAAGAAAGAAAGGTCTTCGAGAGAAAGAAGACAAGAAAAGAAAAAGGCAATGTTGGCTGCAGAGATCTTTGAGACAAACAAGTCAAGAGAGACATCCGATTGAGAGAGCAAGTGAAGCCGACTACTCAAGTGACTCGAAGAAGAAGCCCGATCGTTTGATGGCCAAGGAACAAGATCAACCTCGACCAAGAAGATGAGGTACACTCTAACTCATCAAACTCGATTCTAGTGATAGTGACTGACACACACACTTCATCACCCACTGATCTTTATGATTCATTAGGCAAAATGATGAAAGATTTTGAACACATTAAATCCTCACACACACTACTAAATGAGGAAAAAAGCCTTACCTGCTAAGAGCCAAAACTCACAAATGACTAAGGAGCCGAGTACTCTAAGTCAAATAGCCGATGAGAATAAAAGTTTAAAGGCCGAAAATGCCAAGCTAATAGCGTAAATAGCTGCCATAGAAAAGAGGAGAATGACCTCAAAAATGTGATTGCCTCATTCACTAAGGCATCTAAATCATTGGATGATCTTATTATGAGTCAAAGAGAATGTGGAGACAAGACAGGCTTAGGATTTAATTCCTCGTGTTTATGTCAATCTCCAAAAGTAATTTTGGAAAAGGATCTTCAAGCAATGAAGTGTCTCAAAAATCCAAAACTCCAAATGGTGCACACACATTCACTCCAAAGCACAATTACAAGCAAACGGCCTTGGTTATATAGGAAAAGGAAAACGGCCGATTGGGTGCGTTGAGAGGACAAATGAGAAGAAATTCACCAAGTTTCTCAAAAACTCCAAACAGAATTACTCTATAAAGAAGAAACAGAGCTACCAAAAACCCCAAAAGTTCTATAAAAGAAACACATATAATGGGAATGGTAGAAAATATCCAAGCCAAGCCGATTGGAACGATGTGAACTATCGGCATGACTTATGGAATATAAGCTAAATGGCAAAAGCATAGAACTCAAAGAAAGGCCATTCCAAAAGTATAAGAGCTTTCATCGGCACACATATGCACTAGGCACTACACTCAGAGACACCACAATTACCCAAAGAAGGCAATTGCTAAAACACATATACAGCATACGGACAAAAGAGACAAATTTGTATGAACCTAGAATCCCCAAGCAATTTGCCAAAATTAATTATGATTATGGCACCGATAGATGGCAACCCCTTAGAGCCGGATCATTTGGCTATAGTGTTTGGATCATCTTACAATACTAACCCCTCGGACCCGCATAAGTATGGGTACCTAAAACTTAATTTCCTTGATTGCGAGTTCAAGGAACAACCGAGTGCCAAGGAACCTGGTACATGGATAGTGGTCGCCCGGACATATGGCGAAAAACAAGAAAAATCATCAAAATTCAAGGTAGTTAAAGGAGCAAAAGTCATATATGGAGGAAATGAAGCTCCAGGAGAAATAAGAGGCACTAGATCCATCAAGAAGAACGGATTAGAAATCACGGATGTTGCATATGTTGAAGGACTCAACTTCAACTTGCTAAGCATCGACCAACTCGCGGACAAGGGTTATAATGTTGGATTTAACATGGGTATATGCCAAATCAAGGATATTGAATCAAATGAAGTTGTGTTGCAAGGATGCGGGACAAAAGAACATATTAGTAGATTGGTCAACCGCTACACCCAAAGACTGTCTATTAGCAAAGAGCACAAATGAATCAAGTTGGTACGTGGTACAAAAAGCTTAGTCACCGAATTTCAAAACACTTAACAAGCTTGCCGTAAGTAATCTTATGGAAGGTCTTCCCGAGGACTCATTATACAAGAAGGAGAGTATATGTGACGCATGCGGGAAGGGAAAACGGATCAAATCATCATTCAAAGAAAAGACATGCCCATCTTCAACAAGGATATTGCACTGCTACATATGGATCTATTTGGTCCATTGAACCAATGAAGCATAAGTGGGAAGAAATATACCTTGGTGGTAGTAGATGACTACTCAAGATATACATGGACAATATTCATGTGTAAGAAGAAAGAAACTCTCTACGTAAACTACCACAAATTGATGAAGAGGATTCAAAATGAGAAGAGCCAAGTCATTATCAAAATAAGATCGATGAGGAACCGAGTTTGTCAATGGTATAATAACTCAATATTGTATTGAAAATGGCATTGGTCATGAATTATCTGCAGCAAAGGACTCCACAAAGAGAATGGAGTTGCGAGAAGAAGGAATAGAACACTCAAAGAAGCGAAGAAGGACCATGTTAGTCAAGAAAGTTACCAAAGAGATTTTGGGTCAAGCAATCAACATAGCTTGCTACACTCAAAACAGATGTATGATAAAATGGACAAATGACAAAGACTCCCTATGAGATTTGGACAGGGAGAAAACCAAATGTTGCATATTTTAGAATATTTGGATGTAAATGCTTCATCCATAACAATGGCAAAGACAATCTAAAGGCCTTCGATGCTAAAGTCGATGAAGGTATCTTCTTGGGGATACTCACCAAAGCAAAGCCTACAGAGTACTCAACAAAAGGACTATGGTTGCGAGAAATCCATTCATGTGGTATTCGATGAGCCAAATGTAAATGGAGAAGACATTGAAGAGTTAGGCGATAAGTGAATCATCCAACCATACGAAAAGTCCCTATCACGCAGTGAAGTGGAATTATAAACTCGGATGAAGATGAGATAGTTGAGTCTCATAAAATGCTTTGGAAAATTTGCGCTAAGTGATTGCGAGAGAGCTGGTCAAAGCAACACACTGCTAGACGATCAATCCGGCTAACTTACTTCAACTTTGATGTAAGATGGTGAAAGACCATCCACGAGAACTTGTCATCGGAGATATAAGAGAAGGTGTCAAAACAAGATCTAGAACTCAACAAGAAGCTATGTTCACATGCTTTATCTCACAAATAGAGCCTAAAGATGTGTTACAAGCATTGGATGACACACATTGGATTCAAGCTATGCAAGAAGAGTCAATCAGTTTGAAAGAAATAAAGTATGGGAATTAGTTCAAAGACCCACCCATCAAAATGTTATTGGTACTAAATGGGTGTTCGAAACAAGATGAACGAGGAGGGTTCGTGGTAAGAAACAAAGCAAGACTAGTAGCCAAAGGATATTGCCAAGAAGAAGGAATAGATTTTGATGAAACATTTGCTCCTCGTAGCAAGATTGGAAGTTATAAGGATGTTTCTTGCCTATGCACGACTCACAAGAATTTTATTGTATATCGATGGATGTAAAAAGCGCATTCCTAAATGGTTTATTGGAAGAAGAAGTGTATGTTAAACAACCTCCGAGGATTTGAGCGAGAAGACTCTTGGAGATAAGGTATACAAACTCAAGAAAGCTCTGTATGGATTGAACAGGCACCGGAGCATGGTATGATACTTTGTCACAATTCCTAATCGAGAATGGATTCACAAAAGGAAAAGTAGATAGAACACTTTTCGTAATTCAAGACAAGAAGAGCATACTTTGCTTGTTCAAATATATGTGGATGACATCATTTTTGGATCCACAAACAAAGAGCTATGTGAAAAATTTTCAAACCTCATGCAAAGCAAATTTGAAATGAGCATGATGGGAGAGTCGACATTCTTCCTTGGACTCCAAAAAAAACAGTGAAGGATGGAACCTTCATAAGTCAAACAAAATACACCGAGATTTAATGAAGAAATTTGGTATGGAGGAGAAGTCTTCGTGAAAATACCAATGAATACATCACCAAAATGGACATGGATGCAGGATGGCAAGCTCCGTAGATCAAACAAGATACTGAGCACTTATTGGATCATTGCTTTATCTCACAAAGAAGCAGCCGGACATCACCTTTGCCGTAGGTGTATGTGCGAGATTTCAATCTGCTCCAAAAGAGAGCCATATGACCGCAATGCTAAGAGGATTTTGAGATATTTGAAAGGAAGCGAAGTTGGCTTATGGTATCCAAAGGAAGGTGGATTCAAGCTAGTTGGCTATTCGAGACTCGACTATCTTTGGATGCAGAGTTGACAGAAAGAGCACTTCGAGCACATGTCAAATGCTTGAAATAGGCTAATTTCTTGGTTTAGCAAAAAGCAAAATTCAATAGCCACCTCTACAAACAACGAGAATACATAGTTGCGGGCGGCACAGTGCCCAAATCCTATGGATGAGGCGGTGAGAGACTATGAAGTTAAAGAAAAGGAAATTCCAATCATGTGTGATAACACAAGTGCAATTGCAATCACTCGAGAATCTGTGTTGCACTCAAGAACAAAGCATATCGATGTCGATATCACTTCATAAGAGATCATGTTGAAAAGAAGGACGTCATCTTGGAATATATCTCAACCGATAAATAGTTGGTGACATATTCACAAAACCATTATGTGAATCAAGATTTGAAGAACTCAAGCATGAGTTAGGGTTAATTGAGCCGAGACACACTAAGTAGACTCAAAGAAAAGAAATGAAACACAAAAAGAGAAAAAGGATGAATTCTCAAAATCACTAAATGAATCACCATGTCGGAAGAGACAATTATCTTTTGAATTAGTTGACAGGTTTTTGAGTCACTAAGAGAACTGTGACTGGAAGAGTTAAATCAGCTAAGGGATAAGCTTAGTCATTTATGAGCAAGGTGACAAAAACATAGTCGTTTTTACTAAGCGGGAATGTTTTTAAGAATGACGTCAAAGATAATGATGATGTGTACAGGCAAAAAGCGCATACCAAGCTTATGATTGGATATAAATGTTGCCGCATTAAATTCGAGACATTAAATGCTAATCGGCGTGCAAAATCTAAGCCGTTGATTTCGATCACATTTCAAAAACCACCCGCACGTCCTTTCGTAAACCATACTTAAACCATTTTTGTCTGTTTTCTCTCACATATTACCAAAACGGTTCATTTATATCTCGGAAGCAAAGGCAAAACTCTCTCAAAACCCTATCAATATTCAAATCAACTTCTAAGTTTCTTTTAGTGAAATACTTGAAAAATGGCATCAACTTATAATTTCGCAAGCTAGGAAGCAAATCCACACTGGTCTCTTTGTGGATTTCGAAGGAATGGTCAAACAGGGGTCCGATGACGCCTCATAAAGAAAATTGCTGAAAAGCTCAAACGTCCGGCCGAAACCATTTTACGACGATGGAGTTCTCGATGACCTATGTGGAAGAGGTCGCACGCTTCTCGTGAACGCCGAGATTCACGATGAGGGGATCAAATCCTCTGCTCACGGGAAGGAGTTCATCATCTCTCGCCAAGATCTCGGCGTAACACCGCCACTACCGGCGGAAGGAGCACCGAAATCAATGAAGTTCGACGTAGACTTGAAACGCTTCGCGCTTGGAAGGAAGTAGCCAAGACCGACTATCTTTGAAAAGATAGTCTACACAAAAAAAAGGGGCCGAAGAGGACTACCACAAATCGTTGGACATAGTTGCCAAATGCATAGACATTAAATTTGGCGGCTTTGACCAAACCGTTCTAAAGCAAAACCGATCGTAATGGCTGCGATCATTGAAGAAAAGCAAGTAAACTGGCCGAAGAGTTTGTCTATAGCGCATCTGCGAATGTAGGGAACAAATCCTTCAAGGAGGATGGTGCATTTGGAGGATCCCCGGGATATGGCCTGTGATTGGCGGGTGATGGAGGTGAAAGGAGTCCTCTTCGACATGGAAAGGCGTTCCATGTAAACAAGAGGATGTTCGAGATCAAACCTCTCCGGCGCATGAAGAGAGCCCACGCCAAGAGAGCTGATACAAGTGAGGGGGAATCACCGACCACAAGATACAAAGAGAATCACGCCTGCAGCTAAGAAAAACAAATGCTCCCGCCCCTGCCCGAGTAAGTCGCTGCCCCTCGTGTCTCCCGCCCAAAGAGTGCCGCCGAGAAAGAACCTCAAATACCTTCTCCGGTCGTCGGAAGAGGAGAACGATAAGCCAAGACGGCCCGCTCCTCGAAAAAAACACCAAAGACGCCCCCGCCGCCAAGGACTTAGAAGACACTCTCTCCGAACCGTAAATCCCTGCGTGCACGAACTAAGAGACGAAGAAGAATCATCAAGCAATCCGAACTTGAAAAACCGGCCGAGTCGGCCACTCACCAAAACAAATATCGAGACTTCTGAGAAGTAGAGTCTCCGATATTATTGATGAAACAGCCAAATCTCTTGAAGGCGTCAATGAGAGGCAAACCGAAAACCTAGTCGTAGTTCGAACAAATGAGACACAAGAAGAAGTTGAAAGAGATGGTGATGTGATGATCCTATCCCCACTTTATCCGGACATCCAAAATCGTCTGCATGGGAGTGGAGGAAATGGAAATTGAGTCGATCTAGGGAACAGTTCCAACGGCCCGAGTTTATCGAAGAAGAAGAGGAACTGATGAACTTTCTTGGAGTGACCACTTTGGGTCCAAGCTTTGGATGAAGAAAACGCACATATATCTTGCAGATCTTCAAGGACAAAGAGAAGGAGAGACAGAAGAGGAAGGCGAGGCACGTGAGAAGGCCAAAGATCCGCCCTATCACCGCACTACGTAACACACACATCATCTCCTTGACGTCTTATCGATAGTGATGAGGATCTCGGACCTGCGCCTTTGCCCGAAGAGTTGCAAATGCAAAGAAGCAATGCACGAATCCGAATTCTTCATGAGCAAAGAATGATGGAGGGACCAGGAGAGTCCTCCAAAACACAAATTGAGTTGGACCCAATGGGAGTGGTGCGAAAGATATTGCCCACGATTATTCTTGCCACCACTTCCCCACTCACTTTCGGAAGAAGGAATTAAGGAACTGGTGATGAAACCGGGTTAGTGGGGACCCCGGTCAGCCAACCCCTAATGAAGGTGTCTTACCACCGCCCCAACGGCTGAACACTCGAGAAATAGCCGGGAGTTTGGAGACGAGTGAACCCATTCCAAGTCACTCACCGGTGTGCGCCCGGGGGAAAACTCCCTCCACCGCAAAGAAGGTCGGAGGATGCTTTGATGACTCCACAATGAATCTAGGAGGCAAAGTGGAAGAAGTACAAACACAAAATACACATCAAGTTGCCATCAACGAAGCTCGACGATTGAGATGTCTCGGTGAGGTGCCAACCGCTCCGAAGGCTAATGACGCTGGCGATGCGGTCGAGGCACGAAGGAATGTACGGGAGTTAACACTGGGGCGATGAAAGTGCAATCCATGGGGTTGAGACTCCAATGGATGCCACCACGAAAGACCCTAAGACAAAATTGACACTTTGTCGAAAAGGAGGTCCAGCCCTCGCCGCAGCTTGGGATCTGCAGGAGGTAATGAAGGCCAACGGGAGGTTGAGACTTCTCGGGGTAAAGAACCCGGAAGTAGAGAACATCCCTCCCGCTATCATTGATCCATCCGAAAAGGAGATTAGCGCACTTCACGACTCCCGGATAATCCCGATGTAATCTTTCCGGGATCGGAAGAAGACGATGAAGCCGAGTCATCCCCCAGTGATGATCCAAAAGACTCACCTAAGGATGTTCCAACCACGAGCAAGTCGACCTCAAGACTACTCGTCAAACTTTCAATTTTGATGATGAGCCACCCATGGAAATCTCATCATCGTCCGATGACGCTTCTAAGGCCGAGGACCACCAACTCAATTGGAAAAACCAAATAAGACCGACGGTTGAGACAAATGAGGCTCGCCAAGCAAGTCGGGTCAACTTCACAATGCACCCCAAAAACAAAGTCCATCAAGCGCAGCTCTCCCAAGTGCCGCAGAGGTTCGACTCAAAGGGAACTTCACGCGCACCACTCATCATTGAACAAATCCCGGTTGCCCGTGATGATTCCTTTGCGAATCATTTCCATTCTCTCCGGGTACCCGACCTCCCCGAAGAGTCGAAGAGATCTCGCTTCCACGCCGACTGATCCTCATTCCATCGATACCATTGTTCCAGTGACTATGATTTTGACGCCGCTGGCCATCACCGCAATGTATAAACAACTCGAAGTTCGGGAGGTGTTCAAAGCATTATTTGCGAAATTGAACGGATGGAGAGGCACCAGGCCTCGATGGACATGAGATCGGATAACGAGATGCCAACCTTACTGGCCGACTTGAGAGGCATAATAGTCGAATCCGGGAGTGGTGGCAATGGAAAAACAATGCGCGTGGAACAAGCTAGATATTTGAACATTGTTCAACAAGTCTGCTGTCCGGAGAGCCGAGAACGCCGATGCAAAGACGAAATTGAGAGAACACATTGAGCACATGCATAAAGCTCACACTCTTTGAGATAAAGTCACTGCGTGAGCAAAATAAGAGTGATCTCCTGCGTGCGGAAGCAAACATGGATAGAAAATTCAGCCTTCTCATGGCCGAGATGAAGCTAATTTCAAAGAGAGTCCAACGCTACTCGCTCTGAATTTCGCGCCGCATACTCCGCAGCGGACTCGAGGCGAACCCTCGGCTATCGCAGCTCAACTTCCCGCTTGCCAAGATGTTTCCAGGGGTTCCTCTCTCCTTTGATGATGCCAAAAAGGGGAAGAGGAATACCTAAAAGTCACAAGAGTTTTGATGTTGAGAAGGAAGGAAGCGGTTTAAAAAGGAAAGACAAATGAGGAAGTGTCAAAACAAAAGAAAGAAAAGTCTGTTGAGGGGAAGGATCGAAAGATGTGACCTTGATGATTGCACAAACCCCCAAGAAGGTCTTGTCACACACGGTGATATTATCGGCGAAGAAACTCCAGTGACTCGCCACTCCAACACTCTCTACCGCATCTATGGTGAAAAGAGAAAGACATTGAAGCGAGGGATGGAGGAAGTGGAAGGAAGGTTGAATGCCCGAGTTATGGACATCTTTAAACAACATGGAGGCATTCCAAAGAGACAGAGACACTTATGCCATCTCGGATGTCGGGGACGAGCCACGATCGAGTTGATGAATTTAAAATGCTCGCACCTTTGAAGGATACTTCGCAAACATGTCTATGGCTCAAGCCAGGACTTGTATCTTGGGAAAAGGGTCTCACGTTATGTGAAGAAGGCGTGACAGCAAAGCAGACTACCGAAGCGATCCACTCTGCTGGTCACTCAACTGAAAAGAAGAAGACCCCGCACAATACACGCCCAGGAGGAAGAGGAAGAAGCGTGGTGGAGGAAGAGGTTTCGACCTAGGCCTCTGCCCAAAAACATTGAGTACATAGATCCGGGCAAGAAAGGAGGGATCTCTGGGCTGGTCTTGACCAAGTAGCCAATCTGCAAGTGGCTAAAAACAATGCTTTGAGTATGTGAAAAGAATCGAAGAAGAAAATAAAAGACAAACTCGCTATGGGAGGAGAGACAAGACAGTTAAGAAGAGATGAAGTCGCCCGGAAGGCATATGAAAAGAAGAAGAAGAAGCGTGAAGATGAGAAAAAGAGAAGAAGACCGAAGATGAAAGAAGGAGGCGTGAAGGAGATGAAATGTTGTTGTCCACCCCCTTCATGTATTTTACTATGTAAATACATACTATGTAAGTCTTCTCGTAATAAATCAAATTTTCTATTTTTTGCGTAGACATAAATGTTTGCTTTGATACACCTTGTAAACAAATTGTGTAAAGAACAAGAATGTTATGATCAATAAAAGGATTGATTCTACGCATACATTCTCTCGTGAATGCACCATCTGTATGTATCATTGCTATTTACATTTTGAATGTTTTAAGTTTTGGCATCATCAAAAGGGGGAAATTGTTGGGAAATTTATTGTTTAGATTTTGATGAATGCCATGTAAAACTTAGAATAGGAAGTTGGCACCCCATTTTTGTTGTAAACGCATTGTAATAAATAGGGCTGGTCAAGCCGAGTTAAACTGACTATGCCCAAACATGCAAGAAGACAACTGGAGACTAGTAGGAAGACTCACATTGCCGAGACAAAACGAGTTTGGCATAAGAAGAGAAGACGGAACTCGATCAAGGTGTAGAGATGCGGTGAGTAAAGCATCGGTCAAGTCAACTCAAGATAGTCAAGTCTCTAGTTGAAGTGACAAGAGTCATTTAATGATTGGAAGGTGACTCTAAGTCACCTGGGAAAGCAAGGAAATGCGATCAAGTCGAGATAATCGAAAAAGATCCGTTGCCGTAAATCAAGAGAATTACGTAAACAAGTAATATATCCATGCTACCTTTCTGAGTGCTCGATCCACGCTGCGTGCAAGGAAATAAACCAATGGGAAGCACTACACCGTGTCGATTACTCGAAAAGTCAAGAATAATTCATACGAGGAAGTGGCGGTTCAAGAACTCGCAACAAGACAAGCCAACGACCACAAGTGACTTTCAAAAATAAGCTATCTCTTCAAACGATTTTTGAAAGATTACTATAAAAGGCCGAGGAATGACTCGACGAGAGAAGGTTACCCGAACCACGAACATTCAAGCAAACATTTGAATCAGTAACCTAAGATATTCTCAAATCATTCAAGATTAATCCTCAAGCCTACATTACGAAGAAAATCAATCCAACACTCACCTTGTGAAGGAAAGATAACTTTAATCAGTTGAAGAGGAAATTGTTGAAGAATCAAGGGGTCTACATTCCACAAAGGATTGTAGGAAGGTTCAAGGTCGAACCAATCTCAAGTTTTTGGAGGGCTTCGTGATCAAATCCTAAGAGCTTGAGCAAGTGAGATGTAGTAGCAAGACAAACCGCCGCCTGTGAAGAAGGCGAAGTCGGACGAGAAGCCACCGAGTGACCAAGGCATCTTCGATCGAGTCCCAAAGGATCAAGTCACCGTGTGTGATCAAGACTTGTATATGGATCGTAACCACTGCTGATATCGATCAATACTTAGTGGATTCCTCCAGGGAGTTGGAGAAGAGAGGAGTAGAAGAACTACCCCATCTTCGAACCTCTATAGAAACTTATCGTGTCATTTACATTTCAAAGACTTTAATTCCTCGCATCTTATTTGTTTAATTCTCACGACATATTTGCTATCCAACCTGATAATCTCTAAGTACTAAAACCAAGTATTAAATCATAACTAAACCAAACTTAAGGGTGTTAAGTCTTCCAAAAAAAACCACACGGTTGAGCTAATTTAGTCTTAACAAATGAGTTATTCTATCAACAAATTCGAGTCCCGAGTCCTGTTGAGTGACTAACTCTCTTGATTAACTAAATTGGTTGTCCACCAAGGACACAAAGTGTATAGTGTCAACTCTCGAATTTTAAAAAGGACCAAAAGTGAAAAGTTGGTAAGGTTTATTCAATCCCCCTTCTAAACCTTACACTCACACCCTCAGGACCTACACCTCACATATACTTTCTCGCTTGGTCGCACGCCTTATTCCCCGTATGAAAAAAGAGACGCGAGATGAGAACTATGAGAATGTGATTCGAAAGAGTCGAGTCAAATATGTATGAGTGGGAGATATTGAGTGTAATTAGGTTGTACACATATTTGAGATAATAGGGATTCATATCTAGATGATGTTTATCTAGAAATCTTTCCATTAGGACTCTAACTCGAGATGTGAGATTGATATATATATATATATATACATATATATATATATATATTGACATGTGTCTCTACAATATCAGTCTATGAAAAATATATGTCTTCTACACAACATAAAAATAATTTATCTCCTAAAATTTCTCTCTACGGTTTTATTCTTGGAGCATCACCAAAGTTCTTCAAGGGTTTAAGATGTACACAACAAGTAAATAACTCTAGTAGTTATTTACACCAACGATAAACACAGATCGTGATCTTGCTTGTGGTTTAACCGATCTACGGGATTTGTTCATTGTTCGCAGCTTCAATCATAGAAAGTTTGTAGACGGGCTTAATCATGGCTATGCGGATCGGATTCTTCTGTAAATAAGTATACTCGATCTACTTTATATGTGCAAATATGTGATATACATTTTGATCCATATTTGCTAACAGAGACATTTGACCTCAATAACCATATCCTACACCACAATGTTGAATATATAGAGTCCATTTGTAATAAAGACGAAAATATTTATATAAAATATATAATTTTTGATCAATCAAATACTACAAAACCCTAATATTTATTCCCATTCAATTGGATCATAAATTGAATTTTGTTTCATACCATTGTTGATTTAATTTCGAGCTTGTTTATAAAATATATAAAAGCCTAGGCTATTGAGTCACCATTTATTAGGTGTGTAACAAGGAAAAATAATGTAATATTTTGTGTGAAAAAGCCAAACCTCGCTTATATTTCAAGGTAACTGACCGTTTAAGTTAATTCAACATAACCAACAAGGATTTGTTAGTTCACTTTTGGAATGTTAGTATTGTTTAGTGTTCTTGATAAATATACTTTTGAGAGAATACAATAGGGAATATATGTATCTCTAGAAAATATATTTAAAAAAATGACATATATTAAATTTTATTTTATGAAGATAACTTTAGAATGAAAATAAAATAGCAAAATACCATATAGAGCATAAAGATTTAAGTTTAATATCATTTTCCATGCAAAACATATTTTCTCTTTCCCAAGCACATTTGCAAAATAAATCATAACTAAGGATGACAATGGAGTGGATCGAGGCTAGTAATTGAAGACCTATAAATATTGTCATTATCAATATATATATATATATATATGTTAGTTACAATATTAAGCATATAAAAATTGCATTATAATATATAATATATATGTAAAACATACATTAAATATATTGAAAAAAACTAAAAATACTAAGCGGGGGTGGGTACCCACGGACTGTAGGTGAAACCCCGACTCGTCCCGCCCTACCGCGAGTCATGTGGTGGACAAGGGCGGGTCTTGAAGAGGGCGAGTCAAATTGTCATCCCTAATCACATAACTACGTGCTTGCCATATATATAGGTGCATATATGTGTGTATAATTACGAAAAAATCATTGATTAATTACGAAAAACTCCAAAAAAAAAAAAAAAAAAAACCATTGAAATCATGAAATATGTTACTTGTGAGTTGTCCCACATTAATTAATTAGGAAAAAGAACCTCTTGTGTAAGCCCCGTGAGTTTACTTCTTCAATCACAATTTGGTTTTTGGTTGGAACATCACCCTAGGTGATGCGGCGGAAGCGTTAACAAATGATAAAAACTCACCTCGTGACGTTGATTATATAAGAATTCCATAAGAGAGACAATAATTGAGAGAATAATCTCGGGTTTTAATTCAATAGTCAACCTCCCTAAAAATAATAACAAAATAAGTATGTATAGGATTAAACTCCTACAATAATAAAATTCCTAACTATTGCAAACTATTAAAAGATAAGTATATAACCCACTAAAACTAATCCTAATAGACATTAAGATATCTTTAAATAATATCTCAAATCTTATCTCCATCATTCTCTCTAGGATCAAGACGATTCATCCACGAATCGGAAGGAGATCATCACTAGAAGAATTATTAAACTATGCAGGGGCGCGAGGAGGATGAAACCGTAAAATAAGATGAATACTAACAATAATTATGAGCGGGTTATCATACACGCTCCTTAGTGGTTTGCAAACTTTCCAAAACCCTTAAAACTACAAAGATCATATTGGCCGCACACGTGTGTTATAATTATAATGCATGATGCTTGACCAAATTTTCTAGATTGAGCAAAATATCCTAATTTTCAACGACATCAATTTCTTTGTTGAAAGTTGGTGGTTTATCATAATCGCTATCTACCTTGTCAAATTTCTTTGTTTTTTAAGTAGTAAATCGTCAAAATTGCATCGTCACCTTTCTTATCAAATATAGGTGACCCATCATAATTTCTCAAAATTACAAATATCCCTTGATTGACTTCTATTTTACGATACACCGTCAAATATTTGTTAACTAATTATAAACCTCAAGCGAGTGTCCATGATATCTTGAGGGGTACTTGTAATTTTGAAATATGACTAGATTTTTAAAATTTAGGCTAAACCTAGCGGATAGTTTTGTAATTTACCATATATATGTGTATACATTTCACAATCATTACATCAATTATGTAAATTATATGTTTATATCATTTAACCCTTACATTATAATAAATATATATCATCTATTTTTACATTAATACTAAAACAATAAATAATATAGCACTATAAAATGATGTTGTGATATAACTCATCAAATGAAATTCGAGACATCTACTCTAAGAAATGTCTCTCCCAAAAAGAAAAACAAACACAATTTTTCTAGACTTCATTTGGATGAAATTGAAGCGATGATTTCAAATCTATAATAACATATCCATTGAATTTATTGTATATAACGGTGGTTGTTTGAAATCCTTAACTCAAATTCAAATTCTTTCATCTAAACGCAAACCATAATAGAAAATAGTTCAAAATATGAGCTGAAAGATTTGAAAATATATGGTCTTATGAGATTATACAAACAAGCTTAATGGATTGATTTTTATCAATCAAATGAAGCCTGAAAATACTTTCACAAATAAACCATATTCAGTATAATATCAAACACACTACACAGTTACCAAATATACTTTTCTAAAATATACGTTTCAATGTTTTTTTAGAACATTTCAAAATAAAATCAAATATAACCTTTTATGTCCAAGAAAATAATTGAAGACAGATAATCCAACTATCAAAGATTTTCTTGTTGCCACATGCATGCATTTGCATGGTGAATAATGATGAGGAATGGGAGGTGGGAAAATGATGAGGCGCAATTTTTTTTTCACCTTGCACATGGGATGTAATGCCATTTCTTGGTCAAAAATGTGTCCCACTCTATTTCTTTTTTTTTGCAGCTTTTTCTCTATGTCTCACTTTGGAGTAGTTGAACAACACAACATGCTAGCTGATGATTAAAGGTTGATCAATGTTGGCTGTTTTTCAATTTAACTTTTTAAAAAAAAAAAAAAAAAAAAAAAACTTTGATTAGTGGATAATTGTTGTCAGAATCAAGAGATTAATGTTTTGGCTTAAGCAAGATTAATTAAGAAAAATTAATGATTGGGATTTAGTAAGATTAATAAGAATGAGGCATTAAGGAAGGATATTATATATATAATTATACTCATTTTGGGGTTCAATGGAATTTGAGGGACATGGGCTGGTGGCTGGTGGCATTATTCAAGCAAAATAAAGAAAAGGATGCCATGTGCTAATGGTGCTAGGTTTATGTTAAATTATCTTAAAGGCAATCTTTAGTATTAAGTAAGAAATGATTGTAATAACTCCATTTAATACTATTCAATGTCCAGATGAATTTCAAATTCAGTATCCAAATTAAGTTGATAAATGCACTAAACAAATATAACATACCATGATCCTGGTATTTAATAATTTTCTTCTTATTTGGGTGTATGTAATTTGTCCATATAATGTTGTCTTAATCTATGAAGAAGGAAATTATGTATATATTAATCAGCCTTAATTAAATTAATTAAGTTATATAAGGATAACAATTCTAGATGCTGCACTCAGATTTGTACACAACAATATGTAGTGCAACATCCATGTAATTGATACATTACGTAATAAATATATCATGTAATACACATTGAGTCATGCAATTATCTTAAGTTTTAAATTTCATTCTAAAAATTCATTTTTCTTAGAAATACTTTGAACAATTTTTATTATTAGAACAAATCAATTTCATTGAACAAATCAAATTAAGTACCCATAAACTATCATTTTCTATTGCAACTCTTTAATTGTAAGTGGGATAGCCCATCATTGTCAAGTCATTGACCCAAGAAATGTAAAATGTTCAAGAGAAATAAATAAATATAACTTTTTGGGGTCATAAATCATGTTTGGACATCCTTGTCAACTAAATATTAGCCCACATAGATCCTAATCCTACCCCTTGTAAATTCCATTAGTTTAAGGATTAGTTACATCTGCCTATTTTAACTTTGCTTACGTTAACAGAAATCTACAAAAAGAAAAAGTTAATAAATGTACAGTCTTTTTCGTCATTACCATCTTCAAGAAATGATCAAAGCCTGAAAAAGAAAAAGGACCGACTTTTATTTTGTTTAAAAACAAAATCCAAAAATACCAAATTATACAAAATCTCTCTTTTTTTCTACCTCTCTGAAATCCCATTTCACAGAGGGAAGAAAAAGCAGAGAAATTGTATAAAGAAGAGAATTTTCTTGATAACAATCACAATCACCATTCTTTGAAAACGACCCATTAAATCAGAATTTCTATTTTTTTCCTTTATTCTTAAATTCTTGTTTCTTAAGCATGACAAAAATTAAACCTAATCCCCAGATTATTTTAATTTTTCAAACCCCTGACTTAGGAAACATTCACAAAGATGAAGACATTTGACAGTCTGTAGATATGGACCACATAACCCTTTGCAAAAAAAAAAAAAAAAGAAATGCATAATTTTCTCATTAATGCATGAGACAAAATGTGTGACCACAAATTATGATTTGGGATTAATATATTTCCATTGACTCCCACACATCAGTCTGTGTTTCTTTCTCAGAAATGATCATCATTGGGTGCACCAAAATTCTCAGAACCCTCTTTTGCAGTCATGATATGAATCTTGAGGGGTTGATTCTGTAATTTGCAAAAGTGTTGGGGTGAAATGGAGAGTGGAGAGGAGTTTATGAGCGGGAATGAGGAGAGGATCTATGTGTCGGTGAGGTTAAGGCCGTTGAATGGTAAGGAAATATTGAGAAATGATGTTTCAGATTGGGAATGTATAAATGATAAGACAATTGTTTACAAGAATGTTGGTTTATCTGCTTCCGAGAGGTCTATGTATCCCACTGCTTATACATTTGGTAAGTTTTTGCAGTTTTTTCACAAATGTAACTTTTTTTTTTGTTGTTGAATTTTTGTGGGTTTTCAGAATCTTTAGTGTTTGAATTTTGTTGAATCTACTTTGATCATGATACATAACAGAAGATCATAATTTACTGTCCCATGTTTATGTGTTGTAGAAATTGTCTATTAATAATATATTGTTTAAGTTTTAGCAGACTGCAATTTTTGTTTGAAAAGCCCTTATTCATCAAAGATCCTATTTGTTTCTTATTTCTAAATCTTTGATTTTCAATATAGTTCTGAAGTGTTCCTTCTTTTTTGAGTTGTAATTTTTTGTTGATTTTTTTCTTCTTTTATGGGTTTCCAGAATCTGGAGTGTTTGAATTTTGTTGAATCTACTTTGATCATGATATTTGACAGACCATAATTTACTGTACCAAGTTTAAGTTTATGCGGCAATTGTGTAATTATAATGTCTTTTTAAGTATTAGCAGACTGCAATTTTTGTCTGAAAAGCCCTGTTTATCAAAGTTCCTATTTGTTTCTTATTTCTGGATTTTTGTTTTTTCAATTATAGTTCTCAAGAGTATATTGCTAACAATTTGAGAAAATTTGGTGGATTTATTTATTTGTTTATTTTTAATATAGATAGGGTATTCAGGAGTGATTGTTCCACGAGGGAAGTGTATGAAAAAGGAGCAAAGGACGTTGCAATTTCGGTTATTAATGGAATGAACTGTGAGTTCGTTTATCGTTTTTGTTATTCTCATTTCAGTTTTTAGCTTGTTTTCTTTGTTTTGAGTCTCTTTTCCGGTTTTCATCTGATAATTATTTCGATACATTTTTCCATAGCGAGTGTTTTTGCGTATGGACAAACGAGCAGCGGAAAGACATACACGATGACTGGAATTACCGAGTATGCAATAGCTGACATATATCAGTACATACAGAAGGTAAAATAAAATCAAATGCTATTTTTATTATCGTTTACAAAACGCATTTATCATATTTTCGTGCAATTTATTAATTCTAACTGAGAGATTTTCAGCACCCAGAAAGAGAATTTGTCTTGAAGTTCTCTGCTATGGAGATTTACAATGAATCTGTCAGAGACCTTCTTAGTGTAGATAGCACTCCACTAAGACTTCTAGATGATCCGGAGGTGAATATTCTTTTTCCTGACAGGCAATTTGATTGGAATTTTTTTCTTTTTTTTTTTTTTTCCGATTACCTGATTGATTATTTTTTGCTAGAGAGGAACCACAGTCGAGAAGCTGACAGAGGAAATTTTGAAGGACTGGAATCATGTGATTCACCTCCTTTCTATATGTGAAGGTAAAGAAAATGATATATTTTGAAGTTACACTTGCATCGACAATTTTGGATTCATTTAGAAAAAACAAATCGTGTTTAAGATATTGGATTTGGATCCATTGAAATCCATTATAACTTAAATCTGTTGGATTTGTTACATTTAAGGATTAATTACAAAAACTACCCCTGAGGTTTAACGTAATAACAAAAAAGCCTACTTATCTTTCAAATTACAAATTACCCCTGACATTTGTTTCTCTTTTACAAATTGCACCATAAGTGGGAGTATTTGTTAGGTAAATGTAAACTTCAAAGAGGTGTCTTTAACAGATTGAGGGGGTATTTGTAATTTTGAAAAATAACTGGAGTTTTTTGTAATTAGGCTAAACCTCAGGTGTAGCTTTTGTAATAATCCCTTGTTATAATTAATTTGAAATGTTTAACTCCTAACCAAAACAACTGTTAGATTTTCTAGAATATAGAACTCTGGATTCTTAGTTGTTTTTTCAACCTTTGCAGCTCAAAGACAAATCGGAGAGACATCCCTTAATGAGATGAGCTCCAGATCTCACCAGATTATCAGACTGGTAATTGCTATTGATTTTCTCATATATCCTATTTTTCCAACATGAATTTTGCAATTACATTTTAAACATGTTTTTTTTTTTTGCGAAAACATCCTCAGATACATTGAATCTTGCAGTGCATGTGTATTATTTCCGACACCTCAATGCCATAACTTTTATCAATGACCAATGTGTTGTTTGCAGACAATTGAAAGCTCTTCTCGTGAGTTTTTAGGCAGGGACAATGCGAGCACTCTTGCTGCTACTGTGGTAATGCAATATTTATTAATGAAAAATAAATTGTTTAACATGATTTGATGTTTATCTGAATGTGGTGTTTTTTTTTTCTCTCATTGAAAAACAATTTTCTCGTCGTGATATAGAATTTTGTTGATTTGGCTGGAAGTGAACGAGCATCCCAATCTTTATCGGCTGGCACAAGGTTAAAAGAAGGCTGCCACATAAATCGCAGTTTGCTAACACTAGGAACTGTTATTCGTAAGCTGAGGTATTTTGTCGTTCTCATTGTTTTCTCAAAACATCAGTTTTTTAAATTTTAATTTGTAGTAAAGTTGGCTTTGCCACATATGTATGCTGGATTTCATGTTGCGTGCTTGCAATGCATCGACGTTATTATTGAAAAACTAAAAATGGAGTCTGAAATCGGAATCTGTTGTTTCTTTTGGTTGATTAAGCATGTGAGAATATGGCACTGCTCCTGATTTTCTTGCATTTTCCTTTTTCTTTTGTAAAAATAATGCAGTTTAAATTGGCTAGAAATTATAAATAGAAGGATAATTACAAAACTACCCTGAGGTTTGGGGTAATTACAAAAATCCCGGAAAAGTCTCAAAATTATTAAAATTACCCCTGAGGTTTGATTTTGTCTTAATTTTAAGGGGTTAATTGTAATATTTCTATAAATGTAAAGAGAACTTTTGAAATCGTTTTTCTTAAAAGAGGAAAAATATAAGACGGAATCAAACCTCAAGTTTTTTTTTGTAATTTAGAAACTTCTCGGTTTATTTTCTTCTAGTAATTACCCCACACTTTTGTAATTATCCCTAACTAGAAATAGAGTCTTTACCAACTTTTATTTTCTATTTAACCCTTAAAAGAAATAGTTAAACTCCATGCATTTGGAAGAGCAGAATAATAGAATCTATTTTTACTCAATGTAAAAACAATTTTAAAGTTGAAATATTATTATCCACTTATATACTATCATCATTTCTACTGAAGCTCGTTTCGTCTTCTGAAATGTTGTATTAAATCATATTTCCGTGTTGTTTAACTATATTGTTTTATGACTATATACAGCAAAAGCCGAAGCGGACACATTCCTTACAGAGATTCTAAGCTAACTCGAATTCTACAAACATCATTGGGAGGAAATGCTAAGACAGCCATCATCTGTACGATGAGCCCTGCAAGAAGTCATGTCGAGCAATCAAGAAACACTCTTTTGTTTGCCAGCTGTGCAAAGGAAGTGACAACGAATGCCCGAGTTAATGTTGTCATGTCTGACAAAGCTTTGGTGAAGTATTTGCAGAGAGAGCTAGCAAGACTTGAGAGTGAGCTGAGAAGTCCCGATCAACTTTTTCCCCATCAAATTATTCGGAAATACTAAGAGAGAAAGATCTTCAAATTGAAAAGGTAGTAAATCTGTGTTTCTTTAAAACAAATGAATGTGTCATTTTATTCGAGTCCGTATTTGTTCTTTGTTCGCACCATATTTATCCCTATCTGAATTAAGTGTTGTGGTCTGAAAATTACATATTCCGTTCACGCAATAATATTATCGTGGGGCCTCTTGAAGTTTTTTTGTAACAATTTAAAATTAAAATTTAAAGCCATTCAACTCAGAATTCTGAAATAGTAAAACGGCAGCACGCACGCGCACCGTTAAATTCGAAATGGATGAGATAAACAGAGTACAAATTACTTTAAGCATTAATTCAAAGTCTGCTCCTTTTTCATTGCTGTAACTGTGAAGATTAAATCTTTATATTATGAAATGCAAAATCTCATCTGAAGAATGCGAAATTTCACCTATCGTGGTATTTTGAAGTTAAAACAACAATGTATCAAGATACAGGTTTACTATTAAAATCAACTAATATCAACTGTGGAGCATATATTACGGTTTTACTATGAAAAATGACTTGTATCAACTTTGGGCTTTTGTGCGTTCATGTTGTAGCTTGAGGAGGAGATTAATGATCTCATTCTGCAAAGGGATATTGCTCAATCACAAGTTAAAGATTTATTACAAATGCTTGGAGATGATGCCAATTCGATGACACGGGTAACCATTCATTAATCGGACCTTGTTTTCTATCCCTTTTTCCTTTTTCGCATGTTTAATTGTTTCATGATTTTTTTCGTCTCTAGGTAGGATTGGGAGACTACCCTCATCTGCGCGTGCAAAAATCACCCGACAACGAAACCAGACGGCAGGAGACATCCATTTTGGCCGATCCTCACTCCTTGGACGTTGATACAAGAACGTGTTCTGACGGGCACAGCAGAACAAGTTCGGAGGATCATATCGTAAAAGTTCCATATTTTGACGAACTTTTCGCACAATAACACATCTCCGAGGATTTTAACTTCGAACTCTAGTGAAAGATATTCGTATCACGGGTGGGAGGAGATTGAGAAACAAAGTAGTGGGACGTCGGAGGATCTATGCAGAGAAGTTCGCTGCATCGAGGCCGAAGAGTCGAGCGAAAAAAGGGCTAAAGAGTCGAATCACTTATGTTCTGAAGAGAACAGTTCAATGCCTGAGGTAGAAGTCTACGTAAACGGAAATGTGCGAGATTTGGAATCGCCGTTAACTCCCTTGAAGAACGATAGTGAAATGAAGGACGATATAGTTTCTCACGTTGTATCCTCAAATGGAGACCAAGAAAAAGAGTTATTATTACATCCTCTGTGTAAGAAAGAGAGAGAATTTAGCTCGACTCATTTTCTTGACGTCCGTCTCTTGAAAATCTATCTTCGACACGTGAGTCTGTTAAAGATTCGTCTGTTGCTCGAAGCTTGAAATTTTCTAAAAGTAGAAGCTGTAAAGCGAGTATTGCTGACTTGGGGTCTCCATGGTTTAAGACGATTGATTTCAGTGAGAATGCATCGTCTTTCGGATCAGAAAGAGAATCCGTGGGTTTTGAGAGGAAATTATCTCCGTTAAGCTTTAATACGGATATGCAGAGTTTATCGAGAAAAGATTCTCAGTCATCGCCAAGAAATGCTCTTGATATCGAGATCGACAGCCCGAATGTGAAATTTGCAACTGATGATGATGATGTTATTAGCAGCACTACTGATATGAGGATAAGACTGAACTTCCGATTGAGCACATATATATAAAGAATCCAGTGAGTTTCGATTTCTTTTTCTTACACTTGTTAAGTTCTATAGCTAATTGGCATGCTCTGTTTGGTACAACAAATCCAGAGGTTTTTGAAAATTGCTAAAAACCCTTGAAGTTTGATACCGTATTACATTTTTTCCCTTCATAAGCAAAAAACATTTCAAAATCCCCTGATATTTATAAAAATCTTACAATTACCCCCTTAAATTTAAATTTAAGACGTAATGAAACATGAGTTTTGTTTTGTAATTTTGAAACATTTCTAGATTTTTTTTGTAATTAACCCAAACCTAGAGGGGTTTCGTAATTATCCCAACAATTTATATTTTTCTTTTTTGGGACTGTGTTAGCTTTCATATCCTAAATTCAGGATATCTTTTGTGTCGAACCTTTTTCTTTGAGAACTTTCTTAAAGTTCCATATTTTTGTCATATTCAAAGTCACACCTTTAAATTGTTATTAAACATACTTGGATAAAAGAAAATGCTTTAGGATGAATATTATAGTCACTGTGTTAAATTTCCATAGTTTCAGAGATGCATGTATTCAAATGTTTGCATGTTTCTCACTGTATGTATAAACAAAATAAATCATTTGTGTCATAATATAGAACTGGAATTTCGACCAATTAGCAAAGTTTCTATTATAACTGTGAAACCAATATTCCTATTGTTGTCACACATATTAATATAGGTTTATGTTAACCCATATTAATATAGATTTATGTACATGCACATACATGAGCACAAAACAAACAACTCACATGATACTATTATGGGATAATTACAAAACCTACCCCTGAGGTTTTGGTTAACTACAAAAAAACCCAGAGATATTTGAAAATTACAAAAGAAAACCTTGAGGTTTGATTCTGTGTTGAACGTAGGGGGTCATTGCAATATTTTTACAAATGTAAGGGGAATATTTGAAATGTTTTTGCTTATGAAAGGGGTAAAGTGTCACGGGATTTTTGTAATTTTCAAAAACATGTGGGTTTTTGTAATTAACCCAAATCTCATTGGTAGTTTTTATAATTATCCCTGCTATTACACCATGTTCTTGGAAATTTGGTGAATTTAGCTGCTTGATTGCTTTGCATGTAATGATTTTGCAGTCGAACGAGAATGATCCAAAGGTCGACGAGTCTCCAAAGAAGAATGTCAAAGATGTTGGATTAGATCCAATCGAAGATGAACCCAAAGATCCTTCAAGCTGGCCTGCCGAGTTCAAAAGACTCCAACAAGAAATAATTGAGCTTTGGCATGCTTGTAATGTGTCGCTCGTACATAGAACCTATTTCTTCATGCTTTTTCAAGGTGATCCTTCGGATGCTATATATTTGGAGGTAGAGATGAGGAGGATGAAATTCTTGAAGCATAAATTCTCTCAGGGAGATAAGACCACCGTGAACGGGAAATGTCTGACGCTGTCTTCCAGGTATGATTGCACTGTCCTTCCAAAGTTTTGGTTTCAATATGTGTTTATACCTACGAGCAGTTGTTGATAGATATAAATAATCTGGTAATGTATATAAAACTTGATAAATTTCTGTTTGTGATTTCAGTCAATTCTAATGCTTATCGGTAGGCGAGTATTCCATACCTTTAATATTTGATTACATATATTGTAGGGATAATTACAAAACACCCATGAGGTTTAGCCTGATTACAAAAATACTCCAGTTATCTTTCAAAATTACAAATACCCCTTATAGTGTTACGAACAGCCTCTTAAGGTTTTATTTGCCTAACAATTACCCCCATGTTGAAGGGTGTTTTATTACTTTGTAAGAGAGACACAATTGTGAAGGGGGTATTTGTAATTTTTAGAGATAACTAGGCTATTTTGTAATTAGACTAAACCTCAGGGGTATTTCTGTAATAATCCCTTTATTGTATTTTGATGCTCCAGTGTCCACTTTGTATTATACTAAGTCAAATTTATGAAACTTTTATTTACTTTATTATATGGGATAACTACAATACTATCATGTTTAGCTTAATTACAAAAGAACCAATTATTTTTTAGAATTATAAATACCCGTGACAGGAGGGTAATTTGTAAGGCAAACACAAACCTCAAGGAGGTATTTGTAATTTTTAAAAGATAACTAGATTTTTTGTAATTAGGCTAAACTTAAGGATAGTTTTTGCAATTATCCCTTAGTATGTTGATTCTTGACAATTTTGATACTATTATAGAACTTTCATATATGCTGTTTATTATGTTGTTTAATTACATTATTGTTTCTTAAATAAATTCACCGTATTGTTCGACATTACATTCGTAAAACTGTACAAGTCATTCATGTTCACCAATGAATTCGAAAAGAAAATTGTATGTTTAATCTGCATTCCTCTGATATTTCCTAAAAACAGCGCCAAGGCTCTTCGCGAGGAGAGACGTATGCTGAGCCAGCGGATGATGAAGAAGCTTTCGAACAAGAACGCCAAAGCCTCTTCCTAAAATGGGGCATCGGCCTAAACACCAAACTCAGAAGGCTACAATTGGCTCACCGCTTGTGGACCAAAACCGACGACATGGATCACATTGCTGACAGCGCATTTCTCGTTGCAAAGCTCGTTGGCACTGTTGAACCTGGGCAGACTCACAATAAAGAAATGTTTGGGCTTAATTTTACACCGCGTCGATCAACAAGAACGTATAGTTTGAAACGCAGTCTGATATCTTTCTTGTGAAGTTTTTTTCCGACTCTAGTTGGATGCACGTTACCGTTTGTGTAATACAATTGGCTAATCTTTTTCCGGGTTTGGGGTTGTGGATGTATCGTTTCTTTTAGTGTATAGGAGATAGAGGGCTTGAAGTAACATATAGTATAAAGAGATATTTTGGTGGTTGTATATTTTTGGCCATAATGGTATCTTTCTTTTACTTGCGATCTCTGAGTATCTGAAATATGATAATTAAATGCTGTATTTTGATCCCAATATGTGGTTTGCAGTAGATATTGGAAGGATATTGAGTCTAGAAAGGTATTTTTGCCCTTTTTGCACCTACATTACATGTAAAAGTCCTGAAAAAGGGCTCAAATTCTTTGAATTTTCGGTTCACTTTTTCAGAAACTTTAGACACATGAGATGGCTTAAGAACTTGTTAAAGAATATTGTGTTTGTTTGTCTGGTCTTTTTCTTTTTTATGGGTAAATTACAAAAAACCACCTTTGACTTTTAGCCTAATTACAAAAAAGTCAGTTATCTTTTCAAATTACTATATTCCCTTATAAGCACCTCATTGAGGTTTATATTTACTTAACAATACCCATTCTTGAAGGTACAATTTGTAATATAGAAATAGATGTCAAGAAGATATTTGTAATTTTTAAAAATAACTGATATGTTTTGTAATTAACCCTTTTTACACTTTTGTAAGAGAATACATTCAGAATTCCATTATTTTTTCTAATTTTTAGTCATATAGGGTAAGTGGTTCTTATTAGCAATAACATTTTGCACTATGAATCCAGGAACAGAGAGATAAACAACATTCACAGCATACTACTTCACTATACTAGGAAATCAGTAGGGATCTCCTATTTCATTGTCTATTTCATCTTGCATCCATAACAACAAATAAATATCAATTGTAAATTATGACATCATCATCTTGTACACATGACATACATTAAATATGGTTGGAATACAAGATGAAATTGGAAATGGAATAGAGGATCTCGTGTGTCAAGCAACATTGAAAGTGCATACTCTGTGTAATGTTTATCCTAACTATAACTAAAAAATTAGATACAAGTACATGCATGTCTCATGATGTAATCCAAACCACCCATTCAAATATACATATATAGTTCCGTTAAAGTATAGTCCACATTTAGAAGTAAGATCCATCTTTGGAAACAATTTCTTTGAGCCATTAAATAAAATTACCCCTGTTTTCGCATATTGCTTGCTTCATCAATATACCACCAATTCGAACACGACTCTATCATATACGAGCAATGGTGTCCAATATAAATGCGCAATAATTATAGAATGCTACTTATGGCGATATTAACATTTCGTATCCAAAGAGCTTATTTTTTTTTACGTAAGAAAAGATTTTCTCATGCACATTTACAGAAAGTAGCAATTTCTTTAGGACAAGTAAACCGTCACCTAAATGTAGACATCGTCGTTGTAGTCATCTCAATTTTCCCTTAATTGCTTTATGATTTAACTTGTCAAACTCTATATAGTTACTATATTTAGCTCTCTTATATTTGAAGCTTTGTATTTTGCATAATTTATCTTGAAAACAATAATATGATCAAGTCATATTTGATGATGTTGCATTTATTTTGATCTTGTAATAATTTTTTTATTTTGTTTTTATGGGAAACAATTAAGTTAAAAATGGATCAAACGACTCGTTATGGTGCAGTACATGAGATAAAGCCAATGTTATTGATGATACTTTGTCAAGTGGCATCTGGAGGTGTTAATATATTTTACAAACTTGCTGTTGCTGATGGGATGACGATTAAGATTTTGGTCGTCTACCGGTTGATTTTCGCCACCATTTTTATTGCTCCTATTGCTTTATTCTTTGAAAGGTGAAATTTGAATATTGTTAAAAGTGTATTGATCTTAATTTCAATTATATATGCTCTTGTGTTACCTTGCTCTTGTTCTTTAAATTACCCTTGTTATTAATTTGATTCTGCAGGAAGACTAGGCCAAAATTCACCTGGATGATATTTTTTCAAGGGATTGTAAGCGGATTGTTAGGGTAACAAATACAATTTTCTCAAAAGAAAAAATTTAAAATAAAAAATTGATCAAATTTGTTCTTATTTATTATTATAATTATTATTTTTTAGCTTGCTTGAAAGTTGAAAGTTGGTTAAAGTATGACAATAAAGGGTTGTTAAATAGAGTGTTGTTGTTGGTACGTTTTAATGATGGGGAGTAGTTTGAAGTGCAGACCAGCATTAGCAAGCAATTTATATGCTGAGAGCTTGGTATTAACTTCTGCAACATTTGCAGCAGCCATGGCTAATCTAAATCCAGCTCTAACATTAATCTTGTCCCTTATATTCAGGTAATTTCTCTTCAAATTAAACGATAGAAAAATGCATGCCAGCATCACTAATTTTTTAGTATTTCAAATTAATTGTCTAATTCTGTATACTTTACTATAAACAAAAATAGTTAAAATCGAAGTTGACAAATGTTTTACAAAAATACTGTAGAATGTAAAGTTGAAAAACAAAAAGTTTGAGTGTTTGGGAAGAAAAAAAGAAAACCACTTTCAAAATTAGTTTCTGGATAGAAAGACAAAAATACCCATATATGAATGATGTGGATATTTAGGAAGAGAAAGGACAATTATAGATTATGATAAAAAAATTGATGATAAAAAGTCAAAAACAAATTTCTTCTCCATTTACAAAAATACCAAAACACTTTTCCAAAATTAGAAGCACCCCACCCCAAGCTAGGGGTGTCAATTTGGGTTGGGTTTGGGTTCGTGGGATCGCGGGTCAGAATAGACCAAATCGGACCTGAACCCTTTAATTATTCATGTCAGAATCTTGCCCCCAGGCCCGACCTGTTTATTTCCCAGGTAATCCGGATCCGACCTGTTTAACTCGTTTAATAAAATTATTTTTATATGCATTTAATATTTTCAACTGAATAAATTTAAAAAAATTCAAATCAACCACAACGACACTCTATCAATCAATAAACATATCACAATTCACAACATACAAAAAGAATGGTATCACTAACCCTTTGTAAGGGTGTTAACCAGGGTTTGAACCATGCATCTTTTAATTTCTTTGAAATTTATCCCCTCCCCTCCAACCACTACTCCAAAGTTCCCAACTAATTAAATTAAAACAACATACAAAAAAATAATATAATTGCATAAATATAATAACATACTAATCATATTTTGACGACAACATGCAAAAAAAAAACATGTAAAATATTAACAACATACATAATTAAGGAGGTTTTAACTAGGAGTGTCAATTGCAGACCGGACACGCAAACCTAACACAAAATTAATAGGTATGGGTTTAGGTTTCATGGGTCCAGGTCGAACCCGAATAACTCGCCAATTAACAATTGTCGACCGGGTCAACCAACCGTTGTGATCCATTTAGGCCATCTAATACGTTTGTGAATTTTAAAAAAACTAAGTAAATAATTAATTCTAAGAAAACAAAAAAAAACAAGACATGTTTTTAAAACGTAAATTTTAAAACTTCATTAATTATGTATGTTGTTATTATTTTGTATGTTGCTCTAAAAAATATGATAAATATATATTATGTTATTTTTGTAAATGCTATTTCTTTTTGAATATTGTGAATTGTGATAATTTTTATTGATTGAATAGTGTTTTATAGTGATTGATTTTTAAAAAAAAATAATTTAATTTATTGAAATTATTAAATGTCAATAAAAATAATTTTATTATACGCTTAAATGAGTCGGGTCCGGTTTACCTGTGAACTAAATAGGTCGGATTCAGGTTCAAGGTTATGACACGAATAATTAAACAGGCCAGGTCTGGTTGGCTGATTCTGGCCCCCGAACCCATGAACCCGGACCCAACCCAAATTGACACCCCTAGTTTTAACATTTAAGTTTTAAAGACATGTCTTATTTTTTTTGTTTTTTCTTAGAATTAACTATTATTTAGTTTTCTTTTAAATTCACAAAAGAGTCAAATGGGTATAGCTGGTTGACCCAAGTCCAACTTATTTAATTGATTGGTTAATCTGGTTGGAACCGGACCCATGAAGATTAGACCCATACCCATTAATTTTGTGTTAGACTCGTGTTGTGTCCGAAATTGACACTCCTACCCCCAGCTTTTAGCTTTTGATTTAATGAAGCTAAAACAAACACTAAAATATGATTTTTCGATAAAATGTGAGAATCTTTTTTTTTTTTTTTTTTTTTAAGTGTTTTGCGAACACTCCCTTAAACAACATCAAGCTTCATGTTTCAAACACTACTAACTTATGATTATCAACTACTTTTTACTTATAGCGAAAAAAACAAAAGTTTTGGCAAAGAATACAGACTGGCCCTCCTATATATATGTGCACAGGTTGGAGAGGTTAGATATGCGAAGATCCACTGGAAAAGCAAAGGTTCTTGGAACTCTATTAGGCATTGGTGGAGCAATGGTTCTAACAATTTACAAAGGATGTAATATTAATTTGTGGTCCACTCATCTCAATTTGCTAACTCATTACAAAGCTACTAAACAGTACTCACCTGTTCAACAAAATCTATTTGTGGGCTTTTTACTGGCTTTGTGCAGTTGTATTTCTAATGCAGCCTGGTTGGTACTTCAGGTATTTCGGACGACATCTAAATGACAAGTATTTTTTCAAAATCCACGGGTTAATTACAAAAACTACCCCTCAGATTTAGCCTAATCACAGAGAAATAAATTAACATTATAAATACTCCATTGCCATTTGTTTTTATTTACAAATTGCATCCTCAAGTAGGGGTGACAATACAATTTATTTAGTCGGGTGTGTATTTGATTTCGGTTTAATTTCAGGTTATTCCAAAATACACCAAATGTTATGTAAAAACATAACATTACTATATTTTAGGACAACTTGGTAAAATCGTGTCGGATTCAAGTTAGTAGATTAGTCTTTGGATTGGTTTTCGTGTTTTTCTCACTAACTTCATGTTGGGTTTTCACATGTTATAAATTGTCACCCCTATCCTCAAGAGGGGTTTTGTTAGGTAAAGACAAACCTCAAAGGAGTATTTGTAATTTTAAAAGATAACTGGATTTTTTTTGTAATTAGGCTAAACTTTAGGTAGGGGTAGTTTTTGTTATTATCCAAAAATCCATACCAATATGCTAAAATCAGGGACGGAGCCACCTATTAGCAAGGGGGGCCTTGGCCCCCCTCAAAATTTTCAATTATACTACTTATATATATGTGTATGTATATGCAATATTTAGTGTTTTTGATCCTAACCAAAATTGTTGATAAATAAAATTTAATGTGAACTATATAAGCCCATGGCAATTGGTTTTAAATATGATTAAACAATTGTGTAGGCCTTGATATATATTATAATATTTAAAATTGTGGAGTATTTTGTAATATTTAACTAAAAATATTGATGTAATTTTTTGATGCAAATATAACATATTTAAATATAATTATCATATATATATATATATATATATATGTAAATATTTGATAATCCGTTATGTAACTGTTCGCACTCGGGTATCTCTTCCAGAACTCTATGATATTAATATTACCCGTACTCATCTCAAAATTCGATTAAGCAATTATACATATTACTCGAAATCTCCCCACCTTCGCGTCTACCTATCCTTTGTCATCCGTAGTTGGCCCCCCTCAATTACAAATCCTGGGTCCGCCCCTGGCTAAAATAATTTCTCTCTGATGATATAAATCTTTTACCATTATTATGAGCAGACGAAAATGAGCCGGATTTACCCCTGCTATTCTAGCACTGCTCTGATGTGTTTCAATGGAGCTATCATGTCCGGAGTTTATAGTTTGTTTAGCGAAAGACATTGGACAGAATGGAAACTTGGGTGGAACATCAGACTTCTTGCTGCTGCTTACACGGTATGGAACTTTGTGTTAATTGCATAAAATACCCTAGAGTTTAGCCTAATTACAAAAAAAAATAGTTATCTTTCAAAATTACAAATAACCCCTTAAGGTATTACAAACATCCCATAAGGTTTGTATTTGCGTAACAAATATCCACATCTTAGGGGAGTTTTCATAATTATCCCTTGTTTAGTTATCAATCAAACTTTTGTTTCAGTATTTACTACTTTAAAGTTTAAAGCATATTGGTTTTACCATGTTATACCAGTCACAAAATTCTCATTATCTGCAAAAGAACAGATACATTTTTATGTCATTCTTAAGGTATATTTAATCTGAATTTGTTGTCAGGGGATCATTGGGTCAGCAATGGCAATTGCTATAGCAGCATGGGGAACTTATGTGCGAGGCCCTCTCTATGTCTCTTGTTTTTCCCCATTGGCTCTTATATTTGTTGCGGTTTTAGGGTCTCTTATTATTGATGAGAAGCTCCATTTGGGAAGGTGACTTGACTATCTACCCAATCATTCTATTCCGATTAACTGTTATGCCTCAAGCCCATGGGCTGGGGCCAGAAGCCAGACCCTGACACAATCGGCTCCGCTAGCAACTACTTCACATTCGTCCACGTTTTTGCTAAAATGTAGAACTCGAGTTGATGTATGAGTCCATTGGGTGACGTAATTGCCAGTGGAGTCCATTGTGCGGGTTCTGCTTCTGGGCCCCACTCGTGGGCTTGGGCTGTGACATTAACGCACACACCTCACCCCTTTCCCACGTGAAGTATAAAGATATTATTTATGTTAATTACAAAAAAATACTCTTGAGGTTTAGTATAATTACATAATAGTTCAATTATCTTTCAAATTTATAAATATTTATTTCTATTTTACAAATTACACCTCGATATAGGAAATTTGTTAAGAAAATATAAACTTCAAGAGGACATTTGTAATTTAGAAAGATAATTAGGTCTTTTTGTAATTAGGCCAAACCTTGAGGGTATTTTTTAAAATTATCCCAATTATGTATATATATTGCTGAAGTTAGGCCTACTTTATTTGTGTGTTTTAGCATAATAGGATCAGTGCTCATAATTATGGGCTTATATATGGTGCTGTGGGGAAAAGCCAAGGAGATGAAAATGGATGAATCTGGTTCAAAAACAACAGGAAATGGTACCTTGGAAATGATAGCTGATCATAGAGGAGATGAAACATCAACATCGGCTGAACAAGTATAATACTCTGAGATAACACTATGGAGTTTTTTCATATTTATAGAATAACAACTTATCATTATCATTAGCATATTTAATCGCTTTAGTGCTACAACAGAAATGATAATGGCCAGAAATGAAGAGTTTGGCTTAATTGTTAAACTTGAGTTTCTTTTTTTTTTTTTCTTGTACCAACCACTTAGCCAGTGTTTGCAAACTCTAAAACAAAAAGTGATTACAAAAAGTGGTCCTCAGTTTTTAAAACTATTTTTTCCACCGAGAATGTGAGAATCACTTTTTTCTTCTAGAGTTTGCAAACACTCCTTTCAATGATTCAGAGAAGCAAAATTGATGTCTGCAAGTGTTTAAGGCTGAAAATTTTCATGATAAACAACTCCAATATTTCAGAAAAAAATTCTATTGCACAGGGTAGTAACAACTGGAAAGTGACAAAAAATGGAAACTTGACTAAAGTACTAACAGTGGTGTTATATGATTTTTCAGAACAGCCTAATTAAAGGATGGGGAAAAGATAGAACAATTAAACCAAAAAATGGAGATAGTTTAAAAAACCAAAAAAAAAAAAAAAAAACAAAAGTTTCAAAAGCAACATTTATCGATCACACATCAGAATTCACGTTTGCTCTTCATAAGTCAAGTCCACATATTCAGCTCAAAATTGTTCTGCTCTTATATCGTCCGCGAACTTCAAAACCACAATTTAAACAACGGTTTCTTTTCATCCGAAGTTGTTTTCTGCTCTTCCTCGTTTGTCTTGGCCTCAGTTGTCTCAGGCTCGGATTTCTTTTCTTCGGATTTTTCTTCTTCTTTTACTTTCTCTGATGTTGTTTCGGGCTTTGTAGTCTGATCTTCTGGTTTTTGATCTTCTGGTTTCTGATCTTCTGGTTTTTGATCTTCTGTTTTGTTCTCATCAGACGCTTCCGCCAATTCTATCTTGTTTTCCTCTGTTGCTGGTTTTTCTTCTGTTTCGACAACATCAGCTGCAACTGGCTCACAAGATTCTTGGGGCTTAACCTCTGTTGGATCTTCTTGTTTTACTTGCTCCGTTGTGTTTTTCGGATGCGCCCTTCTCTCCTTCACTCTGTAAAAAACATTTCAATCAATTTTAGACATCTTAGTAAAACATAAGAAAACTGTGAACACTAGCAGAGAAGGGGGCATACTAGGCCCCAGCCAGGCCTGTTTCGGCCCACACATTGTTAACAAAGAAACGATAAGTTAGAGCTCATATGATTTTTTTTTTAAGTTTTCCACCTGGTTCCACATTTTCGCGTGCGAACTCAACTACTGTATGTGAAGGAAAGTCTTGAAACTTGAAAGTACATGATCTCACTCTAGTTCTAGGTGACTTGTCTAAATTCTAAACTAATCATCTAAAAAAGACACTATACTATGATTATTACACTTTCTGCTCAATTATACAACATAAACAATGATAATTTCCTCTCATATATCGATAAATATCACGTATACAATAATGAGGTTATTTTGTACACATTATATTCACCTAGTTCATAATGATATTAGGCTTCAATTACTTGCACTGAGCTACTATATATACTCTTATGCCAAATAAAAAGATATGATCGTGGCTAAATAAGGTTAGCATCTAAATAGTCCTTTAACCTATTATGAAGAGGTTGAGTTGATAATTCTAAATTTTTTGCTTAATATAATGATTTATTCTCGGATTATATTTAATAAGATCAGCACGTTGCATTATGTTATTTTTTCTATTTCTTCAGTTCATATATAATTTTTTTAGATAAAATAACTTATATTAACAATTTTCACACATAAATATAATGTTTTTTTGAAATGACAAAAAAAAAAAAGAAAAAATACAGACATATTCTTGAAATATTCGAATTTATTGACAAATTTTGTTATGTAAACACAATTTTATTCATATTTTATTAAATTATCTTAAACAATAACCAAGAATAAATTCTAAAGCTAACGAACCCCTTAAAATTGAACATAGTATAGAAAACACATTTCCAATATGAAATTATCACATTGAACTAACAATCACAGCCCAAATTGTAGATAATAACTGGAACATGAGAACGATTCATGTGCAGATACATAAACAATTAAAAACAATACCAAAATATAATTTGAACATACACAGAACCATATATACATACACAGAAATAAAAGTATGAGTTTACCTCGTTGAACAAGTTACCCAGCGACTGGCGCTTGGCTTCATCGCCATCCGCCGCCGGCGCCGGAGCTTCTTGTTGTTGGTTGTTGTTGACCTCTTCTTTGACCTCAACCTCTTCGATGGCCGGAGCAGGAAGCGGAGCTTCGCCGGCGTTCTTCAGCACCTCATGTCTGGACGTACACGCTCCCATTCTCTCTCTGTCACACGAAAATCGACGAATATGCCTTTTTTTTTAAATCCAAATCTCTCTCTCTCTAAAGCATATGAAAAGCTTTAAAGTTTGTAGAGAGAGAGAAGAGAGAGAATGACAGAGGGAGGAAAAAAACGTGAGGTATGATGAGAGAGACAGAGATGGGGGAGAAGTTAGAGAGAATTTATAGTAGGGCTTGGGCGCCAAAACGGTGCCGCGTTGGGTTCTTTTCCAACGTTCATATTTTCTGTGAAATTCCATGGTTCCGAGAGAATAATGTTTGACCCTTCATTCTTTTGTTGCTTAAAAATATTTGACCACATTGCTCCATTTTTCCACCCATTTATTTCAATTATTAATATATGTTCAGATTTAAATGGAATATTTGTGTTGAATTTAACTGTGTGTAAATGTTAATAACTTAATTAATTTGAATGAGTTTTAGTCAAATTCTAATAATTAATATTTTTTTATCTGTTTAGTCAAATTCAAATAATTCATGCTTATAAATCCAACCGTGCTTGAAAAAGGTTTAATTATAGTAAAAGATGAAAATGATATATACTACCCGACTTTGTTAATGATATAACATAAAAAAATGACTTTTTTTTATTCGAAATAATGTTGACACGGGATGGAAATTGGAAGACGAAATAATCTTCAAAAAAAAAAGAAAACTTGTTGACAATAACCAAGTATGATTCAAATGCTAGAAAATTAATGCCTATTTAAAGGACGCCAAAAATCCTAAACAAACAAATCCGAAATAAAAAAAGGAAACAAAATCCTAAAAATCTAGGAAACTTAAAGGCCAAACAGGCATAAGCAAATGAATTTCAGGCCTAGACGCCTAATGTCATCTCGCCGTGTCTTAATAGAAAATCAAACGTCATTTCCCAAATGTTACATCATTTATAGTTTTACCCTTTCTATTTCAATCTATTGCAATCTAAAATGTGTCACTCATTCCACATCAAATGTGCACGAGTCTGAGTCTGGAATGAAGCGAGGAGGCAACATGAAACAAACCATCCTCCTTTTAATGTATATAATAAATATGTATAATTTTATTAAAAATTTGAAACCTCCCAACCCCAAAAAATATATGTATATATTTATCCATTATTTTAAAATAATATCCCAATCTCATATTCAATCTCATTGTCGAGTCAAACTTTTCATATCATTGCTTAGATGCTTGTTTTAGTCCATAAAGTGACTTAACAAGTTTACACACCTTTCGCTCTTGACCGGGTGCAACGATCCTTGGCTTGTTCCATATAAATCTCCTCTTCAAGTTCACCATTCAAGAAGGCAGTCTTAACGTCCATTTGATGTATCTCAAGGTTATGCAAAGTTGCAATAGCAATGAGAACACAAATGGACGTAATCCTCATAATAGGAGAATATGTATCGAAAAAGTCATATCTCTCCTTTTGTTTAAACCCTTTAGCTACCAAACGGACTTTGTACTTATTTATAGATCCATCTGCTTTATACTTCCTTTTAAGGATTCACTTGCATCCCAAAGGTTACAACCCCGATGGGAGATCAACTAACTCTCAAGTGTTATTTTGCATGATGGAATCTATTTTCACTATTGATAGCTTCTTTCCAAAGAGGAGCTTCTGGACTAGACAAAGTTTCTTGAATAGTTCTTGGTTTGTTTTCTAACATATAAGTTAGAAAATCAGGACCAAAAGACTTAGCTACTTTTGTCCTTTTACTGCGTCTTGGTTTCTCTTCATCATCACTTTGAGGTAACCTTGCAGTTTCATAAGTTTGTTTATTCGAACTTTTTTCTTTCCTTTCTTTATTTGGAAAGATATTCTCGAAGAATACAATATTTCTTGATTCAATGATCATACCTTCATTTATATCAGGAATAGCTGACTTGTGCACTAAAAAGCGATATGCACTACTATTGTTAGCATATCCAATGAAAACACAATCGATCATTTTAAAACCGATTCTAACTTGTTTAAAGCTTAGATATTTCGACTTTAGCCAAACACCCCCACACTTTGAGGTATTTATATGATGGTTTATGTCCTTTCCATAATTCATATAGAGTTTCATTTTTACCTTTGTGTGGGATCTTATTAAGAATGTAGTTTGCAGAAAGTATGGCTTTCCCCCACAAGTTTTGGGGTAAGCCAGAGCTTATCAACATCGCATTCAAATCTCCTTAAGAGTACGATTTTTGCGTTCTACTACACCATTTGATTGAGGTGAGTAGGAGCTATTGTTTGATGAATTATACCCACTTCCGAGCGAGAATTCTTCAAACAGAGCAACAACATACTCTCCACCTCTATCACTTGAATAATCTTAATTTTCAAATTAAGTTGATTTTCAACTTCATTCTTATAAGTTTTAAAATCTACTAAAGCTTCATCTTTGTTTTTCAAAAGATATATATAACAATATCTTGTGCAATCGTTAATAAATGTTATAAAATATTTTTTCCCATCTCGACTTTGCACAAGTTTTAAATCACACACATCTGTATGAATTAACTCGAGTGGTTTGGTACTTCTCGTTACCGAATGAAACGGTGCTTTAGCCAATTTCGCTTCAACACAAATTTCGCATTTATCTTGTGAATTGATTTTAAACGTAGGTATTAATTCCAGATTCACTAACATTTTAATTGTTTTGAAGTTTATGTGTGCTAATCTATCATGCCATAAATTAGAACAATCCAACAAGTAAACATAAGTAATAGTTTTATTCTTCGCCTCTTGGCGGAAAACAAACATTACAGACATTTTAAAGAGCCCTTTATCAAGGTAGCCCTTACACAGAAACTGACCATTCTTGGTCATTACAAACTTGTTGGACTCAAACACTAGTCTAAACCCGGCCTTACTAAGCAAAGGATTGGAAACCAAATTCTTGCGGATATCCGGGACATGCAGCACATCCACAAGCGTAAGCTCATTTCCGGAAATCATCTTGAGCACAACCTTCTCAACCACATGGTGTTGGAAGTCAAAGAGTTTCCCATGAAAAACTTCCTTCCATTTATCGGAGTGTAGGAGGAGAAATCTCCATGTCGGCACAAATGTGATGAGTAGCCCCGATCTATCAACCACTCCCTCAAGTTATCCACCATATCGGCTTCCAACACAACGACGGTGAGATCAAGCTCCAACATGTCTATTGAAACAGACTTGTCCTCCATTACATCGCTTGTTGGTTGGCACTTTGATTGTCATTTTTCGGTGTCCGCAATCCTTTGCCATGTGGTTCGGTTTGCCACGCTTGTATCAATTCCTTGAATTTCTTGGCCTTACCCTTGTCTTTTCCTAATGCTTCCATTTCTTGCTAGTGCTTGATTAAGCAAGATTGACCTTGCCCTCCATTCCAGACTTACTGGACTTCACTTCAGATTTTCGGTTGTCTTCCTTAATCCGAAGCCAAACTATTAGATCTTGAAGCCCCATTTCTTTGCTTTTGTGCTTGAGGTAGTTCTTAAAATCCTTCCACAATGGTGGAAATTTTTCGATTATTGCAGCCAATTAGAAAGACTCATTCGAATCATCCCTTCGAGATACTAAGTCATGAAGTATGATCTGAATCTCTTGACTTGCTTGATCACCGGTTTGGTGTTAACCATCTTGTAATCCAGAAATTTTCCAATAACAAATTTCTTTGTGCCGACATCTTCTGTTTTGTACTTTTTCTCCAAAGAGTCCCACAACTCTTTGGATGTTTTGAACGAACTATAGACGTTATAGACGGTGTCATCTAGCCCGTTCAATATATAATTCCAACACAGAAAATTGCTGTTATGCCAACCATCTATAGAGATTCTTCGTTGGTTGTCGGATTCTTCATCGCCAACGGTAGGGGGTTCCTCCTTCAAGAAATGGGATAGACCCAAGGTTATTAGGTAGAACAACATCTTTTGTTGCCAGCATTTAAAGTCAATGCCGAGAACTTTGCACGGCTTTTCACCGGAGCGTAGGAAACAACCAATGGATTGAATGGGCGGATGCCATGGTCTTGAAAATAGAAAACGTAGTTTTTGTCTTGAAATTATTGTTTGGGTGGTTTAGGATATTTATGTTAAGTCGAGGCTTGTATTTTATATAGTCTCTGCAAGACGAAATTGCCACGTATTCGAAGTGCTTAAGGTTCTGATGATCGTCCCTAATATACAACGACTTTACAGTTTTGACTTAGCAGCACTTGAAAAAGTCAAAACCACAACGAACTAAAGTGTATAAGGCTTTCAAGCTTTGAAGGAAACGAAATCAATATCCTGATGCAAATGACTCATTTTTTAGGCTTAAATTTTCGTGTCCGTTTTCATCTGCAGGGGCCTTGTAATTATAAGCATCAAGGTGTCCGATGGAAAATACATGTCTTTTGGCTCGAAAAGACATGTCTACAGCCAAAAAATACACCTGGTTGCTGAACAGGTGCAACAATTCAGACGTGCGTGCCCGTGCACTCCTGCGCATCCGCGCACCTCAAGTTGGAGAAAATTAATTATTTATTTAAAATAATTAATTAATTTTAAAGAGTTTTAAATAAATTTGGTCCAAAAAGTATAAGGTCCTTGAAGCCCAAGCCCACGACCCTCGACCCATGACCCAAACCCGGACCGGACTGGGTCGGGCCGGGCTGAACCGAGCCGGCGGGCAGGTGGGCGATGGTGGTGGCGGCGTGCGCGTGTGTGTTTTGAACCAAACCCACAAGTATGTAGGTCCTCACCCCTTTAAAAACTTTGGTGCCCCAAGGGCTCAAACCCAATTGTCCAACTTGGGATTTATTAATTAAGCAAACTTTGACTTTCTACTCTATGTGGGATGGAACATTTCTCCTTCCCCAAATTTTCTATTTTCCATATAATTTTCTAGTTTTATGTGGCTAACTTCTAGTATTAATTTCTCATTCACCCGGAATTGATTTTGAGAAATTCTAAATGCTATTCTCATTTACTCACTTAGTAGAATTTTTACAAATAATTTAATTCTATTTTTCACTAATGGAAACCACTTAAATATTTGGTCAAAATCGGGTCAACACCCATTTTTCCAAACCAAATTCCAACATAAAATAGTGGTAACTCTCTCTTTGTTCAAGTATTAATGTGTGTAAGGATGTAAACCGTATGTATTGATCATTTACTCCGAACATATATTTCCATTTTTATTTTACTTTTAGTAGAGCTACAAATATTGTGCTTTAGCTTGATTTTGTTGTTAATCAAGTTCAATTAATTTGAACGAACTAGAATCAAGCTTAAGTAGCTTGATCTTTGTACAATTTTTTTTTCTTTCTAATAAGTAGGGATGGCAATGAGGTGGGTCAAAAATCGGCTCCGCATTAAACCCGCCTCGTTCAGGGCAGGCCTAAACTCGCTCAAGTGGGTCCTGGGGCAGGTTATGAACCCATTTTAACAAAATCCGCCGGGTCTGGGGGCAGGTAACGGGTCCTTAAGGACCCACTACCCGCCCCCTCCCTGGATTATATTAACTTAAATAAAGTATTTATATTTTTATTAGTTGAAAATTCTGCTCAGAAAATTCTGCTCCTCGGATTTTGTCTCAAGCTCTGCCATAATTTTCTCTCAATAATCCATTAATCCTCTGCCACCACGCCAATCTCAGCTTTGGACTGCCCACTGAATGTTATTAATAACTTATTATGCGTAAGTACCAAAAGTGATTTCTTTTGGGCACTCATTTATTTTTTTATTTGTTTATCTAGTTGAGTTCACTGCATATGTTGTGTTTCCAAAGCTTAAGAGTTAGTTGAATTTGTGCACTTAATGATTAATATTTTAATATTATAAAATTATAAAACTAGCTGCATTTTAAAAATCCCACTGGAGGGGAGCAGAAGCACTAATCAATATATTAACATGAATGTCATACAGACCCGTACAGTTGCAAATTAATTCTCGACCAATTTAATTTAGTTCTAGCGGATCTAGTGGGTTCAACCCGCCGGGTCGCAGGTCCAATACTGGGTGGGGCGGGACGGGTCCTGGGTTTGGCCAAACCCGCCCCGTTGCCATCCCTACTAATAAGCGAGTAGAGTTCAAGTTGAATGGGTTTGAGATGAACTTCAGGTGTTACAGAACATAATATATGTTCATGCTTTGGGTTTTGGATTCACTACTTAAGCAAATTTTTAACAATTGATTTCAAACTGAAGTTGAGCATCGAATAATTTATTTTATTTTTCACTCATCTTTCAACAATTGTTGAAAAAAAAGGTATGCTCCAAAATTAGGTAAAATTATTTTTTTAGTCTTCTAAGTGGACCTCTTTGAAGATTTCGTTCTCATTTATTTTGATTTTGACATTTCCTCCCTTAAGTGAGCTTTGTTTCGGACTTTTAGTCCGGTCCCTATAGCAGGTAATAGTGACCGACCAACAAATATGTAAATTTTAAAAGAGCCAAGAATAATTTTTTAGTCCTCTAAGCGGACCTTTTTTTTTCGAAATGATAGCTCATAGCTGAATCTCATTCACAATAAATCAAGGTTTCATTTGGAATCAATTAGATTACCAAGAAAGAAAATAAACCCTCTCAACAAATCAGGGCCAAACAGGCTAATTATACTAAACAACACACAAGAAACAACAACAAAACCTATTCCGGATTGTTCAATATGGAAATGATGTTAAAGGTTATAAGGGACAAAAGAAAATTACAATTAGAAACCTAAAAAACACCAATATCCCACAACATAATGGCAGTCCCACAGGAAAACCTCTACAACCAAGCTCTTCAAAAAAAATGATAATGATTCCACTGGATAGCAAACCCCTAGAATGTAATTTCCAAAACCAAAACCAACCAGATGCACAAAAGGAAAAAGACATTGATACATGTATCCTACCCAATTCTGCACACAAACCAGCACCCAATCACAAAACCAGAATAACCCAAAAATCAAGAACACAACAACTAGAAAATCACATAAATCTTTTGAACTCATTCCAGTCTCTTAAAGTTGCTTGAACAACAACACTTTTAGTCCTCCATTCCTATTGAAAGTCCACAAATTCTTTGTTTTCCAGAGCCACCACAACAGATAAGTAGTAAGCTTAATCTTAAATCTATCATCACCCCCCATAAACAAACAACACGGTTTAAAGAACCACTAAAAAAAATGACTTTTTGAAAATAAAAACCGTCCCAATTTATTGGAGTGAATTTCCAAACAAGTTTGGCTCTACTACAATCAAACATAAGGTGCTCTAAGGTTTCCTCTTCCATCCCACAAAGTTGACAAATAATGTCCTAATCGATCCCCCTTTTTTTTTAATATTGGACTTCATTGGTAAAATCCCATGACATCATTTCCACAAGAATAACTTAAGCTTGTTCTGAATACCAAGCTTCCAAATGCAATCCCAGATCTTCAATCTTTTCATTCTCCTCCCATTGTCTTCAGCTTGTTCCAATTTCACTATTTTATCTTGAATCAAGCATCTATATGCATATTTGACTGATAAGGCCTTTTTACTATCAAAGTGCCAAATGACTTTGTCTTGCTGTAGAGGCTTTTTAATAGGGATTTCAAGAATGAGAGATGCATCCTCTTTTCTAAAAGTTTGCAGAACAAGCTCCTTATTCCAGAAACCCCATCACCATTCTCAAAAAAAAAAAAAAAAAGAAACCCCATCACTGAGCAGTAGCTCACTGACCCATTGAGGAAAGGAGGAAGGAATTCCCAAAGGTTGAGGAATTAATTGATTGGCATTTGGAGTCCATGGAGAATTCCAAATATGCACTGATTTACCATCTCCAATTTCAATTCTCAAACCTTTCAAAATAGTTGGTCTATAATCCATCCAGCACTTCCAAAGCCAAGACGCCTCCCAGAAATTGGAACATACAAAAGATTCCATCAGGATAGTATTTAACTTTGAGCACTTTACACATCAAGAGATGAGATTGTGCAATCAGTCTCCAAATTTGTTTTGAAAGAGCTTCATTAAACAATTCCAAATCATGACATCCTAACCCCACTTCATGTTTAGGAGTTGTCATCTTATCCCATGCTTTCCAATGCATCTTCTTCTACCCTCCCTCAGACATACCCCACCTGAAATTAGCGGCGGCCTAACTTACTCACACACACAGGGAGTTTAAAACAAGACATAACAAAGACATACATAGCAACAATAATTGATTTAATAAGCACCTTCTTACCAGATGAAGATATGAAAATATTTTTCCTGTTTTGAATTCTTTTTTGAGCATAGTCGAGAACATAATTGAATGTTTCTTTTTTTGTTCTTCCAATTCCAAGATGTAACCCTAATATATCTACTAGATTTTTGCATTTTAATACCTCTAAGGGAATGACAGATGACAGATTTTGCTTCAGAAGAGGTATTGAAACTAAATAAAACAAAGGACTTGTCAAAGTTCACCAATTGGCCAGAGATTCTTTTCTATTTCTCCAAAATATTATTTAACAAATTAGCTTGGGAGACATTAGCTTCACAAAATATGACAGAATCATGGGCAAAAAGGAGGTGAGTAATCAAGAGACCTTTCTTGCACAACCTAAGCCCCTGAAAAGAGTGATAAGATTGGAGAAAATTTCAGATACAATGAGAAAGAGATAAGGGGATATTGGATCCTCTTACCTTAATCCCCTAGAAGGAATGACATAGGCACAAGTAGACCCATTCAGATTGAAAGAGAATGAGGAAGAATAGATGTATTTCAAAATCTAGTTTATAAAAATAGGGTGAAACCCCTTTTTTCCATTGTGCACCTAACACAATCCCACTCGACTCTATCGTACGCCTTAGCCATGTCTAACTTGATGGTCATGTATCCCTTTTTCCCCGTTCTATGTCTATTAAGGAAGTGAATGCACTCATGGGCAATTACAATATTATCAATAAGTTGTCTACCAGGAATAAATGCAGCTTGATATTCACCAATACATTGATGCAGACAACTTTTAAGTCTAGATGCAAGATTCTTTGAGATTATCTTATAAATCACATTGCAAAGACTAGTAGGCCGAACGTGAGATATGGAGGTTGAATTTTTAATTTTAGGAATGAGGCTAATCAGTGTTTGATTCATGTTTTTAAGAAATTTCCCAGATTTGAAAAAAATAGAAACAACTTTACAGACATCTACATGAATAAAATCACACAAAAACTAAAAGAAAAAATGATTCATACCATCCGACCCAGGAGCTTTGTGAGGGTGAAGATCAAAAAGTGCCTGTTTGATTTCAGTCTCACACACAGGTAGTATCAGTTTCTGGTTCAAGTCTTTTGAGATTGATTGAGGGATTCTTGAAAGTGAACAGAAATCTCTTGGATTCCCATCGGATGTAAAAAAGCCAGAATAGCAACTGCAAACTTCTTTTTCAATTTTTGTTTCACTCCCAAAAAAGGACTCATCCCATCTACTAAGTTGAGTGATATTATGTGCCATTCTCCTTTGAATAGTCACATCATGGAAGTACTTAGTGTTTTTATCTCATTTCAACCAACAAACCCTTGATTTCTATTTCCAGAAGATTTCCTCATTCCTATAAGCTTTTAAACAATTCCATATGCCCCAATCCCTCTCCCAGCTTGAGTTTTAAGAGAATTAAGGGAATTCTTTATAGATTCAATCTGGAAAGATGAGTTAGTTTTCTTATCCCTGATCCATTTCAACAACTATATCCTGCTGTTTTTTTATTTTAGATTGAACTTGATACATGGGATTGCCCAACACAGGAACATCCCAAGCCTGCTTCAAAACCTTAACAGCTTCTTCCGGCTCTACCTATCTTTTGTCAAATTGGAATCTCCTTAGTTTAAATTTGTTCACACAGAAAGATCATCAAGAACAAGAAGACAATGGTCTGATGATTCCTTGAATTCTTGCTTTAGGAAATTTCACGCACCAATTTACTGATCCAAACCCCCTGTCTAGCGTTTCCTCCACAAAGACTTCACATTCCCTGTTATTTGCCCAAGTAAATTCCTCCCCAACAGACAGTAATTCATGTATATTCATCTCTCTTATGAATCCATTGAACTTCAAGAAACTCCAGTAAGGCCTTAGTCTACCATTTTTTTTTTCTGAATTTGAACAACTAAGAACCAGGTATTTCCCCATTCAACTTTAGCTTGCAAAAGAAATTACCATTGAAGAGATCTTTCCCTTTCATTTGTGCTAGCATAAATAAAGATAGCCCAACATCTTCAATCTCCTTATCCTTACTAAATTCAATCTAAAAAACAGAAGGAGCAAGAAATAATTTGGTGAATGACAATTATACTACTCCAAGCAATCATCAATCCCCCACTTTTAGCAATTGGATCAGTACACTCCCACTTATATTCCACTTTAAACTGCTTACACGTAGTCCTAACAAAAGCCATTTGTTTCTTTGTCTCACACAAAAATAAAAAATCTGGAAGGTGAAGTTTCTAAGACTCCTTTAATTGGGAACATGTAGAGGGTCAGTCCTCTACAATTCCACACACATACCTTCATAATTTACTTTGTGGCCAATTAGGGTTGGCTTCCTCCACCGTATCCATCACAGTACAATCAATTTTTACTTTTTTTCCAACAGGCCCCACACCTAACAAACCCTCACTACCCCTTCATCCACTAAAACATTACAGTGTCTCTTTCTTCCCACCAAATTATTTTTTTTATCAATCCCAAACTTTCTTTTCCCATTCCCTCTCCCTTTAGTACCAGTTCTGGACCATCTTCCTCCCTTGCTACTACCCGAGGACTTCTCCCAACAACCACATGGTTTCTATTGGAGACATCTTTCAAAGGAGTTCTATATTGCTAGTTCTGCACCTGAATATCAATCAGATCCACATTTTTAGAGAAGTCTACATAATCCCCCAACTCCATCCCCTGGCAAGGTTGCATATCACAACCAACATATGACTATCAAATTTATGATTCATCGCCTCATCCAGGTGATGCATATCATCAACCAACTCTTTTTCAGAATTTGTCTTTACGGAGTCTACAACATTAATGTTTTTACTGGAAATATGGATCACCACTATATCCTTCCCACTACCCTGCACCTGGTCCTTCTTTCCCCAACTATTGCTACTACTTGAAACATATATAGCTAGAGAAGTAGGACCCTTAGCAAAATTTGAACTTATGAATTTAACCCCTCCTCCAAAATTCTAAGCTTTCAGCCACTCCCCAAATCTTCATTTCTTCAAGGAATTCTCCAAAATATCTCTGTTTGTTTCCTCACAACATTTTTCTAGATGCCCCACTCTTCTGCAGTAATAGCAAAGCCCAATAAGACTTTCATATTTGAAGTCCACCCAATAACACTCCCATTTCAATTTAAGATTTGTGCCTATAAGTAAAGGTTTATCTATGTCAACCGTTGCTTGGATTTTCAAAAACATGCCTCTAACACTTCCTGTCTCTAAGATTAGGACATCTTTAACCTTCGAAAATATTTTCCCAATTTTGAGACCAACATTAGTACTAATCCAATGGGCTGGTAATTTTTTCCAGACTTGGAGCCACATATCTATCTGCGAGAAACTTTCCTTCTTCGAATTAACCCCTTCCTTCCATTCTCTCAGAACCAAGAATTGACTATCAAATGATGAGAGCTTCCCTTCCGAAACCCTTTTTTTATCCATCTGCGACTAAAAAATAAATTGAAACAAATTAAACCCAATCCCCTTAAGCCCAAATGCTTCTTCTATCGGCCAAATCCCCCGTTCAATTCTGGTCAATGAATAAATAAAACTTTGACGAATAACTAATTGTTTTCTTTTCTTTCAGTTATTCTTTTCCCCATCCTTTAGAACCCTATCACACCCCGGATCTGATGAAATAGGATGAATTGAGACAGTCTATTGTAAATACGTAATTGTCTTGAATATATTAACCAGTTCTTTATTTTTCGATCGCCTGGAATGGACAAAAAAAGATCTTGTTGTTTCTTCAACAATTTCTGATCTCTAGTGGACCTCAAGGTTTTCTTATTCCCCATAAAATTAACGTTCTTATTTCCTAACATCTTCCTAAATAAACCTTGGAAGCATACATCTTTACTATCCACTATATCAACCTCTTCGATTTCTACTCCAACCTTTTCAATATCCGAAAGGGAGAAGCTATGAAGCTTTTTCGCAAGCTTAGAATCCATCTTCAGAAATCCCCCAATCTCACTCCAAGCCACAAACCAAGTCCCGAACCCTGCTGCAAACAAGCAAAAAGAAAAAAACGAGTTATCAAGTTTAAAAGAAACCATAAGCCCAAGCTCAGATGAGATGCATTTAAAAGACTACGAAAATGAAGCAAAAACTCCAAGCGCCACCCAACCCCCAAGAACCCCCATCTGAAACCGAACCCCAACAATGGAAATGAAAAGAGCAAAAACCCTAACACTCCTTTTATGTCGAAACTAGACACGAAGGGAACAAGACACTCTCTAGTAGAGAGAAAAAGACACTCTCCAGTAGAGAGAACTGGGCATGATTTATCAAACTTCCTCTAAACGGATTTAACTAGGAGATTTGGTCCTCCATTCTTTCCGAATTCTGAATTTAATCCTTTAAATGAATTTTTTTCAAAGATTCAATCCACTTATAAATATAATTTCACTTTCAAGAAATAAAAAAATTCAATTTAATTCAACTATAATTTAATATATATATATATATAGAAAAATATATTTAAATTAACTTTGAATAAAATAAAATTTGTTGGAAAATTTATTGTATCGATTTTGATGATACTATGTAAAACTTAGATTCGGAAGTTGGCACCCCAATTCTGTTGTAAATTCAACTATGTAATAGATAGGATTTATGAAATCGAGTCAAGCAACCAAGTTGAAGATTGCGAGTTGATCGAGATCGAAATGAAGATTGGGCTGTGACAAATGAGTATTGCGATGAATGATCATCAAGTACCAAAAAAGTTGTCTCAAACCAAATAGATCGACAAGTCACTCCCAGGATAAGTGGAGAAGACTATCAAAAGGGTTCAAAGAAAGAAAAAGGACTCAAGAAAGTCAAGATGTCCATTGATAAATAAAGTCAAATCTTTGCTTTGAAAGAGGAAAGAAGAGATCGCAACCTTAAAGTTGTTTTGGCTTGAAACAAATCTAAAAGGCTCGGAACCAATGGGATGTTCTACACACTGCCATGTTTCAGGCTATCCTGTAGAGCATTAAACCAATGTTGAGTCAACATCAATTGCTACATAACAAGACAAGCCAGCAACCATGAAATGAAGTTTCAAAAATGGATCTATTTCTTCAACGGATACATTTTTCAAACTGTCACTATAAAAGGCTGAGGAACTTATGAGAGAGGATACTTTTGCAACAGGCACATACCTGCAAACATTCAAGCAAAGAGCAAAATACTCTCAAGCAATACATTCTATCTTCAAGCCTAAAACTCAAAGTATATCAATCCAACATACTCAATGAAGGAAAGAAAAAGCTTCAAACTGTTGAAGATGAAACTTGTTGAAAGACAAAGGGGTCTGCACATCCAAGGTTGAAGAAAGTGCAATGAGGCTCTAGTTCGAACCAATGCTTTGAATTCGTTGGAGGGCTTCATGATCAAATCCAAGAATTCAAAGGATCTAAGTAGCAGGACAACCGTTTTATGAAGAGCTGAGTCCCAGGAGTGAAGTGTGATCAAGGCTTGCTTGAACTAATATTTGTTTTGTAACCCGTTGTTGCATTATTGGATTACCTCTAGGAGTTGGAGAAGAATGGAGTAGGGAAATTACCCCATCCTCGAACCACTATAAATTGCTCTGTGTCATTTGCTTTCAGCACATTTATTTCTTGCACATTTATATATGCTGATAATTTGCTAAGTCTACTGATAATAACCTAACTTAAAACATACTTCAAACTAAGGGTGTAAGACTTCCGCTAAAAACCAAGTTAGCTGTTTTTATAAAAAGGTCACTTCACTCAGCTGAGTTATCTTATCAACAGCTCTCTCGAGTCTGTTGAGTGACTAACTCTACTGTTGAGGTTGAATAAGTTGTCCCTCAAGGACTAAGCTAACCTGTGATTAAAACTCTGATTTAAAGGATAAAAATAAAAACTAGTTAAGTCTATTCAACCCCCCTCCCTTCTAGACTTAACACAAACACCCATTGGGACCTACCAAATTTATTTACAATATAAAATAAAAAATGAATGGTTTATAAAAATTAGAAAGAAAAAACAATGTTAGATCTATATCTAAAACTAAAAGGATAATTAAATTATTTGATAAATATATTCATTTTTCAAAATTCATGTTATATATCATAAGATTGGATTTTTTAATATCTATAAATTTTAAGAACATTCAATTAGTTGGAGAGGAAGGGGACCCATGGTGGGTCGGGTTGAGAGGGATCATAGTTGTACATTTTTCTCTTTCTACTTTTTTATTTAAAATTTGAATGTTTCAGATTTCATATATAATAATGCCAAAATAAGCCATATTTTTACTTATAAACAAGTATTATTTTTTTTGTATTTTACCCGTACGTATACAAGTCTACATACTAATTATTTATGTAATTCTGCCGATTGTTTCACCATAACTTTTGATAAATATTCATAATATACTTCTAAACATTAAATACCGATTTTTTTGTCTCCTATTTAACTAATGTTAGGAAAATTTATGTTTAGATTTTGATGATACCATGTAAAAGTTAGAAGAGGAAGTTGACACCCCATTTTCCTTGTAATTCAACTTGTAATAGATAGGACTGAAGTTGAAAAAAATACAAGAGTCGACTGAAGATTGAAGTGAAGACCCAGCTGTGTGTCAGCTGTATGAAGCCAAGTGAAGAATCAGTCAAGTGATAGAAAAGTTGTCTCAGTCAGCTCATTGACAGCTAAGTCGTTCCAAATTATTAGAATCGAATGTCAAAGTGGTTTGCAGCAGACAAGACTTGAAGAAATATGATAGAGATCCGTTGTCAACACAAGTCAAGACTTTGCTGGAATTAGGCATGTGTCAGGCTGCCAGCAATAAAGTTGTTTTGCTGAAAAAGTGCAAAAGGCAAGGAACCAATAGGATGTACATGAAAACCTGCAGAGACCATGCAGAGACCAAAGAAAGGCTGCAGAGCATTAAAAACATGGTACGATCCTCATTAATGCTGCAAGGACAAGACATGCCAACAACCTACGAGTGAGATTTGAAATATATGTCTATCTCTTTAACGGACATATTTTTGAATCCTCACTATAAAAGGCCGATGGAAGCAAGTGAGAGAATGTTACAGATTTTACAAGCATTCAAGCAAGCAAACCTGTAAAATACTCTCAAGCTCTCAAAGATATTCCTAAAGTCTAAAATTGAAGGAACTCGATCCAACACATTTAGTGAAGGAAAGAATACTTCATCAAGTTGAGGAGAAAACTGTTTGAAGAACAAAAAGGGTCTACTCTCCAAGGTTGAAGGAGTTGTAGTAAGGTTCAAGGTCGAAGCAGAAGCTTTGAGCTCATTGGAAGGTTGTGTGATCAATTCCAAGAGTTCGAAGGAGTTGAAGTAGCAAGACAACCATTTTGTGAAGAAGCTGAGTCCCAGGAGCAGCCAACTGTGTGATCAAGGTTGACTCGAACTGATAACCCGCTTTGTAACCGGATCCATTATTTAGTGGATTCCTCCAGAAGTTGGAGAAGAGTGGATTAGAGGAATTATTCCATCCTCGAACCACTATAAAATTTGCTTGTGTCATTTTACTTACATCACTTTACTTTTTTGTATATTATTGATATCTGTTGTTAAGTTAAATCTGTTAAACTCAACTGATAATAACCTTGCTAAAAACGGTGTTGAAAACAAATTTAAAACATTAAGGATGAAAAGTCTTCCGCTGAACAAAACTAAATTAACTGTAAAAGTTAAGTGTTAGCTGACCCAACTGAGTTATACTATCAACATCTTAGTCGAGTCTGTTGAGTGGGTAACTTTGTTGAAGAAAGCCAACCTAGCTGTCCCTCAATGACTTAGCTGATTTGAGTTAATTCAGTATAAATTATTTAAAAAGGACTAAGTTCGAAAATTTGGTAAGGTTTATTCAACTCCCCCTTCTAAACCTTACAACTCACCCCTTGAGACCTACAACTAATAGGGTAATAAATATAATTTTATTTAATATTCTATTTTTCAAATGTTTAAAAATTTTGAATATAATTTTATTTGTTATTTTATTTTTCTAATTTTTATTTAAAATTATAAATTAATTTGATCTTATTTATAGTTAAATTAAATATATTTTTCTATACATAATATTAATGGTTGAAATTGAATTAACTTTTAATTTTTAAAAAGTGAAAGATATATGTATAAATAGATTGAATCTCTGATTTTTTTTATTTAAATGACTAAATTCAAAATTTGAAAAAAAAAAAGTTAGGACTGAATCTCCTAATTAGTCCACTTAGAGGACTAATTTTTTTCTACATATTTTTTAAAAATTTTCACATTCAGCTAGCCGGTCACCATTACCTGCTATAGGCGGTGATAAGACTAAAAGTCCAAAAAAAGCTCATTCAAGGTACAAAATATCAAAATCAAAATAAGTGATGACGAAATCTCCGAAGAGGTCCACCTAGTGGACTATAAAATAATTTTACCCTCTGAGTTATTTTTCCAACGACTATTAGAATATTCTATCGACTCTAAATGGATTACGAATTTAAGAGTGGTGAACAACAAAGGATTTTGGGTTAAATTTGATTGACTGTGATGGACAAAAGAAAGTCAATATTTGCCCCCATTAAAACCAAATTCGAATGTCATTTATTGACTATTTTTTATGACGGATTATTTCTCCAAACTAATCAAAGGATCTGAAGAGAAAAGGGACTTACAATTTTATTCTCCTTTTCCCATTCCCTTTTCTTCCACTACCCCATGCCTTTTTGAAAATCTACAACCCTGGTAGCTCTAGCAGCCTTCCATAATAGATTTTTTAATTATAATCCTTTATGTTGCATCTTAAAAATTTTGTACAAGTGCATCACACAAAATCTGTGTTCACAACCAGGCAACAAGATATCAATGCATCAATTAGGCCCTTCTGTTTGTGTGACATAATTGTCTAATGATAAGGATTGGTTATCTTTAAATCTTGTGCTAATAGTTCCACAAACCATAACCATGAGATTTCTTTCTTTCTCCACTATTGTATTAGCAAAGGGATACATGCAGTTATTCTCATCAATTCCTATATCACTTAAGAGAACTCCTCCCCATCTTCAAGTTTTAAGATGGCACCCATCCAAAAATATTACAGGTCTACATCCTTCTAAAAACCCATCTCTTAGAGCAACGCAACAAATGTAGAATCGTTTAGATACTAGTTGGTCCCCAACTTGTTTACATTTGATTTTAACTATATTGTCCCTAGATTTGTTTTTGTTTTTTTTTTTTATCTTTTCAGCATAAGACCAAAGCATGGCATACTATGCACTGTCACCCCCACTTCTCTGACTTAATAATATTTTTTTAGCTGTATATAATTGACTTTTATTAAACATGAGCTTCATGTCTTTTGGGGGGATTTTCATCATGGATTCAACCATAAAGGATCAAATCAAATTTTATGCTTATACATATCAACTAGCCACTTAGAGTTTGCATGAGAAACCTTTTGCAATCTTGGACTCTTGTGTTTGTGATTATATAACTTAACTTATACAGTGTCTTTAGTGTCAAATTTGGAAGCATAAATAACAACTCATGGGCATGTCTTATATTTGCATTTTACTTGTTCATGGTCTTTTCATTTTTAGTGAAATTACATATCTCCCATGTTTGATTGAATGTTGTCTGATAGTTATTTTAGATTCAGCATGCCCCTAAAGCACATGCCAATTTCAAATGTAGGGTCATTATTGTCTAACTTGGATTGAAATGGGAGGTCCTTCATGCAAATTGCTTGAACGTGCCCTAAACCCCACTTGGTCAATACTTACAATATTTTAAGGGTTGGCTATATTCAATCCACCATATTCTACATCAAAATCATTCTTTGCTGCAAATATATCATCATTATTAGAAATTTCGAACTTACTCTCAATGAACCTCTCAAAATTATCAGAGTATGACCCTAATGACTGCTCATCATCTCTTGAAGGGTTGATATTGTGATCAACTAGATCAAAATTAGTTTTCAAGTGATCATTGTCATCAGTTCCTCCCCCATCCACAATCTCAGGTTGGTCATTATTGGCCTCATCATTGTCTATGTTGTCTTTATTATCACCAGCAAACTTATGAGGTTCATCCAGAGAAGGAAAATTATCAGATATGAGACTATCATTTCATGATCCACATACAGACCAATCTTTCTATGTTCATTAACCAGATTAACCAAATTAAGAACATCATTATCTATTTCAAATAAAATTAAATCATTGTGGTCATTCACCCCATGTAACGACCCGCCTTCTAGACCAACGGTTGTCCCTACAAACCAACACGAGTCTTTCCAGCGCATTTTATCCTCACTCACGCGTATCTTGGGAACAACTTCCCAAGAGATCACCCATCCATAATTGCTGCCCAAACACGCTTAAATTTAGAGTTTATATGAGTTGAGCTCCAGAAAAGAATATGCATCTTGTTGGTATGAGTAGTACCTATCAAATATTTTAAGCTCTCCTCAACTATACAGTCTTATACCGGCACAGTCTCAGAATCTTCTCTTGTATGGATATGAGATCTATTCATTCATGTCCCCCTCCACTTAGAAGTCTGTCAGGAGCCGATCATTGTCTGTGCCTCCTCTTTGCACCGATGATTACTCCCCATCCTCTTCGGCCACGAGCATCACTCCCTACCCTACTGCAATAGAAATTTTTTATTTCCTTAAGACCTAAATCATTGGTCATACTGGTTAACTCAATAGAACATTTTCAGGATCAATAAAATATTTTCTTCCCAACTTCAAAAATAATCAACTGTGACGCATTCTAATTGTGAAAAAATGAGAATCGTAACTGGGGACATATCAAAAATAAAATTTTTATCGAAGTTATTTTCGGACAAAATATATATCTCGACAAAAAAAAAAATATAAAACATAAAAACCCAATTTTACTACCCTACCAAATGCGAATAAGTCAGATTAACATGAAGTAAAGTAAGGGGACTAAACACTTGTAGGGAATCCAGACAAAACATGTGTTAATGTTTACACAAATTGGCAAATTTGGTCTTTGTGAACAGTGCAAAGTCTAGTGTTGTAACTCAGTGATGCAACACTGTTGCCACAGAATCTGGGCGGATTTTATTCCAGATTTTATACTTCTAGTTTATGGCATATTTTCTATTATGAGAAGGTTGCTGATAATCTTGGATGTCTTATCTGAGTTGATGTGGCCTATTTTATTGTCATTTAATCACTTTCCTTATGTATTTGTTCTCACCCATAAAAAAAGGATTATTCTTTGATGTCTTCCATTTTTAGGTTGTAACTGCCATCTGGGAATCAGGAAATCTCTTGATTTCAGCCACAGAGGTTCGTTTTGATGACTATAGAAGGAGAGCTCAGCACTTGAAGAAGATATCGAGAAAAATATTTTCGAGCTATATAAGTTCTTCTTCAAGAAACCATTTGTTCTATTTTTCTATTCTTCAGGAGAAGAAGGTGAAGATCTACGACATGGATCGACTCAACCATTCAAGGATTTGAAGTTGGAGGATTCCAACAAAGTTGAGATTATGGAAGATACAATTAAGAGATTAGTCGAATACAAGTGTTGGTGAATTGATAAAGATGGAGTCATTGTGCTATTCGTAAATCTAGTTGCATTTGTAATAAGCTTTGCTTTTCTAATATTGGATTGTTTCTTCTCTGGGCGTGGCCTCGTGGATTAAGATTGAGGAATCTAAGTACGTTAAAAATCATCGCGTTATTTATATTTCCGCTATGTGATTGTGTTGTTTAGTTCAGTGTTACAATATTAACTTACAACACTTTAAGAATCTTAACTGTTTAAATTTACTTTAAGGCCTCAGATTCTTCAATTGGCATCAAGAGCCTTCCACTAATCCTTATTAGTGTATCCTGTTATTTCTATATTTGTTGCTAATAGGGCTGTGCACGGGACTTGGAGATTACCGAAATCGAACCGATATCTGGACCGAAATATCTCCAAACCAAAAATATCCGTTGACTTTTAGACTTTCCCCAAAACCGTACCGTACCGAAAATATTTATGGTACAGTTTTGGAGATTTTTCAAATTCCCGTACCGAGAACCGTACTGAACCACTCCGAACCGAGGACCCGAAGCTAGAACCGATTTTAAAGATTTTATATAAATACATATACATTATTTCTATGTTGTTTTTATTTTGATATTGAATTAACTACAAACTATTTGAAATTAAATTTAATATAAAGCATATTTCTGAAAAAACCATAATACTGCAACTATTATGAATTTTAAAAAACTTTGATATTAATAATAGAGTAAATCATTTGAAATTGAAATTAGTTAAATGATTAGTAAATTGCACTTAATAGAGAAACAACTAATAATACTATATTATAACAATATAAAAAAGATCATATTTTAATTTTTTTACCACATCATATAAATTATAAATATAATTTTATTGATTATGTTAAGTTGTTAAGTATGAGACATTGAGATTATAAATTTATACAAGTTTTTATTTCATGTTAATTTATAAAAATTATTAGTTAATTATATATGTTCTATGTCAATGGAAGGACAATTGCCCAAATAATAGAATGTTATTGTATTATCGAAGTTATTAAGTTTTAGAATTTTGGATTGTGTTACCTATTATAGTTTTAGTTTTTATTTTGAGACTACACTAAAAAGAGACTAGAACTCTAGAAGTATATACGTTTGGTGATTTTTATATTGATTTTCTTTTTTCTTTTTTCCCCCCAAATTTGTATATTTTATTTATGGCTAATCTCCGAATCTCCGTCCCGAACCAAATCGTACCGTCCCATCTCATTAGAACCGAATCTCCATCCCGAACCATTCCGAACTTCCAGTACGGTTCGGGACAAAGATTTTTTTCTATGGTTCGGTTCTGGAGATTTATTTTCAGAATCTCTGAACTTCGGGACGGTTCTAGAGATTTCCAAATCTCTGAACCATCTCGTACCGTGCACACCCCTAGTTGCTAACATGGACAACTATCGTGAGGGAAGCTCTATTTCTCGACAACCTCTTCTCATTGGAACAAATTTCTCTTATTGGAAGGTAAAAATGAGAGCCTTCATCAAATCTGTAGATGAATGTGCTTGGAAATCCATCATAACTGGCTGGACACCACCTACCCACGTTGTTGATGGTCAAGATGTTTCGAAAAATGAAACCGAGTGGACAACTGCTGAGGATCAGTTAGCAAATTCAAACTCAAAGGCACTCAATGCAATCTTGATGTGAGAGATGAAAATCAGTTCAAACTGATTTCTACTTGTGAAACCTCAAAAGAAGCATGGGACATCTTGCAAGTTGCCTATAAAGAAACTGAAGTTGTAAGAATGTCTAAACTCCAAATGCTCACTTCTAAATTTGAGTATCTTCGCATGAGTAAAAATGAAACCATCAGTTATTTTAATTCTAAACTCTGCGATATTGCTAATGAGTCTTTTACCTTAGGGAAATAATACTCTAATTTTAAACTTGTTAAGAAAGTCCTAAGATCTCTTCCTGAAAGATTTGCTTACAAAGCAACTGCCATTGAAGAATCAAAGGTTCTTTCAGTGTTGAAACTTGATGAATTAATAGGGTCTCTTCAAAGATTTGAAAGAGACAAAGAAAGAGAAACTCAAAGAAGCAAGTTACAAGAAGGAGAAAAACAGGGAGATTGCCTTTCAGGCTGAAACATCAGAAGAACTAACTCTTGAAACAGGAATCATTTGCCTTGCTTGCCAAGAGTTTTGGCAAATTCTTCAAACATGCAAACAAGGGTGGAAATTTTCCCAGAACTCGAAAGAGTTACGGAACTCGAAAAAGCAACATGACATTGGTAAAGGCATAAAGTGCGAGGAATGTGGAGATTTTGGGCATATTCAAGCCAAATGTGCAAATACCTTGAAAAAGAATGGAAAATCATTCACCACATGATGGAGCGATGATGATCCAGATGATGAAGAAGAAGAAGAAAATGTGAGCAATCAAGTTGCCTTCACTGCCATAAAGGAAGAGGTTGATTGTCTACACCAATCAAGTATAACTATAACTTTCCATTCACTAAAACATGTCTAAACTCTGTGTTTCTTGCAAAAGAGAACGATTCAAATAATGAAAATTCGGAGGATGAGTCCAAGTAGATGAAGATTCAAGGAATGAAGAACTGAGGAGAGTTTACCAAAAGATGTTCAAAAAATGGTTGATTGTCTACAATACAAACGAGAACCTGGAAAAGAAAGTAGTTTGTCTTACTGCTGAAAAAGATTCACCCAAAGGAGAGGTAATTAAGTTTGAAAGGTTAGCAACAAAAAGAAAAGAAGAACTAGTCAAATTAAAGATAGAACTCAGTGAGATGATGGTCTCAGTCAAAAAACTAAACACTGGTAAGGGGAGATTGGATGAAATTTTATCCCAAGGAAAAATCCATCAAGATCGTGCAAATATTGGATTTGGTTTTACTTCTAACAAAAAGTTTGCTAAAAAAAGATAAAAACTCAAAAATCATTTTTTGTTAAAGAAGGAACTTCTTTCACCAGTTGAAAAAAAAACAATGGTTTTGTTCCTATTTGTAACTATTGCAATCGTCCACGCCATATAAGACCTAAGTGTTATGGTCTTAAAAAATACTATAGGCAAGACAGGTAAAGTTTTGGGAAAATGAACCTTGAATGTGTCTGGTCTCCCTTCTCTCAAAAATATTTTGTATGTTGAAGGACTGAAAGCCAATCTTATCAGCATTAGTCAGCTCTGTGATGATGATTTACTTGTGAGATTTGATAAAAATGTGTGTGTGATTTTTGATAAAGCTGACAAATGCATTTTGAAAGGCAGTAGATCCTCTGATAATTGTTATCCTGATACATGAACAAATCCAAAGTTACAATACCTCTCTTGTGTGCAACAAATACACAAATCCTCCTTAAGTGACACTGAATTGTGGCACCAAAAGTTAGGACACATGAACTTTCATGGTATGCTGAATCTTATTAAAATAGGAGCTGTGTTAGGAGTTCCTAAACTTGATAAACATCATTCTGGTATATGTGGTCCTTGACAACTGGGAAAACAAAAAAGGGAAGCACACAAGGTGTTGCAACACCTTAGTTCATCACACTATCTGGAAATTTTGCATATGGACCTTATGGGGTCAATGCAGGTCGAAAGCATAGGAGGTAAGAAGTATGTGTTTGTGTGTGTTGATGATTTTTTCAGATTCACTTGAATAGATTTCATTAGAGAAAAATCTGACACTTTCACTGTTTTCAAAAAGTTGGTTCTTAGACTAAACAATGAAAAAGATTCCAACATTGGAAGAATCAGAAGTGATCATGGTAGAGAGTTTCAAAATGTTAATTTCTCTAATTTCTGTGAAAACCTTGGACTTTCATGAGTTTTCTGCACCCATTACACCTCAGCAAAATGGAGTTGTAGAAAAAAAGAATAGGTCTCTTCAAGAAATGGCGCGTGTTATGATTACTTCCAAGAAAATCTCTCCTAAACTGTGGGCTGAGGCTGTTAGCACTACATGCTATATCATTAATAGGGTTCATTTGCGTCCTGGTACTAAATGACACCCTATGAGATTTGGAAAGGTAAAAAGCCCAATGTCAATTATTTTCACGTGTTTGGATGTGTGTGTTATATTCTAAATGAAAGGCAACATCTTGGTAAGTTTGATTCGAAAAGTGATGTGAGAATTTTTCTCGGATATTCTATGAATAGCAGAGCTTATAGGTTTACAACATGAGAACTCGAACTATCATTGAATCTATAAATGTTGTTGTTGATGATACTAAAGATTTTGCAGAAATATCCAAAGAAAAAGATGAAAAAGGAACAGTTGAAGCTAAGTTCAATAGGACTGATGAAGGTGTAACTAACGATGTTACAACATCTGATCCCACACTAGAGATAGATGCTGAAGGAGACCCAGAGCCAGATGCAGATGAAGCCACTGAGTTTGATATCTTTGATCAAATCAGAAAAGAACCACCAAGTAAAATAAAGAAAAATCATCTAGTTGATCAAGTAATTGGGCAAGTATCAGATGGCATTAGAACAAGAGGTAATGAGAAGGTCAACTACAGGGAAATGGTAAGATTTGTCTGCTTTACTTCTCTCATTGAACCGAAAAATGTTAAAGAAGCTCTTGTTGATGAGTATTGGGGAAATGTCATGCAATAAGAACTAGAAATTTTAAAGAAACAATGTATGAGATCTTGTTCCTAGGCCTGAGAGCTCTAATGTTATTGGAACCAAGTGGATTGATGAACTTGGTAATATAAATAGAACAAGGCTAGACTAGTGGTTCAAGGCTACACTCAGGTGGATCGAGTGGACTTTGATGAAACTTTTGCCCATGTGGCTAGGCTTGAGTCCATAAGACTTTTTCTTGCTATTTCTTGTGTTCTTAAAATCAAATTGTTTCAGATGGAAGTCAAAAGTGCCTTCCTAAATGGTTTTCTTAATGAGGAAGTATTTGTTGAACAACTGAAAGGTTATGAAAATCCCCATTTTCCCAACCATGTTTTTAAATTGAAAAAGGCTCTGTATGGGTTGAAGCAAGCTCCTCGGGCTTGGTATGAAAGGTTGCCTACCTTTCTGTGTGAAAAAGGTTACAAAAGGGAAAGTGTTGATAAAACTCTATTCATCCAAAAATTTAAGAATGGTATCACGATTGCTCAAATTTATGTTGATGACATAGTGCTTGGATCAACTTCTAAACAAAAGCTTGATGAATTTGTTGGTTATATGTCTTCTGAAATGAGCATGGTAGGTGAGTTGAACTATTTTCTTGGTTTACAAGTTAAATAGTTTGACAAATGGATTTTTATCACTCAGAATAAATATGTCAAGAACCATGTCAAAAGATTTGGGTTGGACAATAAAAAGCACATGAAAACTCCCATGGGGATAATGATAAATTGTCCAAAGATGAGGGTGGAACTCCTATCGATCCTACTCTTTACAGGAGTATCATAGGAAGTCTTTTGTATCCCACTACTAGCAGACCTGATACTAGCTACAATGTTTGTGTTTGTGCAAGATATCAGTCTTGTCCTAAAGAGTCTCATTTGAAAACTGTGAAAAGAATCATTCGTTATATAAATGGGACCATTGATTTTGGCATCTTGTACTCTTTTGATACTAACACTAACTTGGCTGGTTTTAGTGATTGCGCATGCGGATTGGGCAGGTGATGTTGATGACAGATAAAGCACTATTGGAGCTTCTATCTTGAAATAATTTGGTTTCTGGTATAATAAGAAACAAAACTGTTTCATTAACTAATTGATGAATCGAGTATATAGCATTAGGGAGTTGTTGTTCCCAAATGTTATGGATGAGACAAATGTTGGCTGATTATGGGGTTGAAGAAAAAGTTATTACTGCTTACTGTGATAATTCTAGTTCCATAAATATTTCTAAAAACCAGTGTAGCATTCCAGAACAAAATACATCGATATTCGACACCACTTTATTAGAGACTTGGTAAAGAATAAAGTTGTTACCATTGATTTTGTAACCACTGAGAAACAAATTGCTGATATTTTCACCAAAGCACTGGACTTTCAAAGGTTTAATTCCCTAAAACAGTATTTGGGTTTCTGTGCTTTCTAAACAGTGTGGGTTTTAGTGTTGCAACACTATATGCATCATTATTCTTCTTGATGTTTTGCAACCTCTTTTGATCTTAATTCTTTTGCATTAGTCATTGTGCATTTTTAAGATATATTCATTGGATTATTTCTGTTTTAATGATCTGTCTCAGTTGAGTATTCTTTTGATTTAACTCTTGCCTAAAAATAATTGTGGATCAAATTGCAAATAGAATGATTTTTCCCATATGAATGATGTATTTTTTAAAAGCCTTTGACGGAAAAAGCGGCATATCATTGAGTGTGAAAGCTATTCGGTTGTGAATTATTCTCTGCTCTTTTACATGTTTGAATTGTTATGATCTTCTGAGAAAGAGCTACCAATGATTTGGAGTGAAATTTACCGACTGGCTAAATGTTCTCATGCTGATGCCTTTCACTCAAAAGAATTTTAAATGGGAAAAGGATTTTGATCCATTAACTTTGTATGGTGGTGTTTTTGAAAAAGGTGGTACAACACTGGGTTACAACACTAAAACGTCTGAAGCCTTTTATTCTTGTCAGAAATAAATTCATCATTCTAAGCATCCTTCAGGATCATATTTTGGGCTTATGGAAAATATTTTCTCATTTATTTCAAGTGGTAAATTATTTTTGGAAATGATTTTTCCTTAAATTTGTCTCTAATAAAAAGTATTGTTTATCGGTGCTTATTTTGGAACAAATGCACACCTTGATTTATGGACTTTCCCCAAAAATATTTGAATTTCAAATTTGCGCTTGGGAAATTTTATGGAAACTACCATTTTAGCCGCCTAGTGTATCTCTTTAATTATGGGAGTTATATCTCTCTCCTATATATTCTCATTCTTGGTATATTTTTGAAACAATGCTTTCTTAAATTTCTTACAGACGGTTATACTTGCTATCTCTCACCCAAATCTTCCAGAATATCTTGTGTCCCTTTTTGCTGGATTTTCTCTCAGATTCCCAAAGATAGTTCGAACAAGAGATCAAATACTTAGAGAATTGAGGGAAGTTGTGCAAAATCGAGAGAGAAACAGAGGAAATATTGTTCCTCGAAACCCTCCTCCTGTCCGAGCTTGAATCGCTGCAGGTGAAATTTCTGGTGTAGAAACATCACAAGGACAACCACTCGGAGTCGACTTGAACAACTCGCCTCTTGTTGATCCAAACCCTGGTTCTCGTGGGTTTATTGAAAGTTCTCCCCCTGAGGAACAAGAACATGGGTTGTCTACCATGGGAAATGAACCTTCAAGGTTGTCTCATCCCTCAAGCGTGTTCGACCTGCATATCAAAGCTTTGAGAAGACATATGCTTGCAAAAAGAAAAGAAGAGAACCACCCCAAAAAGTTGCGGAGAAAGAAGTTCCTACTGTTAGGAAACGGGGTGAGATATCTAAGAAACCATCGAAAAAGATTATTAGGCAGATGGTGTTCACAGACTCCGAAGATGAAATCCCCAGGGAAGACCCTCTTGAAAATCTTCCTGTTCCAGATGTTGGGAATGAGCCCACAGAAAATGGTTCCTCTTTGAATGATGATGATGAAAGCACCGAGACTGAGATGGTGAAGGATGTTGGTGGACCTTCAAACCCTGCTTCTAAGGATGTTGACACCAGTGTTGAAACATCAGGTTCTCACACTGACACTGAAAACTCAGACCATGAATCTTCAGACTCTGAGCTTGAGGATAGCAAAGGTATATTTGTTGCATTCTATACTGTTGATAATAGGAAGTTACGGGAAACCGTGGTTCAAAGGGAAATTTTGTGCGAAAGGCCAATTAAAATAGAGGATCATCTTAAATATGGAATTCTACCTCTTCTTGAAGAAATGGAGTTGTTTGGGTCTGTTACAAACATTGGGCCATATGTGGATAGGGTTGTTAAGGAATTCTATTGCAATCTTCCCTTTAGGTTTGATGATGAGGACTCTGCGAAATATGGGTCGGTTTGGGTAAGGAAGAAGGTGTACTCCTTCACCCCGGAGGATATAAATGATGTTCTTGATGGGAATAATGCACCCAATGTTAATCTTCCTTCTGATATGGATGTAATTGCTAATGTTCTGAGTGGAGGAGTTGTGGGAGTTTGACCTACCAAGAAAGAAAAATTTAAGGCCAAGGACTTGACCAAGAAGTACACTCTACTGCATAAAATTGCACTTTGTAACTGGACTTCAAGCAATGATACCTCCTCAGTTACCACGGATCAAGCAGTCCTATTGTACTGCATTGGAACCAAGAATCCTTACAACATTAGGAAGCTAATTTTCGACATCATTGGAACTCATGTTGGTTACCCCAGTATGTATGGTATCCTTTCATTCCCTTCTTTAATTTACAAAGTGTTTGTATCTCAGGGTTTTAAAAAGAAGGATTATGAGGACCTCGTTGTTGTTCCTACTCCCATCTCTATCTATGTCAAGATCCTCAAAAGTGACAAGATCAATGACCTTGTACTCTCTTCTCCTGCTGCTGCTACTAGTGGTGCTTCTTCCAGTGTTCCAACACCTGGAAATTCTGCTCTTGAAACACGCATTCTTGCTGAAATTTCTAAAGCAGAGCATTAGATAAAATTTTGGACCTCTAAAAAGTTGGAAGCACAGAACTTCCTTCAGCAAATTTGTACCCCAGCTTCTACTTTGGCACATGTTGCTCAAAAAAGGGGAGTTGACACTGGCCTTGCTGACTTGGCTGAAGCAACTGCAATAGATGAAGGGGCGCACTCTAAGAGAGAGTCCAGTGATGAGGATGAAGCTAATTCTGAGGGGAAGTTTGAGTATGATGATGAGGAAGATGATGTGGCTGACTCTGAGGGGGAGTCAAAGGATGAAAGTGGAGATGATTAAGTCAGTAGCATACTTATGTTTATCTTTATTTTGGTTTGAATGATAAACTTGTTCTATTTTGGATAAATTGATTGGATGCTCTTTGAACTATGTATGCTTGTTATTTTGATTGTGCTAACATTGCAGGATTTAATTCTAAGTGTTGCATCACTTAAGATTTTTACTTTTTCCTGCGTGGTATGTTTTGACCAAAAGTGCCAAAGGGGGAGATTGTTAATGTTTACATAACTTGGCAAATTTGGTCTTTATGCACAGTGCAAAGTCGGGTCTTGTAACTCTGTGATGCAACACTGTTGGCACAGAATCTGGGCTGATTTTTTGCCAGATTTTATGCTTCTAGTTTATGGCATATTTTTTATTATGAGAAGATTGCTAATAATCTTGGATGTCTTATCTAAATTGATGAGGGCTATTTTATTGCCATTTTATCACTTTTCTTATGTATTTGTTCTCACCCATAAGGAAATGATTATTCTTTGTTGTCTTCCTTTTTTAGGTTGTAAACCATTGGGAATAATGAAATCTCTTGATTTTAGCCACAGAGGTTTGGTTTTGATGACTATAAAAGGAGAGCTCAGCACCTTGAAGAAGATATCGAGAAAAATATTTTGGAGCTATATAAGTTCTTCTTCAAGAAACCATTTGCTCTATTTTTCTATTTTTCGAGAGAAGAATGTGAAGATCTACGGCGTGGATAGACTCAACCGTTCAAGGATTTGAAGTTGGAGAGATTCCAACAAGGTTGAGATTGTGGAAGATACAATCAAGAGATTAGTCGAATGTAAGTATTGGTGAATTGATAAAGAGGGAGTCTTTATGCTATTCGTAAGTCCAGTTGTATTTGTAATAAGTTTTACTTTTCTAATATTAGATTGTTGCTTCTCTAGGCATGGCCTCTTGCATTAATATTGAGGAATCTAAGCATGTTAAAAATTATCGTGTTATTTCTATTTTCGCTCTGTGAATGTGTTGTTTGGTTCAGTATTACAACATTTACTTACAACACTTTAAGAATCTGAACTTTTTAAATTTACTTTAAGGCCTCAGATTCTATCAACATGTTTTCCAGACACAATTAAAAGAGAATCTAATTATAAAGAAATGGGGTCATCACCTAGGACAGACAACTATGTATTACATTAGGAGACAAATACATTAAACAAACTCACGATACAACAACAACTCGAAACATTAAACTATTCAACACCCAAAGCGTTTTAAAACTCCATTAACATTTTCAAAAATGCTTACCATAATCGGTTGCCAACATTCCAATAGGGGAACCATTTTCATCCTATTTTCGTATTTTCCAACCCATTGAAATATGCTCAACAAATCCACCTCCAAATTGTTGAATCAAACTCGGATTTAGCCTTTAAGGATTATATGTCGCGTAGGGTTTAAGTTTTGAGTGAGGAATTTCTGATCTTTAGGGCTTTGGAGAGCATGTGCCAAGCATGTGTGTGGGGTATTTGAGTGGGAACTAGTTGGTCTCACATGATTTGATGATACTTCCCTTACAAATCCAGCGTGCGTTGCACGTGAGGGGATATTCCAAGCATATTCCATCGCCGGTGAACAAAACATGCATGGTTTGGTGTAATTTTCGTTGAGTTGAAGGGGGATAAGTGGAACTCAAAAATATTTATGTGGTTAAGTCGAAAACATGAATAGTTCATGAGGCAAAGTGTAATTATCTTAATTTTTAGTGCAAATTAAAGTCCAACAATTTGCTTGTGTAATTATGGGCCATCTTTGGCTATTGCGGTTGTGGACAAGAACCAAAAAAACTTGAATGCGGTGGGCTCTGGTTCTGAGGCCCACCGAGAATTATGAGTACCTTATGTTGGAACTGTCGTGGGCTTGGCAACCCACGAACAATTCAAGTATTATTGGACCTAGTCCAATGGAAAAGGCCATCCTTTGTATTTCTTATGGAAACTATGATCAATAAAAATAAATTGGAACATATCAGAATTAAGCTAGGATTTGAGGGTCTTCTTGCGGTTAGCAGTACGGGACATAGCGGAGGATTAGCTCTACTTTGGAGAAAGCAAACTATGGCAGACCTGTTGAGCTTCTCCTTAAATCATATTGATATTGTGGTTCGTTTGGAAAATCAGCCCGTTTACCGGCTTACAGGCTTCTTTGGCTTCCCGTAGAAACAAAAGAAGACAGTCTTGGGATTTCCTCATTAATCTTTCAATTTAGTCTCCGCTCCCTTGGTGTTGTATTGGGGATTTTAACGATCTTTTATCCTTTACTTTAAACAAAAGGTACAGTTGAACATCCCCATGGTCCGATTTTCGGGTTTTAGAGAAGCAGTTGATGATTGTGGATTGGTCGACTTAGGTATGTTGGGCTATCCATTTACTTGGGAGAGAGGGCGGGGTTCTTCACACTGGGTAGACGAGCGTCTGGATAGAGGGCTAGCAAATCAGAGATGGTGCTCGATTTTTCCAAATTATAAAGTGCGGAATCTCGAAGGTTCAGAAATTCCGATTTGAAAATGTCTGGCTAAGAGAAAAAGATTGTAAGCGCATGGTGGATATTGGATGGAATAAAGGGATTGAAGGAAATCGTTGGTCGATCAAGTGGAGAGGAGTTGTTTAAATGGGGTGAGTTATTGCGAAATCCTTTTCGAATAGGATCGGTGAAACTAAGAATAAAACGAGAGATTTTCGTGACGAAGAGATTCGATCCCCATAGAAGAATTCAAAAAAGCGCAAAAACAATATAATAATCTACTTGCCCAACATGAGGACTTTTGGAAGCAACGGGCCAAATTATTTTGGCTTAAAGGGAGGGACTCGAACTCAAAGTATTTCCATGCGTAGCTTCAACGAAAAATGGCATAATACGATAACTCGATCAAGGGCGGTGAGGGTGCATGGTTAACTTGGGAAGAAGGGCTTGGTAATCATATAATAAGTTATTTTGTGGATATTTTCACTTCTACAGGGAGTATTTGCGAACCAATAACTGATTGTGTGAAGCCTCGAATTTCGATTACAAAATGTGGAGTCACTGGAACCATTTTCAGATTTGGAGTTTAAAGAGGCTTTATTCTCTATGCATCCTGGATAAATCGCCTTAATTTAGATGGTATGAATCCAACCTTTTTTCAAAAATTCTGGGATATCACGGGTCCTGAATTAATAGCAGCGTGTCGTTCTTTTATCACTTCCTGTTCGTTCCCGGAGAATTTTAACGACACAAATATTGTGCTTATCCCGAGGAAGAATAACCCAGAATTGGTTACTGATTTAAGACCAATTGCTTTATGCAATGTGGCTTATAAGGTAATTTCGAAAGCTCTAGCAAATCGGTTGAAAAAAGTCCTTCCAGGAGTTATTTCTGAATTTCAAAGTGCGTTCGTGCCTAAGCGACTCATATATGATAATATAATGGTTGTGTTCGAGATAAACCATTATTTAAAGCGGAAGAGACAGGGCAAACACGGTGTGGCTGCTCTTAAGATAGATATGAGTAAGGCATACGATCGTATTGAGTGGAATTATCTTAAAGCCATGCTTATTAAACTGGGTTTCCATTCGAAGTGGGTTGAACTCATGATGTTATGTGTTTTGACAGTGAAGTATATAATTATTCATAGGGATTTTGAATCAGACGTGTTTACTCCGAATCGTGGGCTCAGACAAGGTGATCCCTTATCACCTTATCCTTTTATTTTGTGTGCGGAAGGTCTTTCGTCAATTATTCAGAATTTTGAAGATAAAGGTTGGATTCATGGGTGTAGAATTGTGAGAAACGCGCCTAGCGTGTCTCACTTGTTTTTCGCGGATGACTGCTTTCTATTTTTTAGAGAAAATCGAGATGAATGCTTAAGAATACAATCGTGCCTCGAGTTGTATGTTGTTGCTTCAGGTCAGCAAATAAGCTTTCAAAAATCCTCCATTTCCTTTAGCCATAATACTTGTCCAGAGGAAATAGAGGGCATTTGCAGGCAGTTGAATGTTTCCCCTACGTCAAATCATGGTTCGTACCTTGCCTTCCTTCATTAATAGGGCGTAATAAGAAAGAAATATTTGCTTTTATTAAAGATAAAGTTTGGAGTAGATTACAAGGTTGGAGGAGAAAACTGCTATCAAGAGCGGGAAAGGAGATTCTTTTGAAAACTATTGCTCAAGCGGTGCCCATCTATGCGATTAGTATCTTTTTATTGCCTCTAGAATTGTGTTCAGAATTGGAGAAAATGATGAATTCTTTTTGGTGGGGAAAAGGTGAAGATTCATCACGAGGCATTAAATGGATGGCATGGGACAAGCTTTGTGTGAGTAAGAGGAAAGGGGGACTTGGTTTCAAGAGGTTACATGATTTTAATATAGCTCTGTGGAAAACAAGTTTGGAGATTACTGTCGAATCAGGAGTCATTTGTGGGTCGATTTTACAAGGCAAAATATTTCCCAAATGTTGAGTTACATGAGGCAAAATTAGGATCTAATCCTAGTTATGTGTGGAGAAGCATCCTAGCAGCTAGAGAACTGGTTGTTAAAAACAGCAGAAAGAAGGTTGGGGATGGGAAGAATATTGATGTGTGGAGAGATCATTGGCTACCAGATGTCAATGCATTTGTTACCTCTGAGTCTAATAATATGGGGCATATTGTGGTTCAAAATCTGATGAAAAATGACGCATTGCAATGGGATGAGGATATTATCAAGGATATTTTCAATACTAGAGACCAAGAACTAATCCTTACCATCCCTCTAAGTGAAGGAAATAATGGAGATATGTGGCAGTGGACAGCAAACAGGAAGGGGTGCTACTCGGTTAAATCAGGCTATAAGGTGTTATGTGAAAACTCTATAGAACAGTTGGATTTCTCTCAGATGTTTGATTGGAAGAGCCTTTGGAAGTTGAAAGTGCTAGCAAAAGTTAAGAGTCTAGTGTGGAGAGCTGCTCATAATTCTTTACCAACTAAAGAAAGACTTCTCTCAAGACGGGTATATGTATCAAGCTTATGTCCTGTATGTAATTTAGGGAATGAAAATTCTCTACATGTTTTCTTCCTTTGTCCATTTGCCAAAAGATGTTGGGATTTGCTTTGGACATTTCTATTAGTTCAATCGATCGCATACTTTCTTGTCCAGTTTTAACGAGTTTGGAGAGGGTTTCAGCATATATGAAGAAACAGGTTGCTATGATCTTTGTGGGGATTATGGTCTAACAGAATAATATTATTTGGAAGCAGAGCTTTAAATCCCCCACCCAAATTGATAAACTTTGGAAGCTCTCTTCTATTTAAGTGGGAAGTTGCACAAATGGTGGAGCTAGGTGATTGGAATATCCTTCCATCGTGATGATGTCTTTGTCAAGTGGCAAATACCACAAAAAATTGGATAAAATGCAATGTTAATGCGGCTTTGTTTGCTTGACAGAGGTAAGGTGGGCTTTGGGGAGTGATTAGAGATTGTGAGGCTAACTTCTTGGCAACAATTCATGGAGGCTTGGCTGGTCCTTTAATCCCAGTTGTTGAGGCGGGCATCGAGAAGTCCTAAGTCGGCAAAAGAACAAATGGAGAAATAACTGATCATCTTAGAATTTGATTCACTTGGTTGTGATCAAGGCTTTGAGGAAGAAACTCAAAGATATCTCATATTTTGCGATTTGATACAGAGAGCGGGAGTTAATTGAAAATATGCAAAACATAAAGTGTGTTTTTGTTAGATGTTTAGCGAATATTGTTGCATATGTGTTAGCCCGAGCAACAAATTCAATGTCGATGTCCTGTTCCACCCCTTTTTATTTGTAATGATTTGCGCTCAATCTGCTTTGAATTAATGAAATCTTTCATCTTGTTTTCAAAAAAAAAAAAAAAAAAATACATATATGTGCAATGTGCACAATCATAGAGTATTTGATGCCAATTGTAAAACAAAATACCTCAAATTTTGCGGCAACAACATTATTGCCAAACTACGATTACATATCTATCAAAATCGAACTATAAACCAATCACATGACGAGTAAATTGTAAATTTGATCAAATTAGGTCTAAATCCTAATTTTCCGAAAATCGATTATATTTATGTAATAATCTCTCCCTTTGATCCTCCACATGCTTTCTCAGCATCATAAGGTTGTTGGCTTGCCCATTTTGCCCTTTCTTCCTCCTTAGTCTTTCCCCATAACACAAAATAAAGCCCTCCAACTAGAAGAAGTGCTCCCAAAACACTGTCACATGTTTGATAAACAAGAAATCAGTATACTTTAATTAGGTCAGATGTGTAATAACTATATGCCACATGTCCTGTTTGGTCTCAGAGGGGATATTTGGCAGTAACTGTTATCAATAATAGTCCTGTTAAAATTAGGATCTGTTAAAAATCCTGTAAGTTTCAAAAAACTATCAATTTTGATCTTTTGAAATTTGCCAGAAAAATCCTCATGTCCATATTTCTAGTCAAACTTACTGATGTTGAAACCAATTTTACTTATGTGACTGAATATGCTATAAGAAGTTGGTATGTCGACTTGGATAAAATCTAGAAAAAAAAACTAATTTAGAAGATGTCCACATAAGCGACATTGATTTCCATATCAAAGAATGTGGCTGAAAATGCGGGCACATAGATTATTTCTGCAAATTTCCAATTTCTTGCAATCAAATTAATAACTGAAATATAAAGTTTTTTTGAATGTTACAGGACCAAAATTGTAATATACCCATAAATTAATTAAGATAATTAAGTGTAATATAATCACCTTCCAAAACTAATAATTTCTCCCAAGACGAATGCCGATATAATAATTGTAAAGACCATGATCATAGGAGTGGTCATGGCTAGGAAAACAGGACCTTTCTTCTCAACAACCCATGTTTGAAGGTAAAATGTAACACCAGTCACCACTATTCCCTGTCAAAGAGATCACATATGTAGACTTTTAGTTAATCAATATGAATTTCTTGTATGTCCTAATTTTTTTTCTTGTAATTAATAATGATAATTTATTTTGTTTGCAAATTAATGTTGAAGAAATTAGGTTATTAAGGAATTAAGAAAAAAAAAGGCTCACACAGTAGGCTACTGAGAGAAGTCTGATGTTCCATCCAAGTTGCCACTCGTTAGGGTCCCTTGTAAAAGCAATAGCAACTATGAATGACTGTACTGTGCTTAAAAAGCATTGCAGAGTTGTCAACAGCAACTTTGAAGGGTAACTTTTTAGCACTCGGCCCTGTAACCATATTTATTAATTATAAAGAATTAAAAATATATATTGAATATGAGCAAAACAAATTAAGTTTCATGGAAAAATTATTGTCTCTATGATCCTTCCTTTTTTTTTTTTTTGGAGTAATCATACATGCATCCTGAAATTCATTACCTGTTACTCAAATTACGATAACTATCTAGTTTAATTACAAAAAAGTCGAGTAATCTTTCAAAATTACAGGTAACCCCTCGAATCATTACAAATACCCCCTTCATGTATCAGGGAGGTGCAATTTGTAAAACATAAACAAACATCAAAGAAATATTCATATTTTGAAAGATATTAATAATTGAACTTTATTATAATCGATCGAAACCTTAAATGGGAGTTTTTGTAATTATATACGGTGACATTAATTACTTAGGGAGTATTTGCAAACTTTATATAGAAAAAAGCTTCTCGGTAGCGATTGGATATAGTTTCATTTTGAAAATTTTCATTTTGCTAGAGAATAGTGGTGAAAAAGAATTTGGGAAAAAAAAGTTGAATTTTGAGAATATGATTGGATGTGAGATGAAAAAGTAATGATGAGAGTTGATTTGACTTAAAAAGAGTAAAATAAGGATTGAATGTGATTGATAGTTAGAAATGTGTGAGTAAGTGAATAGTGAAATTTGTGGGAGAATGTGTAATAATGATTAGTTTTTATGAAAAAATGTGTAGATGTGATTGATAAGAGAAAAAGTGAAAGTGAAGGAATAGTATATTTTTTGAAAATTTTCATAAACAATGTATTTGGTCAAAATTTTTCCAAATGAACGAAAATGAATTCTCATTGACATCCAATCGCGGCCTCGGCTTACGTGGAAAAAATAGCTATTTTTTTCCACTTGAAGCTGAGAAGCACTTTTTTCTTAGTTTATTGGGATTAATGTTAAAAAAAGATTAATTAGTTTTGATTGATAAAGATGGGATAAGATAATGATACCTGTAATACTAGCCACAAAGCCCAAAATAAGTTGGAAAGGAGCATGAGAAAGACACCCTTTATCCAAGTATTGGGTGAAGGAACATGTTGTTGAAGTTGTTGTAAATGGTTGTTTATTAAGTGATGGTGCAATAAAATCTTCAAAAAAGGGCCTCTATAGAAAGCAATGGTTGCTACTCCTCCCATGCAAAGTGATACTCCACCAATTTTCATCATTCCAGGGCTTGTCCTAATGTTCACCTTCTCCATCCTGTACTTGTAAACCCACTCAACATTATTCATTAATTATTAATCACATGTAATCACAAAAATATTTATATATTTTACACTACAGAAAAACTTACAGTTTATCTACAGAAATGATTTTGTCACTAAATTTTATAGTTACCTATCTGACGAATAATAACAGAACTAAAATATATTTGTTTTCTTAAATTATATCAACCAATTACTGACAAATTAACAAAATTTTTAAATTTATCAACAAAAATATTATACTTATGTATTTGCCAACAATTTTATAATTTTTGGTAATATTTACCTACAACGATTTTACCAATACTTTACGATTATTTTAATACGTACCTCTGATTTTTCTGTAGGTAATTTGAAGATATGTAGGTAATTTGGTTTTTTCTTATAGTGCTTAATTAGTTCATTAAGATATATATCAATTGCCAATATAATAATTTAAAAAGTTATATCTGAATTGATTTTTTTTTCTTTTGTGGAAGTAGTGAATCTAATGAATGACAACAAATTCTTATTAAGGGCCCATTCCGTATGATAAAGATGTTTGCTTTATTCCAATATATAAAAAATGCATTTGATTGAAAAATATAGATATGGCTTATGAGGTGATGATGGGATTGAGGAGGAAAATAAATTGTCATATTATATTATACTTTAGAACAATTATTTACCTTTTTTATCAGGAGACTATCAATAGTATTTTACTAATTTACTTTAGTTCCTAAGTTTACAATTACAAGTGTCGAGTGATATGTAAAGCCAAGAGATAGGCTCAAGTTTCATTGGAGATTGAGTACTATTGAAAGTTTAATTTCTGTAGAGTTCTTTAAGTTAAATTAAGCTTAATTAAATTATAGTAAATTTTAATGTAGTTGTTCTACATCAAAAAGTATGGTCAGTAGTTTTTTTTACCTTAGTAAAACAGCAAGAAAGAAAGTTATAACTGGAAGGGTATTGGAAGTTGCAGCACCCAAAGATGCAGAAGTATATTTCAAAGCTACACCAACAATATCTAAGCTCATTGTAATCCTGCAAAAAACACCACAAAGATATAGGAAATTACATTACCTTCAAACTATGAACATATATAGATTATAAACACTATATATATATGGGATAATTATAAAAGTTATCCCCGATGTTTAGGGTAATTATAAAAAAAAAACTTAGAAAAGTTTCAAAATTACAAAAACATTGAGGCTTGATTCTATCTTAGATGTAACTTGTAAGGAGGTAGCTGTAATATTTTTACAAATACAAATGGGATGTTTGAAATATTTTTGCTTATGAACGAGATAAAGTATAGAAAACAGTGTAATACATAATCAACCTCAAATTTTTTTGTAATTTTAAAAAATCTATGAGTTTTTTGTTGTTAGCTCAAACATTTGGGTAGTTTTAGTAATTATTCCTATATATATACATACAGAGAGAGAAAGATACATCTTAATGAACTATATAGGGAAAATCGGGCATATACCCAAATAGACTCAGCATGAAAATCTTGATGAAGATTGAGAATGACAATGGTGGAGCACTTTTCCTGCAAACCCAAATTAGTCACTATATTTCAGTAATGCTACCAAAATTATTCACCAGAATAATTGCCATAAAAAATAGACACAAAGATGACTCTAAACTATAAGAAAATGGTACCCAAAAAAAGGCAGTTGAGAATCAGAAGTTGGTAAGTAGTATTTGCAAACAGCTCAATGAGAAATTGAAAGTGTTTGGTCAACAAGAATCGCAAAAATATATTTTATTTGTTTATAAAAAATCAAACAAGAAGCAAAATTAATTTAAAGCACTTATCTCCATTTTTAGACTCTTATAATCAAATAATGTAGAAGTTCGTATTTGGAAACACTAAAAAGTAATTTTTTTTAAGCCAAAATTAAGCTGAGAAAACACTTTTAAGTGTACAGATGTTTCTCTAAATATATATATTACACATAATATTGACATATATATGACCGTACCGTTCGAGGAAGATGGCAATTGGTGCTAAAAAAAGAGTAGCAGTAGCTTGTCTGTAGAAAACAAACACATAAGTATTCATTCCCACGTCAAATGCAAGCTTTGTTAGCAAGAAATAGCCAGCATATATCATTTGTATGCAAATAACCGCCATCAATGCCTTGTTTTCCTCCATTACAAGCTTATTACTCTTCTTCTACACTGTATTAATATATTTTGTGTGTGGAGATATATATATATATATAGGTAAATTTGTAATTCCAAAAAGATTAATTGGGAAATAATATGCACACAAAAAGTTCTCTGCAAATTGAGGTATATATACAGAGTTCTCTGTAAGTGTGAACACGGACCTCAGAAAAGCCCACGTGATGGATCGAGAGAAGAAGCAAATTTATGTACAAATAAAAGAAATATAGTAGTTAATATATTCTAAAGCGTGGAGACTAGCTTTTCCAAATTGATTTAGTTTCATTACATCGCTATAGGTGCATTTTTAATCAATTCTGGAACACTGTAGAAAAGTTGTGATGGTGATGTAGAGATGTCAATAAGGGCTCAGGGAACCCTAAAAATTTGAGAGATGAGCATATATTTTATCACAAAAACTCTTGTCGGATCGTGGAACGGGTCTTTTCCGTTAGACGGATCCAACCCGATTATGCACCAGTGGTATGTTTGTACTATTCTGGATAGTCTTTGCATTCGAAAAATATTAGTAGTTCCCGAAAAAGTATTTGTAGTTCCCTGGAGAGTATTTTAGTAGTTCTCTGAATATAATTAACGTTTTCTCACGAAAAGTATTAGTAGTCCCTCAAAAAAGTATTAGTAGTAGCGATGAAATGTATTAGTAATCTCTAGAACAGTTTTTTCATAATCCTCTTGAAAAATATTTATTTTTTTCATCAAGAGTATTATTATTCCTACTAAAATATATTAGTCTTATTTAAAAGTATTATGTTGTTCGATTAAATGTATTTTAGTATTCCTCTTTAAAAGTCATAAAAAGTATCGATGAGTTCTCTATAAAAGTATTAGTTCTTCCCCAAAAAGTATCGGTAATTATCATGAAAAATATTTGGTAGCACCCTTAAAAATATTATTTTTCCCTCCGAAAAGTATTAGTAGTCCTCCTAAAATGTATTAGCAACTCTCTTAAAATGTATTAGCACCGCCAACGGATGTGGTATTGGTACTTGTCTTGCGAGGTACATTGGGTGGGGTCAATGGGTTGGATATTTGGATCCGTCTAACAAATTAGATCCATTAGACCGTCGACGGAGACTACCAAATCTAATCTTTCATCTTATTTATCAATTATCATTTAATCTTAGCAAATTATAATTGATTAAGATGAAGGAATATGATAATATGATCCATGATTTCATTGAAAAAATTTAGATTGTTGATATGATCCATGTGATTAATTTGGTACTTTAATGTATATATCTTTGATGCATTGGTTTGAAAAACACTGCTTTGTGCTATTACTAAATAAACATTATTACGAAACTAAAAACACATAATTCTACAACTAAAACACATAATTCCATGACAAGATGCTATCAGAGACATATAGATCTTTGAAAAAAACATAACGGCCCGGACAAATGTTTGAAAATCTTGTACAAATTCTAATACCTTAGAACACAATTTAGAACTCGATAAAAAAACAACATGCATAAGCGATTGAACGCAAAAAAAAGCTCACCAACTTGCCCTTAAGCAAATCTCCATATTTCTCTGGCCGTTTCTTCCACCGAAAAGACGAGTTGTCGATAATATGGCGATTAAACCTCTTGACATCAAAGGTCACCGAGAAAGATGTGCTCGCTCTTACAAATCGGGAAGAAAAACTCAAACACACTATACATTAGGGTCTTGGTAATTAATGAAAAGATTTGAGAAAACAATGAGATTAATTACCAAGATTACTTACCATGTCAAAGTTGTTCAATTTATCGGAGCTCGGGTCACCGAGCTCGTGTCGAGTCCTGCACAAAACGATCGATACACAGAATTCTATAGCTAAACACACGAGAATTCTATATCTAAGTTCACATGATTCCAAATCAAATATACCTACACACACGAGAATTCTATAACTAAACACAGAATTCTATAGCTAAACACACGAGAATTCTACATCTAAGTTCACATCATCCAAAAGGGCAAAGGCGAGCAAGGAAATGCAACACATAAACTATAAACACATTATTATATACAAACACACATAATTCTATATCTAAGTTCACATGATTCCAAATCAAATATACATGCCCCCACAAATTATATCTCATTCAACAATCCCCCAAAATTAAAACCCACATAAAATAGAACATTATACATGCCCAAGAGGCTAAAAATAATCCCTCCTTAACACGGCAATTGCTCTATTCAAGGCGGTTGTAATGTTTAATAACATGATCAACTATCCCAACATACATAAAAATTTTGCCAGGACCGATTACAAAGTCCGTAAATTGGTTAAAAATATCGGCAACTACTTCATTGCTCGGCGAATTAATCAAACAATCCAATAGCCTCACATAATCAGTAACAAAATTAGGCCGATGAAAGGAATCGGGTATCGGAAAGAGAGAGAAAAATCACGGGATATGAATAAGAATCGATCTGATTACCAAATTCAAAAATTAGGGGTTTACAATTATATCATTGGAATAAAAAGACAGATTACTTTCATACCCTTGTTTGCCACTACCATGACTAAAATAGATGGGTAAAATCACGGACCATTGAATATTAAATCAAATGGTCAGATGTGATCTCAAATGTTAACTTACCAAAGCGCAGTGGTCTCATTTGATCATATGCCTATATATATATATATATATATATATATATATATATATATATATATGTATGCGCGCGCGCAGAGATTGGATAAGGATTTTCTTAATCCAAAAAAGTGTTATTCGCATTTTCATAAACAATCAATCTTAAACCATATATAAGTACCCAATTAAGTGACTTAGTACTGATCAATTTTCTTCACAAACATATAAACAAATCAAAATTTTGACCCAGATTTTCACGTGTAGAACATGTTGTGGAGCAGTAATTCAAGTTATATTTTATTCAATGCTAGCTACATAAAAAGATGCCTCTTTTTTTTCAGTAATTGGATTCCAAAGGCACAATATCTTATGCCAATTCTGTTTTCCCATATTAATTTATGGTTCTTAATTGTTCACGATTTGGGATAGTAAAGATTAAAGTATTTGATTCCCAAATTTGAAGCACTTATAATATATTTGCCAGCTTTAACATGATTTAATCAGGAAGTGACAATTCAATTGAAAAATATAGCACAAGAGAATTTCATGTCATTCCAAGCACACACTTGTTTATTATATCTTGGCACAATTTTAGAAGGAAAAAAAGAAGATTGTTCTGCACGTGGTTATTTGATTATTTGACCAACTACTTATTAAATTCCTTGTTTTTAATGTCAATAAAAGGAAAAAATAAAAAAATAACTATGATGCTGCCAAAAAATGCAGATTAGTCCAAGTTAGAGAAGTTGAGTCTGACAGTCAAAGTTCACGCTTTTGTCCAGAAATTGAACTAGTCCAGGAGCTGAGTCAATCCAAGAGCTGAGGAATTGAGAACTAGTTTGCAACACAATCTGACAATGTTAGAAGGTGCCTGGGGTTGTCCCAGAGGAGAATAAATCCAGAGCAAATAAATGCTATTAAAAATAATTAATTCAGAATATTTTGGGCAAATGATGAGTCCCACAAGCTTGATGATTGGTGGACCAAGCCTCATGAGCTAATTAATATAATAATCATGACCCGGTAATAGTTAATAGTAATTGGGCAATAGTTACATAATTTCGTAATTAATAAATGCATAAATAATAAATAGAAAACAATCAATTTTACCCCAACAAACTATTAATTAATTAAAATTAAAAAGCCAGTTACCCCTTGACGCGAACTATATGTGTGTTGATTTTTATCTGCGTATTGGATAGCTATCTCTGGAACACTCGCTTAGATTGTTTTCTTCGCAAACACCACATTTGCATCAAGAAATGAACAAGGCATCATCATGTTCTTTAGAAAATCAACGACAATATTATATACTTTGGTTATAAATCACAATTTTAATTTTAATATTAAAGAAATTATACCAGTATATATACCACTATCCGTCTCAGATGCATGGTTCTATCAACATCCTATTTTTCTGGTTTTTGCTAAGTCAAAAATTGTCCTTGCTAATCATTAGTGAAATGATTTTAAAAATAGAGGTACAACAAAATATAATTTTCTGTAAAAATCAGATACGCATTTATTATTATTATTATTATTATTATTATTATTATTATTATTATTATTATTATTATTATTATTATTACTTAACTAAATATATATTATACTTGGATTTTTTCAAATTGGGGGGATGTACAATTGTACCCTCATGTATCCATTGGACCCGCCATTACTATTCATTATAATTAACAACTTACAACTTAATTAAACATGCTTAATAATATCAAAAACAAAAGTCGCCAAAATTAGACATAGACAAATAAATGTTAATATAAAATTATCCTGATTTTCGCTTTTATAGAAGCATAATTGAAATTAGCCTTAACAAAATCAACTTTAATTCTTAAGGCTGTTCATGTTGGATTAATTATCAAGAATTGTTACAAGAATTGAAGAGAAGAGCGGAATCATACTTAAATCCATGATTGAATCTAAATAGTTTGTACGTGCCTGTGGTATGGATCTTCCAAAACAATTAGTTCTTCCTAATGATTTTTCTCTGTAAAAGGATTTTATAAAGAGAACCACATAAGTTACATGGCCCAAGAACCGTTGTTTTGGGGCCCATAACCACTTTAGGAATAAGTTCTCATTGACTTTCCATTTGGTCCACATATTTAATTGGTAAAATTATTTTTTTAGTCATCTAAGTGGGCCACTTGAGATTTAGTCCTTTTTTTTTCGACTTTGAGTTTAGTCTTTTAAATGGACAAAATTCGGACTTTTAGTCCTATTACTGCTATAGCGTAAAAGTTACCTACTAGTGGATTTTCTTTAATTCAAACTTTAAATAAATTTTAAAAAATAATAGAATATTATCCACGATAAAAAAAAGAGTTATAATTTTATACTTTTAATTTTTATTTGAATTGTGAATTTCATATTTTAGAAATAAAAAAATCTATTTCCTACAAATATTTTACTAACACATTTTTTTACTAAAACTATTTCAAAAAAACAAATATTTATTTGTATTTCCTTTTTTGGTTACTTATTGATTTTAAAAATAATAAAAAATATAAAATTTACATATAGTTATTGGAAATATATTCAATTCAACTATAAATTAAATAAAATAGTTTATAATATTAAATAATTTCATAATTTATAAATATAGAAACTATTTTTAAAAATAAGGAAAATACTATTAAAATATTTTATATTTCTAGCTAAAAGTATACTTAAATTATAAATATATAAATGTTAACAAATTATCCATCTTTTTAAAAAGAATAATGGTTATTCAAACTTTAAAAATATTAAAATAATATTATTTCAATTTCTATTTATTTCTATTTTTATTTTATTTTTAATCAAACATTATATATATACGCATATACATTAATATACACATGTTACATACGTATGCATAACATACATATATACACAATATACTTGAAAAGAATTATAACTAATTATTAGTACTTGGTAATTATTAGTACTAATAATATATAATGTTTGATTAAAATAAAAGAAAAATATAAATAAATATAAATTGAAATTATTTATTTTAATATTTTTAAAGTTTGAATAACCATTTATAATTTTTGAGAAAATGTATAATTTGTTAATATTTATATATTTGTAATTTAAGTTACTTTTACTTAGAAATATAAAATATTTTAATAGTACTTTTCTTCTTTTTAAAATAATTTCTATATTTATAAAATATGAAATTATTAATATTGTAAACTATTTTTATTTTACTTATAGTTTTAGTAAAAGATTTTTTTAGTAAAATATTTGAAGGAAATAAACTTTTTAAATTCTAAATATTAAATTCACAATTTAAATAAAATATTTAAATGTATAAAATTAAAACTCGTTTTTTTATCATGAATAATATTCTATTTTTTAAAATTTATTTAAAGTTTGAATTAAAGATAATCCACTAGCGGTAACATTTACCCTGTTATAAGAGTATAAATGGACTTTGCAATTTATTTAATATGATTATACCTTAAGATAGTATGCATATTTAATTAACATATATTAGTCCGAACTATATATTTCCAGCATATAAATTAAAGCTCGACACATGTATTAAGCCCTCGGACTTTGCAATTTATTTTCTACACACATATATGTAAGAAAAAGGAAAAAAAAACTACACGTACGTTCATGGAAATAGCTAATAGTGGTGTTCATCAATGAATGCCTTTGCCATGCAGTCCAAGACTTGGATAGCTACACAACATCTTTATTTCATTTTTTTTAAGAGAGTGATATAGCAAGGTAAAGAGATGTTGATAACTCATCAATATATCTTTTTTGTCCATTCAGCCTTTTCCTTTTATCAAACACCATCACGAGTTGTTTTAGATGAAAATATGAAAGATGGATACACGTAAGGTTAGGTTAGGTTTCGAAGAAAAAGCAAAAATATTCATGAAAACGATTAGTAATACCAATTAATTCATTTGCATGCTGATCGTGATTCTAATTTGATAATGGTCGGTAGCCACTAGTTCAAAAGAGGTAGATTTAATTTTGTTTTTTTTTCCTTTCTGAATAGAGGTAGGGACCGTAGGGTTTAGATTATATGGCTTAGATGGGCTTACACATGGGATAGATCGCGGTTGATACTTGATATTTGATAATACTCACACATGGGATAGATGGGCTTGAATTTTGTTCAAACAAAACAAATTTATAAAAAACACTACAGAAAGGGTTTTCTGTGACGATATTATTAGCAGCGACAATTTGTCGTCACTAATATATTTTGTAACTAGCACCTCAGAAACCTCCTTTGCTAATATTGGGGTACTTGCCACGTCGAATTAACAAATTGAGGGACGAAGCTTTGTTGGCCGGTGAACAATTTGTGACGACTATCGTCGCTACTATATCTGCGACACTTATAATACTGTAAAACAAATAAATTCAGATAGAATAAAACAAAGAAAATTAATGGGTGATAATCCATATAATTTTACAACATTAATAAGAGAAATTTTATTAGGATTTGAACCATCTAAAAATAATTTTAATATACAAGATGCAGCTAGAAGAGCACTTGAACAAACAACTATTATCAACAGTTAAATTTTAAAATAGTTGAAAAAAACGAAAGAAATAACTAAAGAAATAAGGAATATAAAATAATAGTAATGATGCAAGTAATGATTAACCAAATATTTTTCTATAGTTTTGAAATATAAGTCTAACCATATATATCCCAAGCCTATCTTTGAGAATTCAAAAATTCTCTCGAGAATCCTAAGATCCGGTAAAAGCCTGGAAAAGTCCGTGAAGGCGAAGAAGAAGCCGTTAAGAGGACAGGAAATGCGGGTGAACCGAAAAGAGAGAAGAAGATGGAATCCGGAGATCCGAGAAACAAACAAGGAAAAGGAAAAATGGAGGTTAGTTCTTATATTCTCAAACTATAGATTTATATATGATGTTAAGTTTTAAATAACAAATTGTGTTTTTCGACCACAAAATGTCATTGCAAAAGATTCTTTTTCTGGTAGACAATAAATATATTTTTAATGTATCAAATTGTCAACATTTTAAATTTATTTTAATTTAATAATTAAAAGTGCTGATAAGGGCAAACTGCCCTTGCCAGCCTCATGCTAGACTAATTAATCGATATTCACTATTTTATTTGTATATATAATTCAACATATTTCATTTTCATTTCAAGTAAAATACTAGATATTATGCCCATATGCTTGGTAGAAAACTTCTTGTGTCTTATAACTTACTTTTTTTTGACAAAAACAATTTCAAGTGAACAATTAAATAAGATGTTCGTCGGAGTGTTACTAGGAAAATTTCATCTCTAAGTTGATCATGAAGGCCAAAGTTTGAATTTCAAGGTTGAGGTGACAGTGTTTGAGATTGAATTTCATGCAATTAAGTGATCAATATTGTTGTAAAGTCCATGCTGCTATGGACCCCTTGGCTTATGTAGTAATAAAACATGCCGAACTCTTGATAAGAACTTAAAAGTTGGAACATGTGAAATATAATTAAAACCAAAAAATTAACATTATGGCTCAATGGCCACACGAGGTATTACTCTTCATTGAAGAGATTAGGGTTGAATCTCTGCATTAATAGGCCTAATAATTTTTTTATAAAAACAAGGTCAATATAAGAAAAAGTTCAATTGCACGCTTCTAATAATATGGGTATATAGTCTACATTTTATAATAATTTGTATATAGAATTATTTAATATAAATTATAAAAACACTTTACAATATTTTAGATTTAGTCTAATTTTGGAAGGAAAAAAAAGTACTATCTTTAAAATTATAAATAACTAGTTTTTGACCAAAGGTGCGATGCAGGATGTTGTCTGTTGGATTATGGAAAATGAATGTTTATAACATGTACAATCTACATGTAATATAAAACATTATAATACATATATGAAAAAATCAGGTTACATCACTATAAATGAAAATTACAAATTTGGAATACTTCTTTGTACACAACATTATTTGTTTGTTTGTCATCCGATGTATCATCGCCACAAACTAATATTTTTAACTCTTTGGGAATGGTTACTCGTGAAACAACAACATATAGTTGGTCGTGGATCGAAACCGATTCTTTAGGTAAAGACCGGCATTAGAGAGATTGTCATTGGCTTTTGTTTATTGTCATGACATACGAAACGAACATAGGAAACTGTCTTCGCTAGAACTTGAAAGGATTTATGAGATCAGACGGGGTTAGTGTCATTCTCGAATCAAAACTTTATGACCAAAGATTGGCTCCCGCGAGAATTTTAGATTCAAGTACATGTGCGCTAAGCCTCGTAATCACCAACCTTGTACCGTTACACCGTGAGTTGATAAGATCGTCATTAAGATCGGAATGCAGGTGTATAAAATAATTTTGCTTTATACCTCCATGTTCTACGTCAATTCGAGAGGCATGCACTTGACGGTGTCTTGGCTTTAATTATCTTGCGTTCTCTTTTGATATGTAATATGAACTTGATGTAGGAGCCATTGCTATGGTTCCAAACTCTCATCGTATAACACAGGCACGCCCGAGTTGTGCTTTTGATCGAGATAATTCATATTTACCGATTAAAAAAAAGTCTCAAATGAGTATGACCTTTGGATGAATTCAAGGATGCCATATATTGATTTATAGACTTAACAACATCGAGGTTCGGTACCAAGATAACTCTATCCTTCAAGTGTGTCGGATCATCGGTAGCATCTTTAAATGAAAATACGGTAAAATAGTAAAAAAAATGTATATTTCTTGTTAAAAAATGTATATGTGCAAGTAAAAAATAGTAATACTATTTAAGCTACTTTTTATGTAATTAAAAAATATATTCAACTCAAACATATAAATAGATTAATACAATCACAAATGAATTTTCATTTAAAACATTAATATATAACTTAGAAAATACAATTGCATTAATATAGTTCTTAAATTTTATTAATTCAATAGCATATTAAATGAAACTATTTTCATCATATACTGAACATATTTGTTTTTTTCGAAAATATTAAAAAAACTAAATATTATAATTTATAAATTCATGATTGCAACTACAATGAACAAACTTTTTGCAAAATAGTTATCTATTTTAAAATTTAATATCTAAAAATATATAATTATCAACATAATAACACAATTTAAACTTTGTAATGCACAAACATCTACAGTAAATTTATAATATTATTTAAAAAAAAGAATATGAATAAGATTTTTCATATATTTCAAAGAATGTTGATACATTTAATATCATAAATTTATGTTATACAAAATTTGATTTGTTTAAATTTGGAAAATTATTTAAATATAATAACACTTAAATATACAATTACGTTGCAATGAAAAGGCAAAAGCCCAAAGGTTTTGGTATTATCAGGCCCAATATTTAATACTACCCCGAACCCATTAATAATCATTTTTGAAAAATCGTACTCATGAGTACCTCTATTCATGTGGGCTATTTCCACGAACTGTTTCGATAAGAATGGCCTCAAGTATTCTCGAGTTTTCTTCCCAAATAATGGCGGAAGATCTTTTAGTAAATAAGATTGAGCAACATGACCGGAGAAAGATTTTGTAAACTTTCTTCTACAGACAAGATTTTTAAATAGCTTGAAATCACATAGGGATATTTTAACTCCTCTATAGTCTTTTTAAGATCGTTTGAAAAAACAACATTTTGATATACATGAATATCATAAGCGGTTTAAATCGTTTTCAAATTCCTTTGTAGGATCAAAATTCTTCATTTGAGAAGATTCTTCTGTAGTCTTATTTTCTTTAGTGCTTTTAGCACCTGAAACTGAAGCTCCTGATGAATTTTTATTCATCTTATTTTGCTGATTTTTTGGAGGCTGATTCCTCCGATGGATGGTATTCCAAGGATTTTCCCTGCAAAAATTCTCGTGTTAGAAAATCTGGTAAAGAATTAGATTTTCCAGAAATATGTTCAATGTCAAAATCGAAACAAGACAGGATTGCCTGCCATCTAGCAAATATTTGTTTAGATGCCATATTTTTAACATCTTTAGTTAAAACATATTTTGCAGATTTGCAATCAATTCTTAATAAGAATTTCTTATTTAATAAATCACTTTCAAATTTAGTGATGCAAAGAACTATTGATAATATTTCTTTTTTAATAGTAGAATAATTTTTCTGAGTCTGATTCCATAAACCAGATGTATATCTAACAAGAATCTCTTTAGAATCTTGTTCCTTTTGTTTTAATATTCCTCCGTAACCAATTTCAGAGGCATCTGTTTCAACTATTTTTAATAGTTGCGGATTAGCAAGAGAGAGACATGGAAGAGTTTTTACTCTTTCTTTAATGCGTTTTACAGCATCTGTATGACTTATAGTCCATTTTGATGGATTGTTTTTAAGCCTTTGAAATAAAAGTTTACAATCAAAAGATAGATCTTTATAAAAGTCTTTAACATAATTAAGACTTCCTAAAAATCTTTGTAACTGATTTTTATCAGTAATTTCATCAGGAAATTTTTCTGCAAATTTTATTGCTCTTTCTATAGGATGTATTAATCCATTTTCTATGTCATGTCCCAAAAATTTTATTTTCGTTTGACATAGTAATACTTTTCTAGCAGATACTACAAGTCCTGCTTTTTTAACAACATTTATAAATGTATTAATATGTTTAAAATCTTTGTTCTAAATTTTTGAAAATAATAGAACATCATCAATATAAACAATTGTAAAATCCATATAAGGATTAAAAATATCATTCATAATATGTTGAAATTCCGATGGAGCATTTTTAAGTCCAAATGGCATAATATTCCATTCGTAATGTCCAAATGGGATTTAAAAGCGATTTATACCTATCTTCTTCTTTTATCCGAATCGCCAAAATCCAGTTTCATATCAAATTTTGAAAAGATTTTTGCTTCACATAGCTTATTAAGCAAATCTCTTTTATTAGGTATCGGATATCTTATCCATCTCAACACTTTATTAAGTGGTTTGTAATTAATAACTAGTCTCGAATTCCTCTTTCAATTTCAAAGATTATTTTCAACATAAAATCTTTGGACAACTCCAAGGACTAGAACTAGGTCTAATTAGACCTTTTTTCAAGTAATTCTTGAATTTCTTTTTTACAAAGATCCATATATCTTTGATTCATTGCAATAGGTCTTGCTTTGGTAGGAATAGATTTTTCATTAAAATCTGGTTCATATGGTAAACTTACCATATGTTGTTTTCTATCCCAAAATGCATTGGGAGTATCAGCACATATTTCTTTAAATATGGTATCTTTAAGTTTATTTATTTTCTCTTGTACCTTTTTAGATTCAAGAGTTTGTTGTAAAGTTTTAAAAGAAATTTCGTCTTTGAGATAATTTAAAAACTTTTCTTTCTTTTGAATAATATTCAAAAGTGTATTTATGAAATGAGTTTTTGGTGGCATTGAAAATGGAAAATGGAGGTCATATTCCCCCACCCTGGTAAAAATGCCAGTATCATCAATTTTCTGTATAGGAAATATTGTTTGAAAAAATGGAGTTCCTAATATTACAGATGTAGATAGGTTTTTAACCATAATGAAAGTTGTTGGTAAACAAATACCATTATTGCGATTCTTTGCGTCGATAATTTATAATTAACTATCGAGTGGTTGCTTGTTAGCGTGATTATTATTTGAGTAGTTTTAGAATAATACCTTGTAGGTATTAATCCTTCGATATACAATTTATATCAAAGACTGAATCTAATAAAGCTTCGTTTTAAACGAATTCATTATTAACAATAATTGTAACTTTTGTATACCATTTTTGAAATAGTTGTTTATCAATTTTATTGACCCAAACTAAATCTTCTGGTAATTCAGAAGTAATATGATTAACTAATTCTAAATCCTGATAAGGATTATTTTCTTCTTCATTAGAATCATTAACTTCATCATCTGATGAATCATACTTCGTTTTAGAAGTAGAAGGTATATTTTCTATAGATTCTATTTTTCTTTTTAGAATAGACAATTCATCTTTAATTTCATTAATTTCAGCTTTTAGCTCAGGAATAGTAGGCTCTCTAATTTTCACTTTAGCCTTTTCTATTATTTTATTATAGGAGTAAAATTCTCCTTCTTCTTGTAATTTTTGCACTAATCTAGTATTACTAGTATTATTCTGTTTAGAATTTGATTCTAAAACAGATAAATAATGTTCAATAGCTTCCTGTTTTTTAGCAGGATTTGTAATTTGATCTATTAGACTTAAAATCAAATTTTCTTCTTTTGAGATTACATTAATTTGTAATCCTAAGAAATTTGCAAAACATTTTTCACATTCACAATTGTCATCACAATTATTTTGTGAAGATGATGAAAATTCATTAGATTCTTTTTTTTTGAGAATCATTTTCATTAATTCTTGAAACATATAAATCCTTTTGAGAATTTTGCTCTTCTTCTGTATTAAGAAGAATATCTAGTAATGATTTCTTTAAATCATCTGCTATGTTTAATGTTTGAATTTTCTTTTTAACATAGCATTTATTAGCTTTATGGCGATTCGACCACATTTCCAACAGATGGCTTTTACTTTAATTATTGAATTTTCCTTTTCCTTTTCCCTTTTGAGGTTTATTTTTAGAATAATAATTATTCTCATTTATTTAAATCATTTTGTTTAAAAAATGATTTTCTTTTCTTTTTATAATTTTCTTTTTTAAAGAATTTTTTTCTTTTTAGATTTATCCCTTTTAGGATATTGTATTGGTAAACCAATTTGTTCACAAAAATCACCAATCATTTGGCGATTTTCTATTTTTTGAATATCTAATTGATGTTTCAATTTTATGTCATTACATAAATTTATACCTTGAAAGAATTATTTACGATAGATCTCCATAGGATAATTGATCCCATTGTATATTACCATTAATACCTTTGGCTTTTAGCCTTATTTCTAACTCTTTCGCAAAGAGTCACGGAAGTCCGAGAAAGAAATTTTTCTTTCCAAAAATCTTCCTTACAGTCGAGTGTGTAAGTCGTTGTGATACTTATTTTCAAAATGAATCGATTAAGTAAATACTTTCCAAAAATTCTTTAGAAAATTTGGAAAACCAGGAAAAACAAAGAGATAATAATCTCTGAAAATTTTGAGAAAAATCTCCAAAATCTGTGTAAGTCAAGCGGCTACGATAATCTAGAGGGGGTGAATAGATTATCTCCATCTTTTGATTTCGCCCTCTTTTTACAACCGAATGCTCAAACACAATAATAAAGGTGCGGAATGTAAACAACACACGTCGATTTAAAGAGGTTCAACCCACCTAGGGCCTAATCCTAATCTCTACCACCCCAAAGTATATCCGGGATGGATTTCGAAAAGAAAAAGAATTTTATTAATTACCAAAATTAATACAAATTCAACTTACAACAACTTGAAGAGCACCACACTCTTCTTCAACACCACCTTTGGAGATTACCACAATCTCCCTTTGAAGATTACCACAATCTTCCTTCAACGGCACCTTGTGAAGATTACCACAATCTTCAACCTTGAAGAATACCAAATTCTTCAACACCTCAATAAGAAGATTACCACAATCTTCTTCACCTATCACCTAGATCATCCAAGTGTGTTCTTACCACAAGAACACTCACAAGGATATCTTGTGTTTGAATGATAACCAAAAATCAAGATTACAACTCAATAATGAATAATACAATTTGAGTGCGAAGTGTAATCAAGAAAAGCCTAGACCTCAAAGATGTGAAAGTGATAAGCTAGGCAATTTTACAACAAGAATAATAACAATGAAAGACCAAGTGTTTGCTTGAAGTGTATCTTGTTGTGTTGTATCTCAATTGTTGTTTGGTTGCTCCAAAACTTCCTCTATTTATAGGAGATGATTGATCAAGCATAGGCTCCTCTTGGGGATAGAAAATCTACTGAGAAAAATACAATTAAAATCAAGAATATAGTCATTTAGAAATCAATCCCACAATTTAAGGAAATGTGTCTGTTGTCAAACGGTCATATTTTTGTCAATACACGGGCGACCGGCCGCATCGCGAAATAAGAGAAAAGAGAACACTTTGAAAATTACAACAGGCGACCGGTCGACGTGGCTTCGACCGGTCGACCCTGTTTCAACCGGTCCCCTAAACAAAAAACGAAAGGGGTTAAGTCTGTTTCAAAAATGAAACTTGCAGTGGTCGGCCGATCGGCGGCCATTGGCGGCCGATCATTGGCGGCCGGTCGACCGGGCCGGCGGCGACGCCGATGCACTTTCTGCGGCCGTCGACGACTGCTTTTTTTACTCTGTCTCATTTTCTTTTAAAAAACATCTTGTGTGCGGGTTGCCCTATATAGGGGCGGCCGGTCGACCACGAGGCAAAAATGTTGTCCAATATTTGTCGAAAATAGAACTCAAAAATACTCCAAAAATTTAGTAAAAACATTTTAAACCAATCGGGAGTATTTAGACAACATTTAGAAATCTGTTTTTAGGAGTAAAACCACTGACATAAAATCATTAAAAATGTTGTCCATTATTATCAAAAATAAACTTGAGGAAATATACTCCGGAAAATATTAAAACCATTTTAAATCATTTAGGAGTATTTGGACACCCTTTAAAAACATTGTTTTGGTGACAAAATAAAATCATCAAAATTAGGATAAAAACATGTATCAAACAATCTCCCCCTTTTTGATGATTACAAACCAAAACAATTTTTACACAAACTAAGAGAGCAATTTTAGAAATGATTTTCCGGTAAAAACATTTGACCGTTTGGAAGCAACCAAAATTTCCAAAAATATTAAAGCAACCAAGTAGGGAGTAAATATTATCAATAATAAGCACAAGCTCCCCTATCAACAAGCACATCAAGAATAATGTAAAAGCAATTATCCATAAGCTAAAAGCTTTAGCTTTTTCAAAAGCTTATAAGCTCCCCTGTTACAAAACATCATTAAACAATAATATAAGTCCATCAAGCAACAATTGGACTAAGAACAAATCACAACTTATGGCTTTTATGAGCCATAGCTTATAGCTTTTATGACAAGCTTTTATTAGCTTCTTAGAGCTAATGAGCCAATATCCTGTTTCTCCCCTTTGGAATCATCAAAAGAATGTTAGGATGGTGAAAACACCATACAATAATATCAAAGCGCCAAAGGAGCGGTTTAATAACCGTTGAGCGATTAAAGCATAGTAATCCAAGGAAAATTGGAGAACATAAAAAATCCATAAGCTCATTAGTATGCTAAAAACATGATTTCAAAAAGATTTTACGACATTATGAAGCAAGAGAATCATGTAGAAGTTGAAAGTTTCATTGCGACATTTCAACAAACACCTTGTGTGCATTAAAAATAGAAGAGGTTGTATATAACCTTTGTAAATGGTTCAAGCCAAAAATTTTCATATCATCAATCAACCTTATTCCAAAACTCAAAAAGATCATATGCAATATGCAACATGTGTTCATCAAATAAAAAGCTCAAAGTAGATTCTCAAGGGTTCAACCCATTGAGATAAGCTAAGAATGATCAAGGCATTACAAATGCCAAAAATTTGAACATCTATCAAGTAATAAGTCATGCCATGTATCAAATGTCAAATGTCCCAACATATCCAACTAAGCATAATGATCAAAGCAATAAGAGAAGCACTTTTACCATCAAGTACTTCATACCAATTATCAAACAATGCTTTAGAGTATTTTTACCATCAAATACTCCATGATCATTCACAAGTCATTATCAACTTGCAATTTTAACCCTTTAAGAAAACAAGCAAATATCATTAGTACAAATGAGTTTTACAAAAGTTCATCAAAATACAAAACATCATTAATGAAAATGCTAGAAAGTAAAGGGGTGGGGTAACATCATTCCTCATCCGAGGAGAAGCAAGATCCGGGAATTAAGTCCTTGATGAATTTCTTTAACTTGCCGATAGACTTTGCATTTTGGAGGTCTTTTGTTCCAAAGCCTCATACCTCGTCTCATGAAAAACCCTCATCTCATCAAATTCGGCTTGAGTATACCTCCTGGCGGTTGAGCACCGTATTACCCTCCGGATTGCTCGGTTCGCCCTCTTCCGCCAATCTTGCGGCCTCGATGTCATCAAAGAAGTCATTAGGATCGGGAGACTCTTGACCTCTTCCTCTTGCCATTTTGGTTGGTCGGTTTCCATGTTCTTGCGCATAGTGACCATTTGGGCTATGTTATCAATGTCAAAGTCGTTTTGAAATACCTCCGAGTTACACTCCGACGAAGGTAGTCCCGATTGAATAAGAAGTTTACAAATCCAATTTCCCATAACCAACTTCTTATTACCTTGAGTAATGGACTCGATTAGACATTGAATAAGTATGGCACCAAAGTTAAGTGGTTCCTCCTAGCAATCTTATAAGTCAAAAATAATCCATATTGCTAGGCATCTTTCCCGACTTACCACAAATGCAATATGCGACAATGACCGATAAAATACGATGCTCAAGTGTCATTGCCAACAAAGAATACTTTGGCCATACTCCCAAATACGTCTTAACTTCTTTCATCGACACCCCCAACATTTCATCATTCCAAGTCCCACAAGAGAAATAATCCCAACCACCTTCTCTAACATGTAAAAGCCGGCAAATATCATTGGGAGTCCATCTAAAATGACGACCCTTCATAAGCGAATTAACGGCAATCGGCTTTCTTTCATTATCATATTCGACCCACATATTGGCATAAAAGAGTTGGATAATATCATCATCATACAACACATAAGCATGCTCCCATAAATACATCCAACCTTGCTCCTCAAAAATCCTCTTATAGTAGGATACTCATTTGTAAATGAACTAAAACGACACATTTTAGTCCGAGCAATAGATTTACCTCCCATCCCGAATCATCATAGTACCATTCCGCATACTTATTGATGAAATTAAGAGCATTGCGAGAATTTGGAGCTTGAGTAACAAAAGATTTTTACCTTTCGCCCAACGGCAATTTTCGAGCGAAATTGTTCCATGGCTCGGTAATTTGGGCCCGAGAGAGAATGGGATTTTGAACATCATCACCTTCTTGAGCCACGTTTCTTTGAGCGGCTCGAATATCCCTTTGTTCGGCTTCGTCTCGCCGATTTCTCGAAATACCCTCTCCACCCTTTCTTCTCTTAGAAGTGGGATTTTGATCGGTGGAATTTCTAGGAGGAGCCATATATGTAAGATTCTTGTGAAAATAAGAAGATTTGCAACAAGAATCGTGAAAAATGATGAAGAATTGAAGATTCTAGAGAAAAGGGGATGATTTACGCGGCAGCAAGGTTTGGGGGATTTTCTTCGTGCTGTTTGAAATGAAGACGAACGTTTAAAACTAGCAAAAATGGCCTGGCGACCGGTCGAGTATGGGGCGACCGGTCGATGTGCAGAAGGACGGCCGCCCAGCTTTGACCGTCCCCAGTGATTTTTCTTTCTCCCGAGTTTTCCAAAATTCGATTTTTACCCCAAAAGTTTTAAAACTTTGCAAAAATGTAAGTTTGGACTATATCCAACAAATATGGGTTTTGGGAAAACATATAAACGATAAAATCGAGACTAAACACGTAGTGCCTTTTAAAAGAAAATATTTGCGAGATCACTTAGGGGCACTTAAGGGATCAAAATGAAATATCTTGAAAGATATGTGCATAAGCATAAAATCGAGTTTAAAGAAAAATACGAGTAGACATACCTCGATGGTTTAAGAAACTTGATGACGTAATAGCCAATGAGTATGAAATATGTATCCTACACAATTCTTAGACAACATTTGCATAGAAAATACAAGTGTAGGCAAGTAATATGAGATATCAAAAAGAGCTTATGCTATAAGATTTCATAAGAGATAATAAGCCACATAAGTCTAATAAAATGCTCAAGAGTTTTAGAAAATCATGCAAGGTCTCTTTTTTAAAAATTTTGAAACTCATAAATATATAAGAGACCTATATTAAAAAAATACTTGAAGATTTATTTTGCAATTAAGACACAATTAAAAGCATGCATAGATTTAAAAATAAAATGCATATACAAATGGGAGATACGGTTTACCAATTACGCCGTTTCCATGGGTTGTGTCTTTCCCATTGTTGATGATATCTTCCCATTGAGAAGTCACTTTGTTGATGATGACTTCTCCATTTCCAAGATTGGTTACCTTCCCATGGTTGATGGTTTCTTCTTCTTTGAAAATCATCTTGTTGATGATGTCTTTGCCATTTCAAGGATTGTGTTCTTCCCATTTTTGATTATACGCTCTTCTTGGAAATTGGCTTTGTTGAGAGTAGTTTCTCCTTCTTTGATCAAATGAAACGTTCATTTGATGTTTTCTTGGTGGCATGAATTTTCTCCGATTTTTGCTTTGCTTCTGTACCTAATAGCACATTGTTTTGTGGTACCCTCATGTGTTTGGGTCCTTTAAGATTAGCTTTGAGACTTTTAGGTCTCCAACAATATTTAGAGCTATTTCTAGCCCGACAAGAATTAGCCGTATGACCCATTTTGCCACAATAAAAACAAGTAATAATTCTAGGAGCATAATGACCAATATGCATAGTGACTTGATCCTTTTTCATATGATTAACAACATTAGGCTTATGATCAAGTCCTTTATCACAATTATGAATATCAACAATATTGGACATTTTATTGGTACTCAAGTTGGATTTTAATAAATCCCTTTTCATGCAATCAATATTCTCAACAAGAGTACTATTTTTCTTTTTCAAGGTTTCTAACCTTGTCAAGTGTGGTGGTGTGAGCACATGATAGTGATTCATAAGAAGTAAATAAACTATCCTTATCATTTTTCAAAATATTGAATTCCTTTTTCAAATTTTTGTATCTAACAAGTAAGCTTTGGAATTCATTTTGAAGTTCATCATAATCATTTTGTAAATCACTATAATCATTTTGAATGACAATATCATAGGAAGTAGAGGGTTTAAAACATACCTCATTTTCTTCATTGATGCCCATAAAACAATATTCAACTTCTTCATAATTGGAAGTTGTAGGAGGCTTATTCCTTAGATTTGAGCTTGTATGATCTTGAGAAGTAGATGCTTTTGTTTGACTCCTTTCATTTGCAAATACTCCATAGATGGCTTCTAATTTTTCCATACTTCATGTGCCGACTTTATTCCTACAATATGTTCATATTCTAAATTAGTAAATGAACAATACAAAATATTTAAAGCCTTACCGTTTAAGGAGATGATTTTCTTTTCTTCATCATTGAGCTTTTTGAAGCCTTTTGAGGTGTATGGTGTATCTTTCGTCGGAATGGATTCTCCATTAATGACGGTGTTCCAAATGTCGAACCCGCAACCTTGTAGATAGCATTCCATTCTTTCTTTCCAAAAATTAAAATTCTTGGAATCAAATAGTGGTGGCTTGGTGGTGGAGGTGCTTGGATAGATGAGCTTCGTTCGTAGCCGTCGATCGTTTCTCTTCACTCGCGATGTGAAACGAGCTTGCTAAAGAGTTTGGCTCACGATACCACTTGTAAGTCAAGCGCTACGATAATCTAGAGGGGGTGAATAGATTATCTCCATCTTTTTGATTTCGCCCTCTTTTTACAACCGAATGCTCAAACACAATAATAAAGGTGCGGAATGTAAACAACACACGTCGATTTAAAGAGGTTCAACCCACCTAGGGCCTAATCCTCTACCACCCCAAAGATATCCAGGGATGGATTTGAAAAGAAAAAGAATTTTATTAATTACCAAAATTAATACAAATTCAACTTACAACAACTTGAAGAGCACCACACTCTTCTTAAACACCACCTTTGGAGATTACCACAATCTCCTTTGAAGATTACCACAATCTTCCTTCAACGGCACCTTGTGAAGATTACCACAATCTTCAACCTTGAAGAATACCAAATTCTTCAACACCTCAATAAGAAGATTACCACAATCTTCTTCACCTATCACCTAGATCATCCAGTGTGTTCTTACCACAAGAACACTCACAAGGATATCTTGTGTTTGAATGATAACCAAAAATCAAGATTACAACTCAATAATGAATAATACAATTTGAGTGCGAAGTGTAATCAAGAAAAGCCTAGACCTCAAAGATGTGAAAGTGATAAGCTAGGCAATTTTACAACAAGAATAATAACAATGAAAGACCAAGTGTTTGCTTGAAGTGTATCTTGTTGTGTTGTATCTCAATTGTTGTTTGGTTGCTCCAAAACTTCCTCTATTTATAGGAGATGATTGATCAAGCATAGGCTCCTCTTGGGGATAGAAAATCTCTGAAAAATACAATTAAAATCAAGAATATAGCTGTTAGAAATCAATCCCACAATTTAAGGAAATGTGTCTGTCAAACGGTCATATTTTTGTTGTCAATACACAGCGACCGGTCGCACGAGAAAATAAGAGAAAAAGAGAACACTTTGAAAATTACAACAGCGGCCGGTCGGCGACGTGAGGCTTCGACCGGTCGACCCTGTTTCAACCGGTCCCCTAAACAAAAAAAACGAAGGGGTTAAGTCTGTTTCAAAAATGAAACTTGCAGTGCAGTCGACCGTGGGCGACCGATCGACCGGATCAAGGCGGCGCCCGAGCGGCCGTCGACGACTGCTTGTTTTTTACTGTCTCATTTTCTCGTTTAAAAACATCTTGAGTGCGGGTTGCCCTATAGGGCGGCCGGTCGACCACGAGACAAATGTTGTCCAATATTTGTCGAAAATAGAACTCAAGAAATACTCCGAAAATTTAGTAAAAATATTTTAAACCAATCGGGAGTATTTAGACAACATTTAAAAATCTGTTTTTAGGAGTAAAAACCATCGACATAAAATCATTAAAAATGTTGTCCATTATTATCAAAAATAAACTTGAGGAAATACTCCTAAAATATTAAAACCATTTTAAATCATTTAGGAATATTTGGACAACCTTTAAAAACATTGTTTTGGTGACAAAATAAAATCATCAAAATTAGGATAAAAACATGTATCAAACAAACTGGTCATTACCAGGCGCTTCTAAATGAAGATTTATAGATCTAATCATTTATCCTTCGAGATCTGATTATATTGTTAAAACAATAGAAGAATCTATACCTTTAAAAGAGGTTAATGATAATTTTATTTATTATCTAAAAAATTAATAGAACTTCATAAAGATCAAGTATAAATATATGCATTTAGGCATGATTCAGATCGGCTTAAAGCCTTTAACAAGATTAGGTTTAAATACCTCTGCCTTAATTATGGTCAGAGATCAAAGGCATAGAAATTTTGAAGACTCTCTAATAGGGATCGTAGAATCATCTTTATGTGATGGTCCTATTTATTTTAGTTGTTTTCCAGATTATACGATCTCCTTATCGATCTACAATATACTTGAGGCTTTAACATTAAATGTTAAAATCAAGGATTTGATATGTTATCCGGATCAGAAAATGTTGTATTAATATATCGTATTTGTTACAAAGTAATGAATACTACTGTTTCAAATTTCAGAATTGGATCTACGTCTAAAAGACAAGAAACCACTCTATTTATCACTGATATTACTAAAAGTAATCTGTAGTCCCTAAAACAATTTCTTGGAATCAAATATCTTTACCGTAAATGAAAATGGAACAAGCGGTTCATTTCGAAAACCCGAGCCAAGACAGTTGAGAAAATCATCCATATGATGATGGTGATGTTATAATAAAATTCACTTCTCAAAGAAGTTGTCGTTTAAAATTAAATGAGTCCAGTGAATATGGATCTAGAAGATTTTCTACATCTTCTATAGAAAGTCTTAATATAGCAGGGTTAAATAAAACCTCTGAAAACATTAGTAAACCAAATTATAAAGTTGAAATACCAACTACAAGTTTTAATACAAATAGACCTTCGTCCCAATCTTTTTCGGATATATGGGATATAGTGTTAATACTATTTCGCATTTAATTGTCTTATATTCCAGAAGCTATTAGAAAAGCTTTTAAAAGGCCAAAAAATTATTTGAAAGCCCAATGGTTTTTACTGACTTATAATAAGTCAAAACAAAATAGATATTTTAATAATTTCATGAAATGGATCGAATTTAATAATAAAGATCCATATGAACATGATTTTTCAAATGGTTAAAATTAATTTATTTCCCATACGAGGAGGAAAAGAATTTCCTAAAGTTAATGTTAATTATACGCATTAAACTCTATGTTATATAACAAAAAGGCCAAATGAGACGTGTAATGTTGTTGCACATGATATTGACACGTCTATCACATAAGTGGTCAGTTATTAAAAAAACTATCTACAAAATAAGGTTTCTGCGCCAAATATACCAACAAAATACTATAAATACATGAGGATTATTGTTTGATAAAAAATTAAATATCAAATATTCTTAACCAAAAACAAATAACTCTCCCTATCCGTAGAAAAATTCCTCAAAAAATTCTTCCCTAACCAAAAGCTTTTCAACCTATAATGTGATTAACTAAATCAATAAATTTATATAAATAAATTCAGAGATAAAAAATAATGAAGCAAATTAAAAAATAATTACCTCATTAGCATACAATGATCAATCAACTGAAATGGTGATTCACCTTATATCAAATCATCAGGAACAGTGCGCGTGGATGAGTATGATACATGACTTATGGAACGAACTGGATTATTGCTTTTCACAATTTCGAATATAACATTTGTTACAATGTTAGTAAATGCAATAAATTTATATAAAATTCAGTTAAATTTATATATATATATATATATATTAAAATTGTTAAACCTTATCTTGAAATCATAAATCTCCTGAATGTCACCATTCACAATCATCTTAGTGACATAAAAAATATTCAAACTTTAATCTCATCTAAAATAAAAGCACAAAATCAATAAATATGCATCTATGAAAAATAATGTTAAATTCAAAAATTAAAACTATCAACGTGCTTTGTATTTAAATAAATATTATATCTTACCTCGAAATACTTTTGCTCGCACGCCGATTGAAGAATTATAACCAAATGTTCCAAACTATGTTCTTCGAGATATGATAGAACCGCATCAACAATTTTCTCCCATAAAGTACAACATAAGCGATTATTCCTTAAAAATTGTATAAATTCATTCATTATTTTAAAAGAAATGATCAAACTTTTGAAATTGAACAAAAGCCTCGAGAAGTTAGTTGTCATTCCACTGAAAAACGTGTGTCATGCCATGGATCTGAATCTTGCATTTCGTAGTGGTTGTTTTGTATTTGTCTGCATAATACACGAACACCAAAGTCTTTTATGGCATGAACACATCCTTCATTCAACTGGTTTTTGAATTGTGCAACATTAATCTTTCTTATGGTGCCGCGAATCCTGTCACCCTACGACAAAATAAAAAAAAATCAAATATAATTAAAGAAGGCGATGGTATAAAATATTCAAATAAAAGATTTGAATTTAGCATAAAGCTTCCATACCTCAATATAATGAAATACACACTTCAAACTCTGTGTTTGGCTTCTGTCATTATAGGCTTGCTTCTCATACAGACGAACCAATCATAATTGGCGAAAACTTGTATGAGACAGTCTCATGGGTATTATCCATGAGACGAATCTTATATGTAAATGAATTTTAACCCAAATCCAAACCCATAAAAAAGTCCCATATTTTTTTGTGTTATGTAGGATCCGTCCCATAAACTTAAGTCCATAAAACGGTCTCATATAAGACTATCTCATCATAATTCCATAGCCAACGATATTTATTCATGTTGATGTCCTTGATCAATGTCATAAGTTGTGCCATTTGCTTTGTATGCGTGTGAAAATTTTGACAAAATATTTCTTTGCGAGAAAATACGCGTGAGAAGTTAAATGCGGTAAAAAAAAATGTTAATGAAAACTCGTATATATAGGCGGTTGGTGTGTATATTTAAGGTAAAAAATCATCGTTAATATTTGTAAAAAATGTAAAATTATTATAGCAATCAAAGGCAGATCGTTTCTTTTGATATAAAATCCCCTTTATTTTCTCGATGATCCTCAATCAATTTAATATTTTCTTTATTGCTAATAATTGTATCTTGTAGATTTTGTTAATAATTGTATCGTGTATATTTAGCTTATTTGTAATATCGATTAGAATTTTTTTGTTTGTCGAGAATGTTTGTCAATAACATCTATATATGTTTAACTATTCTTACCATTAATTTAATTTAACAAAGATTGTGTCGTCTTACCATTAATTGAAATTAACAAACTTCCTTGGCAAGCAATTCTTAATTAGTATTTACGTGAATTTGCAATATTGAATTTATATATAGAAAATTTGTGTAAATGTATATAATGAAACAAATTTTTAATATTTTTAACCGAGATTGTATCGACTTACCATTAATTATTAATTGAAATTAACAAACTTGGTTGGCAAGTATTTTTAAATTCTGTTTATGTGGGTTTGGAATATCTTGCCGTTTATATATAGACAATTTTCAATAACATTTGTAATGAAATATAAAGAAAGGTTTAACTAATATTGTATAGCACTTACCATTAATATCACCATTAATTGAAATTATCAGACCAAATTGGCAAGTCTTGGCATCGTAAGGAATGTTTTAACACACATTTTTTTGAGAACTTTAACCGAGATTTTATTGCCTTAATAATTATTTTTACCTTTAATTAACCATTAATTAATTTGTATATTATAAAATTTATTTCGTTAAATACTATTTATAGAGTGAAAAAGAGCGGGAAAAAATTCCGCTTACTATTTCCCGTAAGCGTCTCTTATTATATATATATATATATATATATATTGATTCATAAAGTTGCATTTGGATGGGAGGATTGTGATGCGGGAGGAAACGTAAACAAAGTTACAATTCACTTCGTACATTGATTCTATATAATTACCATATGAGACATGAATTGAGAGAATATCTCGATTTCTAACTCAATAACATCTTCGATCTCTGGTAGAGGAAAACGATATCAATTCCCCATTAATGAATCAACACCCTCAATTTTTTTATCAAAAATTGGTGGGTCATCATAGTCACCATTCTCACATTCAACTTGTAGAGGTTTTTCATAGTCAACACAGGGAATGTTGTTTGCATCTTCCTCATCAAAATCGAGAGTCCATCATCGAGCGTCACCAAATAATAAATCATCCATGTTCGTGAAATTGGTTTCCGGCGGGTGAATTGGATGGGCACAAGATCATCGCAAACTCACAACCACCAAGAAATTATTTTTCAATAAATCTCTTGATCATTTCTTGATAATGGATGCGCACGATATCGAGTTGTTTGGCCAATCTGGCGACAAATCTGAATAGTGTCATTGCTCGTAGCTTACAAATTCAAGTGGTGTCGAGATGACATATTAAAGATCAAAGTCGATCTTTGGATACCAATCGATGGAGGCGGAAGAGTAAACAAAGATAGAGCTCACCTCGTACGTTGATTCTATATGAATATAGTAAGAGATACAGGAATTTGAGAGAATATTTCGATTTTTAATTCGATAATCAACCTCCCTAAAAATAATAACGAAACAAATATGTATAGGATTAAACTCCTAAAATAATAAAACTTCTAACTATTGAATATTCTTAAAAGATAATAAAATAACCCACTAAAACTAATCCTAATAGATCATAAGATATCTTTAAATCCTATCTCCATCAATTTATGTAACAGCCCACTTTCCATATTGACGACTGTCCCCACAAACCAACACGAGTCTTTCCAGCGCGTTTTGTTCTCACTCACACGCACCATAGGAGTAGCTTCCTAGGGGGTCACCCATCAAATAATTGCTCTGGGCCAAGCTCGCTTAACTTCAGAGTTTCTATCAGATGAGCACCAGAAAAGAATATGCATCTTGTTGGTATGAGTAGTACCTATCAAATCTTTTAAGCCTTCCTCAACTATATAGTCTCATACCTACATAGTCTCAGAATCTCCTCTTTTTTCGGTGTGCGATCGGTTCATTCATGTCCCCATCCACCTAGAAGCCTACCAGGAGCCACTCATTGTTCGTGCCTTTTCTTTGCACCAACGATCACTCTCGCCTCTTCACCCTGGGTATCACATGCCCACCGACTTATGTTGGGTTCATCCCGAACCACACCGTACTAAGGAAAGGTCCTGCTCTAATACCATTTGTGCAGCCCGCCTTCCCGATTGACGTCCCCCCACGAACCAACACGACCGTCCTCATAAACTAACACGAGTCTTTCAGTAGCGTTTTATCCTCACTCACGCGCACTGGGAGTAGCTTCCCGTGGGTCACCCATCTCATAATTGCTTAGGGCCAAGCACGCTTAATTTCGAGTTTCTATGAGATAAACACCATAAAAGACACATCTTGTTGGTATGAATAGTACCAATCAAATCTTTTAAGCTTTCCTCAATCTGTATAGTCCCATACGGCATACTTACAGGTCTCGAGAATATCCTCTTTTTGGGTGTGAGATCAGAGTGGGGACATGCCAGGAGCAGTTCATTGTTCGTGCCTTCTCTTTGCACCGGCGGTCACTCCCCGCCCTCTTCGGCCCCCGTGTCACAATTTGGATTTGGGGAGAAAATTTGGGGGAATGATTTATAAATGACTCCATCTAAAATGAATTTAAAAAATCCTCCAAAATGACTTCAAAAATAGCTTCCAAAAATTTGAAATCTATTATAGAATGACTATATCCAAACTCGTTATTATGGATTTGAAATCTTGAGATCTATCAATACAAATGGAGCCTAACTGCATTTTATAAAATAAATAAAAATGTCAGAAGAGTATTTGCAAATTTTGAAATATATATAATTGAATTTTGTATAGGTATACTAAGTTTTAGGGACAGATTTTGCACGTAATTAATCTTAACATTTATGTTATAATATGTCATAAATTTACTGCTTATACTTAATTAATTTTTGATACCTTTCATGTGTATGATCGTCGCTCTCTTGAAATAAAATAAGAATAACGAGAGATTTGGAACGAATTAGGCAGTTAACCACTTCAATAATTAAATGTTGTTTAAAAGGTAATAACAATAGAACATAATCCACATAAACATGGCATAAAATCTAAACATAGTTCATGCCTAATCCAAATTGTTAACAAATATGGGTCGAAACTTAAATCGCATATTTGCACATATAAGGTGGATCGAGTATACCTATTTGCAGCAGAACTGTAGATCCACGTAGCGAGAATTGAGCCTGTCTACAAGCCTCTTTTTGATTGAATCACGGACAACAAGACGAATCCCGTAAATTGGTTGAACCATGAACAAACCATGAACAAGATCACGAATCATCTTTCTCGTTGGTGTAAATAACTACGAGAGTTATTTACTTTGATGTGCACACCTTAAACCCTTGGAGAAATTTGGTGATGCTCTAAGAAAAAACCATAGAGAGAATTTTTAGGAGAGAGATTATTATTTCTATGTGAAGAGACGATTTTTCCATATGTTCTTCGATGTTGTGGGGAGAGATCAATGTATATCTCAATCTCGTATCCCGATTAGAGTCTCGATGGGAGAGGTTTCTAGATAAACCTCATCTAAATAGAACTCCTTATTATCTCAAATATGGATGCAACCTAATTGCACCCAATATCTCCCACTCATACATATTTGACTCGACTCATTTGAATCACATCCTTATAATTCTCATCTCATGACTCTTCCTTCATACAGAGAATAAAGCGTGCGACCAAGCGAGAAAGTATAGGTGAGGAGAGTTATATTAAGTCATCACCAAACTAACATAACCCTACAACTCATAACTCGCTATGTACCCCAAACCAAGTGGTCGCACCCAATCAAGCATCTCTAGATCCTCAATAAAATAAGTAGAGCATGCTCGACTCACTTTAAATATGTTTCTATATTCATGACTAGTCAAACACATTTCGACATACTCGCCCGGCTATGAATTAGAGAACATAAGTGTGTTACCAACTTAATTCTTCCTCACCCACATGCCAATTAGTTTGGTCTTGACACTTTCCTAAACATGCTCCGGCTGACCAAATCACACATAGCCAATTTGGATACATGCTAAAGTAGTGTCATCAAACTTACACCTCATGACATGGTCCAAAGTCCCAAAGGGTACAAGAAAATAATATGGGCTCACACAGGTTATGAAGCACGGACCCGTTCAAATCACTTTCTCATAGGCGGTCGCCTCAAACCACATGTAGTATGAATACATGCTATGATGGAGTTCCCAATCAATTTAGGCATGTCACGCTCTGACATCATACAAATCTTAGTCTAGTCGATATTCAAGTGTCGACCACGTACTACTCATAGTTACTCCCAAAGTGTCATACAATAGTTCGCACATTTGGCTACAAACAGGCTTTTATGAAGTTTGGACATACTTTATAATCGGTCAACTCGGATCTCATCTTAACCTCTAGTTAAGGCGGCCGTTAATTATAGATATTAACCTTCCTTATTTCTCTAGCGAAGATGATCATTTGGAAATCCTCCTTATACGACCTGATATTTTAAGTCTCTCATGCTCGCTCTCTTAGCGCCCGAGCGATTATCCATGTGAGAGGGCCAATCAAAGTCTAGTGACAACTCACAAATTCAATTACCAAACACATAATGAGAATCCAACATATCTCATTAATCACAATATGTTCTCAACCACATGATCAATTCTACTTGATCCCTAATGACTCACATGCCTTTGGAGCATATCTCCAAACAAAGGCTCATAAAAAGGATCAGCGCCCACACCGCTCATAGAAGTATGATTGAGAATAATTTAACTATGCATAAAAACTCTTAAGTGAAGTAAAGCCTCGAGTAAGTATGTTTGGTCTACCACCAATGTTCGGCGTCCAAATCATACACCAAAGTGGTTTTACTATCATAAAGATAACAAAATACATTATGAATGTGCGCGCAATGAACATCATTTCAAGATGCCAAATTTTCCTCTCGAAACTCATAGACCAAATTGTTAAATATCTAAGTACCCATATGTCGGCATCGCAATAACACATAGATCACTTTGATATCCATTCACCAGTCATACTGCTAAGTGCATGACTTGTTGAGTACGCACATAGCGCACATCAAAAATTCGACAGCGCGTACATAAACCAACTAGCATTTCTTTTCTTCTTCCGAGTGGCGATAAGTCCTCGTTTCTTAACTAAGAATATGATCTTTGAACATGGAGTGTAAAGACAGCCAACACTAAGTGGCGATAAGTCCACGTTCTTTCCAGTCATCACATTTTTTCCATATACAATGAGATACAACTCTTACATATGTTCATTGAATAAATTGACCATCGTAGGCCTATCAAAATGATAGATCGATGAAATCAATGATGACTCAAGTCACAGTTGGAGCTTCTTAATCAGCAATCAATACGCTCTTACTCCACTTCTTGAATTCTTCGAGTGATCCACATAGATCTCCTGATTCAACTTTCACTAAACTATGTCAACATGAATCATCCAGGACAAACCTAGACGAAAATGGCAATAATAGATAACATATTAGGCGAATTGAGGCAATCTCACCACTTAGGGAGAACATCTCAAAATAATTTACGCTCTTCTAACAGGCGTAAACATTTCGTCCTTAGTCGAGCTACATACATGTTAATCAAGCCATCTATATTGCACTTGACCTTCCGAAACCACATGTTTCGAATGATCTTGCATCTAGACAGAAGATTAACAAGCTCTAATACTTTATTCTTAGTCATTCGACTCATCTTTTCATTCGCAACAACTATCCACTTAGGGCATCAAGTGAAGTCACATATTCTATCGACTCATCACCATCCACAAAAGTAATTGCGAAGGATACCCACTTAATCTCATATAGATGATGGGAAATATTTGATATTCACTTGTTTTACTCGTGAAATTTGAGAATCTTTTGCGTGTGATACACTAGCTCCACTGACTTAGTGTCTCTCCCACTATCCCCATGATTACTAGATGAGTATAAAATTCAACATCCTCGCCAGAGAAACGAGCGCCTCCTAAGGATCTTGCAACTCGCATAGTTTCAATAGTTCTTTCGACCTTACACGTGCTAAATCCTTTTGAGGGGAAACCTAAATTGTGCGACTTGATTCTCCACTTGAGAACACATATTCTCAAACTAATATAGGCATGAGACCCACTAATTTGGGATTATTACCAAATTAAAGCTCATACAGGGTTGAAGAATCATTTCGAGACACATATATTATGATGTAGGCAACAACAAGATACACAAATCAATTTGCGCTATCATAAATCTAACCATTTTGAAGTGATTGTCCCTTCTTCGCAGCGCATATAGTTGCAAAGTGTTTAGAACCATCATTCAACTTGCAACTTTATTTCCTTCAACTCATGTGTGTCCAAACTAATTAGACACGCTATTACCGCTCTCTATTAGTACATCTCCATCTATTAAGAATCGCTCAAAGCAATTTGGCACTTTTAACTAATGAGAGTGGGGATGTACTAACTTATAGCGTAGATAACAATAAAGGAAAATATAATACATTAATTTGTGTCTCACACTCATAAGTCAGACTCAATTTAGTGGACTTATCTTTAAAGGAAAAGTAGTCATCTTACATTTTTCCAAAGAAGCTTATCCTTATTGAAAAAAATATACTGAGAGAGAGATTGACCTTAGCGAGTTAGACAATAAAGCCTCCTCGAGCTAATACAATCATCCTCCTAACCTCATGTGCCACGATATCAATAAAAGACCTAAAAGAAATACTATCTAAAGCCAAGCATCACAAAGAAAAGGTAGACAAGTCTTCTCACTCAACAAATATTCTATAAGTGCATTTATTCAAGTAAGAGTACATAGACACATCAAATTGCTCACACCAATTATTGAGCTTGAGGTGACTCTCTTTAGCCTCCTCATGTGCGATGTATAGCTGCACAACTCGATAATAGTCATACACATTTGCTCAATCTCAACCACATGCTAAGTCAATCAATATCTACAATCCACCCATGGAGAGATCGATATATTAGTGAATATATAAGAGAGAAATTAAATTGTCAACCTTCATCTCGGTACAATTATGAGCGAAGTTACCAATCTCATAAGTGCACTTAATATTTGTTGATAGTTAATTGCCTCATTCAATAAGGTGACACGCCTTGTCACTTTATGGATCAATTTATTCTTCTAGTTTAAGTTTTTGCTCGTCCGGCTACATTATGCTTGTTCCAACATACACCGAGTTGGTTTATGTCGATCATGTCGCATAAGCGACAAGTGCACTTGTGTATTTCTCAACTTTTTTAATCTACCTCTTAATAGGCGATTTTATTAATAATAACACAAGTTACTAATATCGTTAATTCAACTTATATAGCGAATTTAGATAACTAGAGTTTTTACTTGTGACTAAGCTCATATTCCGAAATAGAGTTTAAATTCTTTTATTAAATTTGCGGCTTAAACAAATTAAAGTGCAAAATTAATTCTTGATCCATAAGTATATCATCGACATCTCAACTCGTGATTATTTCGGGCAATTAAGTTCTTATATTTGCGGCATAAACTAATAAAGCGCAAATACTTTCATTAATCTATGAAAATATTGTTCGCGTCTAAGTCGTGACAATATTGGATACCTTGTCTATTTTCATGCTAAATTGGCTAAACTAAAGTTGGTGAGTTTGGTCTAAACACATTTCAATAAATTGCACAAACAATTAGGTACGATCTAAAACAATTATTCTCGGATTCAAGTAATATTTATTATTTTCTTCAATTCAATGAGATCAAAAATTTGCCACCAAGGCTACTAATCATCTCCCACCAAATTGAAAATCACAATAAAAATCACTCATCCATGAATAAAATTATCAATGTCCATAAATAAATCATGCATGCAACCATGCGATACAAGTAATTACGAAAATAGCCCACATGGGCGATATTGACATATGATGCATCATGTGAATAAAATTTAGACCAATGATGGTAAAACAAAAAATATCCTCGTAAAATTGTTGTTACATAGCCTCCAAAAATCGGCTCAATAAATACATGCCTCGAAAAGAAAAATTACATATATTCAAGGCCTACTATATCAATCTAGAAAAAGTAAAAAAAAAACCAAATGAGGATACCGAAGTTACCCCCATTGTCAAAAATTAACTCCCGTAAATAATATTAATAGAAAACAGTAAACATTCACATACATGAGCACATGTATGTCAATGTTCATTCATTCCTAACACACGATAATTCATATCACATCAATAAAATTAATTGCAGCACAAAAATATTGCATACACATAAGCAATTAATAAAGCATGTAATTCATAAATTAAAAATCATATAGAATATTTTGTTTGCACCTCAATGCGCAAAAATATAATTTTTTTACGCACATTATGCGAAAAAATATTTCCCATGCACCAATGTGCAAAAATAATTTCCGCATGCATCACAATGCACAAAAAAAAAATTAATTTGTTGCAAGCATCTTAATGCGCAAAAATAATTTTTCTTTCATGCACCGAATGCGAAAAAACAATATCATTGCTACATATGTGCAAAAAAATAATTTTTCATGTATCATATTGCACAATAATAATTTTGCAAGTATTCTCATGCGCAAAAATAATTATTTTTGCAAGCACTAAATTGCGCAAAATATTTTTACATGAATTAATACTATAACAAAAAAATATTAATGCACAAAAAAAATGATTTTGCAAACTTCCCAATGCGCAAAACAAGTATGTGCCACTAATTATAACCAAAATAGTAAGTGGCCTATTGGAAAAAATAACATATAACAACTAAAAGATTAGGGGTTCAAATCTAAGTTAAACCAACAATTTCTCAATTTTTTATTTTAATAATGTTGTAGCCTGCATGCACCACCAGGTGCCCACCACATCATCCTTTATAAGGCAGCCAACTGGCGCCATGTCAATGCCCACATGGCATTTTTTCTTGAATAAGATAACAACGCTTCATTAGTGCTACTTATACAGATGAAAGTGTTGAACTACAATTATCTCATGGGCAGAAGTAATTTACACATCCATAACAGAAGTGCAAAAAACATATTGTTCTCTTTGGCACGTATGCAATATTTGTTTTTCTCTTAAAAATTTTGAATCCACATAACTTATTCGTTTCAAATCCGTTTTACATATATAATATATAAAATTGATCGTCTTTTCGAGATCTTCAATTTGACACCAATATACCATATATATATAAATAAAAGGACAGATTCGATTTTTCAAATAAAAATTAAATCACATTTATGATCAAACTCAAGTACATCACATAGGCAAAATCAATCCCTAATGGCTCGATACCACCGATAACAAATATTGGTCGAAACTTAAATCACATATTTGTACACATTAGGTGAATCGAGTATACCTATTTATAGTGGAATTGTCGATCCACGTAGCCAGGATTGAGCTCGTCTACAAGCCTCCATTTGATTAAATCACGAACAATGAACAAACCCCGTAGATTGATTGAACCATCAACAAACCACGAACAAGATCACGAACCGTCTTTCTTGTTGGTGTAAATAACTACTAGAGTTATTTACTTTGATGTGCACACCGTAAACTCTTAGAGAACTTTGGTGATGCTCCAAGAAGAAACCCGTAGAGAGAAATTTTAGGAAAGAGGTTATTATTTCTATGTGAGGAGACGATTTTTCCATATGTTCTTCGATATTATAGGGAAAGATATTAATATATATCTCAATCCCATATCCTGATTAGAGTCCGATGGGAGAGATTTCTAGATAAACCTCATCTAAATAGAACTTACTATTATCTCAAATATGGATGCAACCTAATTACACCCAATACAAATTCAAAAAAATTATAAAAATCAAACAATAGTAAATGACTAAAATATATGTTAATATAAATTGACCTAAATAATTTTTTTAATTAGATAAGCATTAAGATAAATGTAAAGTGTAGATAAAATCATTGTAAATAAATATTTACCAATAAAATTTAAAATTATTGGTAAATAACTAAAAGATTTATGTCGGTAAGTTCAACAAATCAAATAAATTAATTTTTATCTATAATTATGATCGAAAAATTACTATTTTTAATTAAGTCGAATCATTAAAATTCATCTAATTTCGACTCCATCATGGATCCAAAACGATAATTAAATTCAAGTGAAATGCAAGTTAAACTCGACTAATGCATGAAAATTAGTAGTATTTCTTCTAGTGCGCTTTATAAAAATCGAAAAATCCAAATCGGCAAAATTTGCAAAATAAGCAAAATAAATGGCTCGAATCGTGCACACTATCCTTAAAACAGTTTGTTCCTATTATAGACGTTTGTTTCCTAGGATAAGATGAGAAAACCGGATTACCTATTCCTGAACCGAAAAATTATGCCTGAAAATCACCAAAAATTTAATTGCAACATTTTAGGAGATATATGGAAATTTTGTAAGTTTTTGTGTGTTCTTCAAATGTGAAAAATAACTTATATTTGTAGGCACAAATATGACCTTTCATCACAATCAAATATTTGTCTTTTACTTTTGAAAAGATCAAAAATAAAATTTCCATTTGCTATTGAAAATGTCAATTTGTAATTTAATTCAAATCATCCAACAATCCCCACATGAAGAAAATTACGAAGATACAAAGATTTAGTAATAAATTCCACCAGTTGAATCGATACAAAGGATAGGTAGGTGTTACCCTTTGAACCTTCCCTTGTGAAGGTATATTTAATTTACTAATCTGGTCAAAGAGACACGATGTCCTTGAATCGCTCTACATTTTGTGTAAACGATGATATATATCTCACATAAGAATCTTCCTATCATACTTCATTCTCATAATTATGTTCATTCGTGGCTCAACATATGTCAGTTCTGCAAGAATTTCTAAGAATTGAGCGTCACATGATTCTCTTCTTCAAGTGGCCCCACTTCTCTCTCACATAGGTGATTCTCATTTAAGAGTAACACGTAATACCCTTCTCAACTTACCGATGCACAAGATTCATTAAAAGCTAATTGCTTACCCTCTTATCCACGGAATCATTGTTAAGGAATGGACAAAGGATAACTCCCCACGGTGATCCTAGAGTCTTTTACAACTAGGTTGTCCCATTTAACTTATATTTTGGGATCTCCAAATCAACAAGGTTGGGTTTCAATTGTATCAACTCATTTTTTTGGAGGCTTCATCCCATTTCTCTTAATGATTTCACAAATAACTCCCGGTTCAACTCTTTAGTTAACGGATTCGCTAAATTATTCTTTGACTTCACGTAGTCAATAGAGATAACACCGATTGAGAGTAGTTGTCTAATGGTATTGTGTCTATGACGTATGTGTCTAGACTTGCCATTGTACATATTGCTATGTGCCCTCCCAATCGCAGATTGACTATCACAATGTATACAAAATGTTGGCACAGGCTTTGACCATCTTGGAATATCTTCTAAGAAATTCCGAAGCCATTCAGCTTCTTCGCCACACTTGTCTAGAGTAATAAATGTATACTCTATTGTGGACCTTGCTATAATTGTCTGCTCGGAAGATTTCCATGATATTGTTGCACCTTCTAGAGTGAAAAAAATCCACTTGTAGACTTAGAGTCTTCAATATCATATATCCAATTAGCATCATTGTGTCCTTCAATAACAGCAGGATATCTTGTATAGTGCAGTCCAAAATCAATAGTGTATCTTAAATACCTTAGTATTCTCACTATATCTATCCAGTGGTCATGCCCTGGATTACTCGTGTATCTGCTCAATTTACTCATTGCATAAGCAATGGCTGGTCTTGTACAACTCATTAAGTACATCAAACTTCCTAGACCCGTGAGTATTCAACTTGAGATACGTGACGCACATATATTCTTCGATAGATGTTTGCTTGTATTTATCGGAGTTCTAGCTAATGACGTGTCATCCTTACTAAATTTCTCTAGAATCTTATCCACATAATGTGACTGATCAAGTACAAGTCTATTTGAAGTTCTAGAGATCTTTATTCTGAGGATCACATCAGCTAAGCCCGTATCTTTCATGTCAAACCTCGAGTTCAACAGATCTTTTGTGGATTTAATTATCTTATCATTACTTCCAATGATAAGCATGTCATCTACATAAACATAGAATGACATAGAAATTTCCAGTCTCCTTAATATATACACATTTATCACATTCATTTATTTTAAATTCACGTTCTTTCATAACATTATTAAATTTCTCATGTCATTGTTTTGGTGCTTGTTTGAAGCCATATAACGACTTTACCAACTTACACACTTTGTTTTCTTGCCCCGTGCGAAATCTCTCGGAGTTATTCCATGTAAATCTTCTCTTCTAAGTCTCTCAGTAACACCCCAAACCCATTTAAAGTTCATATTGTTCTTTGTGGAACCATAAATGCACTTAAAGTATTTGCGGAAGTGTAAATGGAATATCAATCTAAGAAATTCTGAAATATATTATTTTTAAAACACGCCATAGATATATATACAACATGTCAAAATGTGTTAAAAAGCTTAACATAGTTGGTACGTCCAAAATACGAGTCATCGTAGTACGATTCATGTGAAGCCCCGATTTTTCCAAGCTATTTGTTTAAGCTTTTGATCGACTATTTTATCGCGTCATTTTGACGGGTAATTAATAATAATATATACATTTTGTATTTTATTTCAATTTATTTTATTACTTGTGATCATGATCATCATTAATTCTATTCTCATTTATGATCACTTGATTGATCATTACTACTATTTTGTATTTATTAGTCACCTTAGAATTTTAAGAGACTATTTATTTTGGAGACTTTTACCTTATAGAATTAAGACTTTAATTTAGTTTAAGTGATCATGAGACTTACAAGTGATCAAGGAATCACTAATTATTTTGGAAATTGATATATTTCATCTATTATCATCAAAATTGGGAAAAAAATATATGGAATTACCATTTTACCCTCATAATGGACGGCCATGGTGGATATTTTGGGATAAAAATATCATCCAACTCTTGTACACATACACCATATATTAGTCATCTTGTGTATAATTATATCATTAATTCAAACATTATACACATCATCTTATACACCAATTCTTTATTACTATTTTCCCCAACTTATTCCCACTTAACAAACATTCTTCTTATTCCTCTCAAATTCAAATTGACCCACACTTTGACTTGCATTTTTGTCTCCATGCAAGAGACAAATTACAAGACACAATTTGATCAAAATTTCCTCTCCCTCTCTCTCATACTACACGGCCATTATGGCATTTTTTCATCAAATTTTCATTTCATTTCTCATCAACACATTCTAATACTCAAAGCCTTCTCCTCCTTCTCTCTAAAAACTCCCAACTTCTCTCTACTCTTCTTCTTACTTTCTTCTTCCATACTTAGAAAAAATTCAACATTTTCCTCCTCATACACCACAAAAAAAATCGAACCACTATACTACAAGGTAAGAAATTTTAGCTTCAATCCATTTTTGGATATCACATTGTTCATCTCTTCCACCTTCTTAACTTAAGTTTGAATTTGGTTTTGGAGGTACATTTAGAAGACTTTGAAGGTTAGAGCTTGACAACATTTTGAAGAAGGACCTCAAGCTTGAAGAAGAAAATAGTAGAGAAAATTTGACTACAAGGTAAATTGTGTACTAGACCCCTTCTTTCCTACTCTTCCTATTTTTTTCAAATTTTAACACCCCTTTTCATTTTTGAGAAATAGGGGCTGACCTTAGGAGATTTTTGGAGTTGAACCAAATTTCCAATTTTTGAGCTTCAACTAGTCTCCAAACATCTACTACACAAGGTAAAGTGTAGTCCTTTTCATTTCCTTATTTCCTTCTTTTCTCCTTAATTTTTCTCTCATTTTTCTAACTCCAAATTTTGATATTTTCTTGACTTAGGGGCTGACCTAAGAAGCCTCATCCAAAAAATGTGAAATTATCCTTTTATTTCACAATTTCCAAAATTAAGGTGGTGGAATTTTTTTTTCCCAACTTTTAGGTGTTTTATTAAAATGCATGTAGAAAATTTGATCATGAGCCTTGAGATATATATAATCTATGTATTGCATGTCAATTTTATATATCAAATCATAAAAATTCTCAAGAGTTGCTTAAAATTACTATTTATTGAATTTTAGGTGCATGCATGTACACTTTAATGCTTTAATTGATGAATTCTTGTATGTATTGGACATGCATGTGTATGATCTTTAAAATCTATGTTTCGGATGACTTATAACCTGGAAAAGTCGAGCATAATTGATTAAATTTCAATTTTGGACTTAAAAATGCAAAAATGGAAAGTTGGTGGACTAAATTGCAAGAAAATAAAAGTTAAAGGACCCCTCTTCAAATTTCGAAATTTGGGACTGTACTCAGGTTCAAAAATGACTTTTGGACATTTTAATAATGTTTTAAGAGTTTTAAGATAAATAAAATCAACCTTTAAAAGCCCAAGGACTAGATTGTAAAATTTTGAAAGTTTAAGGGCTACTTTGCAATTTTAAAAACTGTACCAGACCTAAACTTTATAAATTGAAATTTTTACTTTTAAGTTACTGGGAATCCCATATTTTAAAAGTATTCCAAAAATCCAAGTGGTTAGGGCTTGGAAAACAATTTTACTAAAAATGAGGGACTAATGTGAAAATATTAAACTTGAGGACCCAAATGAAATTTCCAGGACTTATGCAGCCCATGCACCTGGAAGTACTAACTTAACTATAACTTAATTGTATTTTGGACCCAAGGTTCAAATTTCATAGTAATTGGACCCTAAAAGCCTTAAAGGCAATTATTTTAAAATGGGACAAAAATGATATTTTCAAAAGTTAAAGGACCTACACATATTGTTTTTAAAAACTGCTTTTGTCCCAATATCCTACTAACCTTAGTGACATTTTCCAACTGGAACCACATTAAAATCCCTTCCGGTTTGTGAGTTCCGAATTTTTAAAACTTAAGGTCCGAATTGGCAATTTTTACAAATTTGGGGCCAATGTGAGATTTTTTACAAAAACTCGACCTCAAAGCTTTAACAATCTGAATCTCTGGACAATTTGGGGAATTTAGGAACTGACCTCATAATTTTTCAAGGTCGGGATATTTAATTATTCAATTTTTAACCCCAAAAGTGTTAGTTTTTACAAAACGGGGCCAAATTACAATTTTCCTTTTATAAAGGACCTCACTCAAATTATTTTCTCTTTTACTAAAATCGCCCTGGACTCTCTGACTTGGAGATTTAATTTAAGTATTTTACTTTTCCAAAAACCCGACTTATCGGATCAATTTGACCGATTAATACCCGATCGCGGAGCGACTTCCCGTCTTTGCGATTTTGGAATCTATGACGGGACTTATGTTCCACCTAATCTTTCAAGATATCGAAGGTTGCTTATCCTTCCGATAATCATCTTCATCCAAATACTCCACCAACGCCATAATTGCCACTCGCGTTTTTCAAAAATTTCTCCTAAACTAGCTTCAATCAATAATACTGATTTGCTGGTTGACTACCCGTAATTGTAATTACTTTCCCCGCTGAGTCAACTTGGTGTGTCGAGCTCACGAATGAATGGATACGTCGGGGGATGGAACCGGCAGCTCGGCCGCTATTCCACTCTTCCACTCTTAAGCCCCATCGTCCTAATCCCGCAATCGAGGACGGAGTTTGTCCAAGGGAAGCGGTCGTAGTGCGAGGTGTAATCATGATTATGACAGATCCGAGCCTCGCCCGGCTCTCTCGGGATTTTGTCTTTGCCTACGGAGCGATAAGGTGCCGGTCTTGGACCATACTTGGTGGGGGAGTTACAAGGAAGAACGAAGGAATCGGGCTTTTGTATCGATCCACACGATTCCGGAGTTATCGTCCGTTTTGTTGGCATTGCATTCCCGTGCGCAACCGCTTTTGCTTTTGCATTGGTTGGCGCTACAAGTCCGTCACGCAACCATTAATTGCCTTGCATAGGATTGGCGTTACACTTCCGCACGCAATCCTACTGTCTTGATCAGTATCACATAGTGCTGTGTGACCATGAATCGCTTTTCTTAAATCGTATAAGTATATTATTTAAATATTTTATCACGACGCTTGTGAACTGTGTGTGAAACCATGCATCATACTCACGCGATTTCGTATAACTTGTTTTCTCACATTAACTATATTACGCCACACTCGCATTACGATCACCCCATCTACTTGAGATTTTTGTCTCATCCTTTTTCTAACCTTAGATGAGGATTTCGGCTTTGGGGATCTTTGAACTCTCGGATTGAGACCTTGTACTACGCTTGTTGGATTCTTGCATCTTGTTGTTGATCGGACTCTTTTCTTATTATGTTGTTGTTGGACTTTTGTATCCTAATCAATTCGGGTTTGTAATTGAGGGACGTATGACCCTTTGACGTTAAGTTACTACCTTGTTGAATTTCGGATTGTAATTTGGTGATGGAATGTAGACTTTAAGTGATAACTTGTATCTCATTATTTATTTCATTGCTATTTAGACTCGCTTTATTGGGTTCTCATTGGTATTGTCATCGACTTGTTAGTCCATTTGTATTTAAGTTGTGAATCGTTCGTCGCGTCCCGTTTGGGGCGTGACAATTCACTTCTTAATAGAAGTTCGAATATATATTTTATGTTTGGAGTTTATGACAAAATACAACTTCCATATGCACAACCCCTCTTGTTTGACCCCATCATCCAAAATAATATTAGTTTGAAGGCGTGAGTTCTTACACTCGGTGGAAAAACGTAAGCGATTACACAAACAGAGAAATACATCTATATTTGCATAATAAAATTCGACACGGTACTTTCCATTTTCGACCAAGGAACTTTCTATTTGGCCCAAAGGCACTTTTCATTCATATGGCACATGGTGACACCGTAGTGTCACTTTCAATTTCATGCATTGATAGAGAATTTAACCAAATTAGTGTAACAATACAACATGCTTACAAATTAGAAATTTACCCACATTTGTTTGACGTAAAAGTGTCGAATAATTTCGATTGAGAAGAGTTCGATCATGCCGCATCTAACACAAGTGAATTGTAAAGGTTCAAGGCTAAAATTCAACAAGTTATCGATCAAGCTACTACTTATGTAAGGTTTATAATATTCATAGAGTATATTATTCTAGGAAAGGCAAATTTAATATTTAATCTAATTATCCTTAATTAATGATATAATAAGTCACTTAAGTAAAAATAAGTCATTTAGTAGTCCACTTGACTCTATATTTATTTTAAAATTAATAAATAAATAAAAGAATAATAATATTTTTATAGATAAATAATTAATTAAATTAAATGATTTAAATAAACCAATTAAATTACTAATTAATTAATTAATAATTTGAATTAACTAATATTAATTAAATAATTTCAAAAATAACTAAATCATTAATTAATAATTAAATAAATAATTTAAATTATTGAGTAGTCAAATAATTGTGAAATTAATAATTAATTATTCAAACTTAGTCAACTAAGTTGTCATAACCTAAGTTAGTAGTCAAAGCTTAGTCAACTCGTCCATGTAAGGCATTAATCATAATTATTATCATTATTATAATAGTCGATATCTATTTTTTTATTCAATTAATTATTAACTATGTTTAAAAATTCCAATCCTTAATCAATTAAGTGCTTCTCTATAATCACCAATCATCATTTAATCACCAACAATCATTTTCCTAAAAATATCTCCCAACATTTTTTCCTCAATTGATGGAAGTCATCCTCATATCACACTCCTAATGGTACACCTAACATGTCCTAATGTCAAATCTCCAACTTCTACACTATTCATCATCATCATCCTCATTACACAAAAATGCATCAATCTTCATAAAAGAAAACTAATGTGACCTTCCCTCCCCTCATCATCTCATTAGCCTCCAATTATTTTTTTCTTCTTCAAGGTAAAACCATAAATCTACTCCAAAATTTTCATGTATTTTATATATATACTTTTAACTTAAGCACTAAATCAACATACAAGCTAAAGTAAACTAAAGAACTCATAAATGTCCATATGCATTGTTACTAACTTAAATATATCATCCAACAATAACAACTCTCAAAATAATCGTAAAAATTATATATCATCATATCTAAACATGCTAGACAATATTCTAACAAGATTAAATGAAACAAAAATCATCTCCTAAATTTATTATTTAAGGACCAAAAATTAGAGCTTAAAATAATACAACTTTTGCTTAACAAAACTCATATATCAAACTATTGCATGCTTCTAGTACATAAATCTTACACTAACATGAAAGAAAACTTGAAGTTAAATCTAAAGTTGAAAGGAAAAGTGAAGAGTTACCTTAGAGGATTTTTACAAGACAAGTTAGAGAAAACGTGAAGAGTTAATGTGTAGTTGGGGTATGTTAATGGTAGAGTTCTTGGGGGGGCAATTGGGTAACTTTCTAATCACCAACAAAAATATAAACTCTTAATTTCTATATTATAAATCCAAAAGAACACTAGTATACTAGAAATAAAAATATAATAAAATCTACTAATATCATAAACTACCATAAATTTTAATATATATATAATTAGTAGGGAAATTCTAAGTTTCAACGCGATATTGTAAGTTCGTCTAATAATTCGTGTCTCCAAAAATCGTACTAAAATCTCGAAATACTTAAGTCCAGAATTAATCTCTCCAATATTAAGTTCTAAAATTACCAAGTCAATAAAGTATTACCTCTAAGTTATGGGCACGATCAATCTCGATTCTTATAATTTCAAAATAAAGCTCGATAAAATAAATGCTTGAATTTCAATAAATTTCTTTATACAACTAAAATTAAAATTCATGATTATTTTAAAATAAGTGTGTGCGATTTCGGTAAAGGATCGGGTCGTCACAATCTCCATTCGAAAAGATGTATTTCAAGGTTCTCCGCAAAGCGGAAGTACCAATCGATGGAGGTTATTCTCGTGAATCGAGAATATGTATCAAAGTAATCAAGGCCCTATCGTTGTTTGTAAACTTTAATTACAAGTTTAGCATGTACTTATCAATTGTTCCATCTCGATTTCATTTTCTTCTTGAAAATCCATTTATATCCTAGTGGTTTACTTCCTTCAAGAAGATCCACTTGTTCTCATGTATGGTTTTGCAAGATGGAATCAATTTCACTTTTTATGGCATATTTCCATAATGGTCCATCAAGATTAATAACTTCTTTTATAACTTTGAGGTTTACTTTCCATGTAGGTTATAAAATCTAGACCAAATGATTTTTCTATCCTAGCTAGTTTGTTGTGTCTAAGTTTTTTGTTCTACCTCTTCTTTTTTATTGTCTTGCTCATGTTCTATCAATCAAGCATCCGTTTAAAAGAGCTTGCTTCTTCTTTTGATCTATACGGAAAAATATTTTCAAAAAACGAAGCATTTCTTGATTCAATTATCGTGTTTTGGTGTATATCTTCAATCTTAGATTCATGCACAAGAAATCGATAAACACTACTATTATGTGCATATCCAATATATATACAATCCACGATCTTGGGTCCTACCTTCACCTTCTTTGGTGTAGGTACAATCACTTTAGCAAGACACACCCACACTCGTAAACATTTATATGAAGGCTTTCTTCCTTTCCACAATTCATAGGGGTTTTTATCTTCTTTCTTTAGGGGTGCTTTATTTAAAAGGTAATTAGCCATTAAAACAGCTCCCCACATGTTCGAGGTAAAACCGAACTTAATAACATGGCATTCATCCTTTCTTTAAGTGTTCGGTTTTTCCGCTCGCATGTAATGCCATTTTCTTGAGGTGAATAAGGTAATGTTATTTCGTGTCTAATTCCATGTTCGGCACATATGTAGCAAATGGTGATTCATATTTACCTCCACGATCATTTCTTAGCACCTTAATTTTCTTATGGAGTGATTCTCGCTTTATTTTATAAAGAATAAATGTCTCTATAGCTTCATCTTTACTTTTGCGAAGATACACATAACAAAACTTTGTGCTATCATCAATAAAAGTAATGATATACTTATTGCCACCACGTGTTTGGATTGATTGAAATCACATACATTCGTGTGGATAAAATCAAGTGATTCATTATTTTTTCAATATTATTAAATGATGTCCTTGTTAACTTTGCCTCAACACAAGTTCCACACTTGTTCTTAGAATCAATGTAGAACGCCGGTATACAATACAAGTTAGTTAATCTACGTAGAGTATCGCATAATTAACATGTCTTAATCTACCATGTCATAAATTGAAAGACTTAAGCAAGTAAACGGAAGAATTGTTCATTTCATTCACTTTTGGATTAACAACTATTACATTGAGCTTAAATGTTCCCATCGATTGAGCCCTTTACCGAAAAACACTCCATTTTTCAACAATGTTACAACACCGACTCAAAAACAATGCAAAAATCATGCTTATCTAAAAGCGACCCGGACACCAAATTCTTGTGAATATCTAGTACAAATAACACATTGTTGAGAGTCGGTTCCTTTCCGGTGACATCTTCAAGACCACTTTTCCTTTACCTTTGACCTCGAATGTAGCCGACAATTCCCATGTATAGCTTCACCTGTCTTCACCGCTCAAAGGAACTAAATATTTCTTTGACAAGAACAAATGTGCCTAGTAGCACCGTGAGTCAATATCCCACTGTTTTAGATTTGAACCTACCAAGTTCACCTCGTAGATCATTGTAGTCATATTCATATCCGACATTTCTTGAGAAAAATTATCAACCATGTTAGCCTCTCTATTCTTCTTCTTTGGCTTTTAACAATGTTAAAACCTTGTGACCTTGCTGCCACAATTAAAGCATTTTCCTTCAAAAATTCTTGGAAACGCTCCCCTTCAAATCCCATATTGTTGAACCCCTTACCGGTTGCTCAAATTTCTTTTTTGCCTTTTGAGCTTTGGCCATGCTCCACAACATTAGCTTTCGCACCACAAGATTGAACAACTTTCTTTCGTAACTTCTATTATCTTCCTCTATGTGAAGCTTAACAATGAGTCCTTCAACGTTCATCTCGTTTCTTTTATGCTTGAGATAGTTCTTGAAATCTTTCCAAGTCCGGTGGCAATTTTTCAATTATTGCAGCCACTTGGAAAGTTTCACTCAATACCATCCCCTCAAAGATGAATTTCATACAAGATGACCAAGTTCTTGGACTTGACTTATAACGTTTTTGAATCAACCATTTTAAAGTTCGGAAATGGCCAACAATAAGGTTTTTAGCCCCCGCATCCTCGTACTTATATTTGTGGTCAAGACACATCCACAATTCTTTAGTAGTTCGTTTAGAGTTATACACATTGTACAACGAGTCTCAATCCATTCATGACATAATTCCCCGCAGCTTAAGTCGACATGATTCCAAACATCCACCACATGAACGGCTTGAGCATCAATTTCATCCTCACTAAGTTGTGGTGGATCTTGATCAAGAACCGTGCTTAAAATTCAAGCCATTAAACTTTTCGATTTTTCACCATGATTAACTCGGTACATTAATTGTGGGGTTGGCTACAAAAGCGGAGTTGGCACAAAGAGGTTAGACCTATCATTTGCTATAAAAGTTATAAAAGTTGTGTTGGCACAAAGGTCGTTAGACCCACCACTGTTTGATTCGGATATCATTTCAAACAAATAAAATAAGAAATTTAGCACTTCAATTCGGAACAAAATCGATAAGAACAATTTTTATTAAAAATGTTCAAGTTTTATTATAAGGTCATTGCAATTTTCTTGCACTCGAATTTGTACAGTATTAATCTATTAGTAGAAAAATTAGTTCAATGGTTTTCCAATTAGTCCAAATAACTATTTTCTTCCAATCCAACGAGCAATGATATTAATTTTTTTAGTCCAAAATAATAAATATTTGAACCAACTTAATTAATACAAATGTTAGATCTCGGCATAGAAGATATAGTCGATTCCTCAAGTTAAGTACATTGTTTGATAAAGTTAAATGATCAAATTAGAATGAACAATCTGCAGAGTTAGTACAATTTTATTTTTTAATAATGTGAAAAAATCTTTCAATTAATACTTTGCCAAATCATTAAGTAAAACCAACATTGCAAAATGGTACAACTCCAATAAGACCGACGCTCTAGTTTTTCCAAGTTGCTAATAGTATGCAATGTTGGATCATAATCCAACATTGGGCTTATATGTAAAATAATTATGTTAATTAAGGTCAAACCCATTTTATAAGTGATCAAATAAGGTTTAAAGAATTGGGCTTTAAGGTATCTAATAGGGTGTGGGCCTTTAACGTGAGACTTAATGGGTTATTCATGTTTTAATGATGGGCTAAAATAGGATACCTAATATAACCGAAGTTATATAAGAGTTATGGTCCCTAGGTCACACATCGACAAAATTCTATTCTCGCTATCCCATCGTCGAGAGAGAAACTTATGGAGAAAACTAAAGGATTCTCTCGAAAAGCTTCGAGACGTGTAGATCTAGAAAGGCCAAATCCTTAGATTCAACTACTATGGATTCGTGCACGCTTCCGCAATCTAGTCTTTGACTCTTGATAATTCGATATGAACACTCCTGGATTAAAGTGAAGTAATTCTCTAAAGTTTATTCCAATAAGTGGTATCGAGCCGTTTCATATTGAGTTATTTGGAATCGAATTTATTTCGATAATTATATACTGAAATTGTTGGGTTTTCTTTGGATCTGTGTTTGGCTTTCAATTTTACGGCTTAATTCGAAATTTTGAGTCGATGGTTTTGTATGGACTAATCATTAAACTATTATTGTTCTTTGGATTCAGTTTACGGATTAAGAAATTCAAAGTTTACGGTTTTGGATAATCAATTTTTCGGTACATATTATTTGTCGAATTGTTATGGATTGATTGTGAATTGAGAAAATTTGGAAAAGCTTTTTGATTTATAAAGTTGGTTAGAAATTAAGGCTCATGATAAGAAAATTCCAAGTCAAATTGTGGTTTTTTCACTTTTTCCATTTTGGATATTTCAACGGCGCCACCACCGATTCGCACAATAAACTTCAATTCAGTTGGTTTCTTGGTTCAAATTTCAAATTTGGGGTAATCCTTTTCGTTTAGTAAAGTTTTGGAATTAAGACCTGCTAGTAAAAAAAATCGAGAAAGTTCAAACCGAGTTGCGGTTTGGGTGTTTGAGGAAGAAGGCTTTTTTGCCCAAATTTAGAAATTTTGGGGTTGTTTTGCAAAGTTTTAAAAAATTAAACTTATGTTGTATAAATCGGGCTTTTCTCGCTAATAAGTTTTTTGTTTGAGGGCCTATTTACGGTTTGGGAAATTTAGGATTTTGAAATAAATAGGTTTTAATTTGAGGCTCTATAAAGTTTATTTAAGTTTCTAAATTTGCCTCAAATAATAAGGAAAACCCTAAACTAAGTGTAATATTGGAATTTAATTTTAAATTCGAATATTTATATGGATTTATATATTTTGAGATGAATTAATTGACGAACATATCACCAAAGTGACCTCTCTTGAGGAAATTAATTCATTTTAGAATATAAAAGGTTGTGCGTGTGCAACGTATGTGAATATTAACCGCCCAAAAGAAGGTTAATATTTATCGAATTGCACGCGCACTGTGGTAATAAACGTGTGATAATTATTCGGTTTAACATATAAACATTAAATCGACCCAAATGAAGGTTTATTGTTTGATATGTTCTTATTATCGTGTTTGATTACCGCACCAAGATATCAATTACAAGTTAATATTTTGTCCAAAGATTAAATACTAGTAGAGTGTCGGTGTCTTGAGATGGGATTTACCATTTTTGAATTTATTATTAGGGTTCGAGATTTATGTGAGCATAATTTGTATATTGTTCATTTTCTGGATTTAAGTTCGTATATTCTTGCTTATATTTCACAAGATCAATACGCTTTTTATGTTAAAAGGGCACTTCATCTAGAAAGGTCACTATAGTTATGCGGATATTGAGAAAATATTTGTCAAGAACGAAAGGCTCAGTTAGTAAGGTTTTGACAAATATGATCTCGAAGGTATGAGAGTAAAGGCAATATCAAGAATAAATTATAGATATGTCTCGTATTGCTTATGAGGACTTGCTAATGCATTTAGTTTTTTGATATCTCTTTCGACACGCTTTGGCTATCTAAGGTCACGACGAAAAAAAAGAGATTTAGTCTCTAAATGAGTCATCTCATATTCTCGCTCAGAAAGAGAAAAGGCTAAAGAAATATGAGACAATATAGCTAATATTGGCTTAACTTCGAAGAATAAAGGCAAAGAATTAAAAATATAGAAGGATAAGGTATGCTGCTTAATTATAGTGTGTTTTGAGGTTAACTTAACTTCGGGTTCTTGGCACACATGGTGGAAAGATTTTAGTTCATCAACTCACACCAGTATATTTGTAAGGGATTGTCTCTATTGCCAAAAGCTAAATAATGGTGAAAGATATATAAAAATAAGCAAAAGACAAGACAATTATGGTTGAAATAATAGGAAAATATAGATTATTGTTAAGTACTAGATTTGAATCTTGATGAGACGTTTATTTAGAACTTGACTTCTATTTCTCGCTTTGGACAAATTTGGTTATTCCTGTTGATTCAAAATTGGTTAGTTCCAGTTCTTTACAATGACCTTTATTCGACGTATTACACTATTGCTTCATCCAACAAGTCCCTACTTTTACGCATACACGAGGTATAAGTAGAAAAATAAACCAATAAAAAAGATTTGTAGCCAATTGGATTTCGGGCGTCTTAGAACTTATATATATGGATATTTGTGGAACATTCCCTATGATTTCTTTGAATAGTCAACAATATATAATAACTTTCATAGACGATATTTTAAATATGGCTAGATCATATCACGAGCAAATAAGTGAATACAGAGTCGAAAGCACTTTCATTGAGTTCCCAATCTCAAATCCTATTTCGTGAGAGTAAGGTCAAAACAGAATATCTTGGATATCTCCGGAAGACCATCTTCGTAATAAAATACTCGATTGGATCATGGGTGAATTTATAGACTCAAATATTCCGAGTCGGCTTTCAGAGAAAATTTAGACTTTCTTTTTGATGTTGCGATCACATAAAAACATAAACTTTGAGGCTCAATAGCTAAATACATGGCTTTTCTTTTCACTTTGGAATTAGTCTAATTCATGAAAAGTCACAAATCACTAGACGTGTTCAAATCCTATAAGGTCAAGTTGAGAATAAACTCAACAAAAGGATTAAAAATATCACATTTGATCGTAATGGTGTATGTAATGACAGATATGATGGTTCGTGAACAACGCCTAGGATCGCTTGCTAATTCCTAGAGCAATGCAATATCGTCTCATAGTACACTAAGTCGGATTTGCTATTATGAATAGTGTTGCTAAAAGACGAAAATGAACGCTTAAGGATATGGTGATGAGTATGATTAGTCATTCTATCTTACCGTAATCACTCTAGGAAGAAGCACTTAAGGTTGTAGCATATATCCTTAGTAAGGTTTCCGATTAAAACGACTAACAAAAACCCCTAATGAACTTTAGATGGGTGAGAAGCCTAGTCTGAAACACTTGCATGTTTGGGAATGTCCAGCTGAGGCAAGGCCTTACAAAGCCTAATGAGAAGAAACTAGACTTAAGGACAGTTAGTTGTTATTTTGTTGGATACTCTGAAAAGTCCAAAGGGTACAAGTTTTGTGATCCCATAACCAAGGCTATTTCTAAGTCGATAAATGCCTGGTTCTTTGAGGATGTTGAGTTTGCGGGGGGAGATAGAGTTAAGGACTTTGTCTTTGAAGAGGAATACGTTGATATTTCCACAGGTGGTGTTGGCATTGATCAGAATTTCATTCCCGACCTTGTTCAAGACATACATCAAGACAATGTCGGAGAAACTCCTGTTTCAGAAATGATTCCAGATAAACAAAACTCTACAACCTCAAGAACTCATGCCATTAAGGATATCCACTACGGAAAGAAGAAGTGCAATGTCAGATGATTACATTGTATTTCTCCAAGAAAATGAGGTTGACATTTGAATGATGGAAGATGATTTAATCAACTTCTATCAAGCCACGGAAAGTTCCAACTCTCATTAAGTGGATGGATGCCCATGAACGAATAGATTAAGTCCATGAGGGACAATGGCGCGTGAGAACTTATCCTATTTCCTTAAGGTGCGAAACTCATTGGTTGCAAATGGAGTTTTAATACCAAGAGAGATTCAAGAGGCGGTGAGGGAGGTACAAAGCTCGTCTTGTGCGAATGGGTTTACACGAAAGAATGCATCCACTATAAAGAGACTTTATCTTGATTTCTTTGAAAGACTCTTTCAGGATTATAATGGCATTGGTGGCACACTTTGATCTTGAGTTATATAAGATGTCTTCTAACATGTCTTCTCGCACTCAAAACCAAAAGGTATTGCACTAGTTTTCCTAAGGTTAACAAAAATTCAAAGACCAAGGTCCATGGATGATGGTAAATGGTGGATTAAATTTTGGGGAGATGAGAAGCAAAATTGTGGTTGTCTTCTTCTTCGTGTTATTTTATTCAAAAGTAAAACATTTCAAGTGAAAATTAATGAGAATTCCACATGAAATAGTATTTAATAATTTTCTATAAAATAGTAATACTTTTCTATTGAAAAGTAATACATTTTGAGTGAAAAGTAATACATTTCAAAAGTCTCAAATCTTTATATTTTTTAAAATAAGTAATACTTTTTAGTTTAATATGTAATACTTTTTTATTTAAATCAGAATATTTTTCATTTAAAAATGTATTACTTTTTATTTCAATATATAATACTGATTTACTTAACGTGCAATATTTTTCGCTTAAAATTATAGTACTTTTCAGTTCAACATGGAATACTTTTCACTTAGACTTATAATACTTTTTAGTTCACCATGTAATACTTTTCCTCTTAAAACTATAAAACTTTTAGGAGTAGGTCTCTTGTAAGACGGTTACACGGTGCGATAGATTGCATTTTTAGGGTAAAAAGTGATATTTTTAGTATAAAATGTGATACTTTTAGCGTAAAAATGATACTTTGTCCGAATAAACTTAATGTTAGCGTATTCGACAAGGTATCACTTTTTACACCAAAAGTATCACTTTTAACACTAAAAGTATCACCCGTCATACCATGCAAGCGTCTTACACAAGTTTTTGCGTACTTTTAGTGGTGGTTTCCAATGATTTTTTTTCTTTTTCATCTTCTTTTTCCCTTCATTTCATGGAAAAAACAAATTCTCAAGAGGGTGGAAAAAAGTTCCATATCTGAAAAATTGTATTGTCGCGTTGGAAACAAAACTAAAATCCAAAAATATGTTGTAACTAAAATCTAGGGGCATATTGTCTGAATTGAAACTTTTGAAGAGCCATATTGTGTGTTTATAGATACGGATGGGAGAGAATGAGAGAGAGAGAGAGAGGGTGAGAGAAATAGTAACCACTTACGAGACTGAGAGAAAGAGAGTGCGGATTTAGTTTAATTCATAAATGAGATTAGAGCAAAAGGGGGAGGGTGAATGGGTTAGTGGGTCATGACCCATGGGTCGTGGGGATCCGTCTTACGGAAAATAATCCATAAGACCGTCTTATATAATTTTTTGCCAAGTTACATTGTGTTATTTGTGTCTTAATCTTACAAAACACTCCTAAAAGAAACCTTACACAAACAAATCTAAAAAGAATTAAGGGTAATAACAAAAACTACCTTAGGATTGAGCTAATAACAAAACAACCTAAAAATCCTTTAAAATTACAAAAATTCTTTGAGGTTTAATTCTATGTTACATTTTATTCTTTCACAAGCAAAACATTTCAAACACCTCTTTAGTATTTGTAAAATATTCCCTTACTTTTTAATATAGAATCAAACATCGCTTTTCTTTTTTTGTAATTTCAAATTTATTTGGGTTTTTATGAATTACCTCAAATCTCAAGAGTAGTTTTTGTAATTATCCCAAAAGAATAACATAAAGATAAGTAAACTGATTTGTCTCTTAAATTCTTTATTAGAACTTGTTAAGCCACATATAATCAAGGTTTGAACTGTAGTTTATATTTAGGAATTATAAATGGTTTGTCCTCTTTTTTCATGTTTTATCACACACACACACACACACATATATATATATATATATAAATATATAAGGATATGATCAAATGAGACCAAGCCTTTTAGGTAAGAACATAAGACCACATATAGACCATTTGATTTAATAATCAATGGTCCGATTTTACTCCCCATTTTAGGCATGGGCACCTAATGTAAGGTAGCAAAGTAATTTCATGCTTTAAGATAAGGGATATAATTGTAACTCCCCATTTTTGAATTTGGTAAATCAAAACTTGATATCTCCATCTCGCAATGTCCTCAATTTCTCTCTTTCAAAAATCAAAACTACTCCCCACAAACACACGATATCACACACGACCGAAAATCTGCAAATCGAATTTAAGAGCGCAATTTGATCCATCCAAGAGGTGCATTTCGGCTTTGTCGCCTAGGGCTCAAACTTCTCGAGAAATTTATTTAATTTTCGGTGTGATTTTAGCATCTACTCGTTGCTAGGTCCGAACTTCTCCGAATTTGGGTGTAAGTTTTTCCTCGATCGATTTTAGTGTTTCTTCTTTGATAGGGTTCTATTCTAGTGTTTTATGTTCGATTTTAGTGTTTTTATTCTGTTCGATTTTAGAGTATACACATATATAGTGTTTTTATTTCTTGCCGATAGATTTGACGAATGGTGTTTTTTTGTTGAATTTTTGTTCATATGTTGTGTGCTCGTAGTTTATATTTCTCGGTTTCGATTTCTCATGTTTGATTCTCATCTTGTACATTGTATTGTTAGTTGTGTAATAATGTACATTTAATTATGTAATATTGTATATGTAGCTTTGTGATAATATATTTTTATGTATTTGTTAATATATATGCTCGGTTGTACGGTAATGTATATTTAGATGTATAATAATGTATGTTTAGTTATGTAATAATGAATATTTAGTTATAGAACACTATATTTTAGTTGTGCTAGCATGTATATATGTTATGGAATAATGTATATTTAGCTATAGGGTAATGTACATTAGTTTTATGATAATGTATATTTAGCTATATGTGTGTAAACTTAGTGTACGTATGTATGCATAATCGATGTATGGTAATGTATACTTAGTTGTATAATAATGTATGTTTAGTTGTATGATAATGTATATAATATATGCTATGCAATAACGTATATTGAGCTATATGGTAATATATATTTAGTTTTGTGAAAATGTATAGTTGTATTTTATTATATACTTAGTAGAGACATTGTGCATATTGTATTTTTTTGTATAATAATTGGTTCTATATATTTTGTAGGTTTGTTTTATCAATTAAATGGCAAAAAACAAGGGAAAAAGGGTTGCGGAGAGTGGGGTTGAAGACGGGCGGGGGAAGAGGGTGAAAGATTCATATCAAACATTATCCACTAGGTCGAATCCCAGGGTGTTGGTAAACACGCCGGCCGATCTTTCCCCTACACAAATGGAGGCGATTGTGGATATGGGATTTGGAAGTTCGCGAAATAATCCTCCAAGACAACAATGAGCAAAAGGACAGTTGTATGGAAGAAGCCGAAAAGTTTTGGATGGGGAAAAAAATATTGTAGTGCTATTTTAATAGACAATTTACTATGTATATTTACGCTCATCTTTTTGTATAGTTAGTTTACTATGTTTGGTTTTTTTTTTTGGAGTCATTTATACTTTAATTCGTGAGGAATTTTTGTATATGACTTAGATGTTTCGTTGAATTCTAGATATGAATGGAACACGACATGGGTTGTATTCTTTTAATCAATATACCTTTGCATTTTTATGCACAATTGGTCCGAATGTTGTCATATAGCACTAATATTGTATATGTAGTTGTTTGATACATGTTTTTATCTTAGTTTTGATGATTTTATTTTTACACCAAAACAATGTTTTTAATTGTTGTCCAAATACTCCTAAATGATTTAAAATGGTTTTAATATTTTTCTGAGTATTTCTTCAAGTTTTATTTTAGATAAAATCGGACAACACTTTTAATGATTTTATGTCTATATATTTTTACATCTAAACAAGGTTCCTAAATGTTGTCTAAATACTCCCGATCGGATTAAAATGTTTTTACTAAATTTTCGGAGTATTTCTTGAGGTTTATTTTTGACAAAAATTGGACAACACTTCTCTCAAGGTCGACTCGTCATATATATAGGCAACCCGTGCACTCAAGATGATTTTTGGAACAAAATGAGACGGAAAGATTTTTGACCAGGTCGAACGGTCGACCAGGCGTCAACCGGTGCGATCGGGTACTGGCACTTGTTTTGAAACAACAATCGTTTCTTAGTTTTGCAATGAGGGGGACCGGTCCTTGTAGGGGTCGACCGGCGAAGACCCCGACCGTCGCCCCCTTGTATTTTTGTTGTGTTCCTTCTTTTTCTCTTATCGCTAAGTCTTGCGACGGCGCCCTCAAGTTTGACAAAGAAAATTCTAACCGTTGTGCAGACAAACTTTCCTTAAATTGTGAGATTGATTTCTAACAGCTATATTCTTGATTTTTATTGTATTTTTCTGTAGATTTTCAATCCCCAAGAGGAGCCTATGTTTGATCAATCATCTCCTATAAATAGAGGAAGTTTTGGAGCAACCAATACAACACTTGAGATACAACACAACAAGATACATTCAAGCAAAGTCTTTAGCTCTTCATTGTTATCATTCTTGTTGTAATTTGCCTAGCTTATCACTTTCACATCTTGAGGTCTAGGCTTTCTTTTCTTGATTACACTTGCACTCAAATTGTATTCTTAATTATTGAGTTGTAATCTTGATTTTGGTCATCATTCAACACAAGACATCCTTGTGAGTATTCTTGGAAAGAATACACTTGGGTGATCTAGGTGATAGGTGTTTCAAGAGTGTGGTGCTCTTGAGGTGTTGAAGAATTTGGTATTCTTCAAGATTGAAGATTGTGGTGATCTTCAAAGGTGCCGTTAAAGGAAGATTGTGGTAATCTTCGAGGAGATTGTGGTAATCTCCAAAGGTGGTGTTGAAGAAGAGTGTGGTGCTCTTCAAGGTGTTGTAAGTTGAATTTGTATTAATTTTGGTAATTAATAAAATTCTTTTTCTTTTTCGAAACCCATCCCGATATACTTTGGGGTGGTAGAGCACGAGTCCCTAGGTGGGGTGAAGCTCTATAAATCGTTGCGTGTTGTTTACATTCTGCACCTTTATTATTATCTTGGCTTGTTTTGTTCGAAAAAAGAGGGCATAATCGAAAAGATGGAGATAATCTATCCACCCCCTCTAGATTATCGTAGCCGCTGGACTTACAAGTGGTATCGAGCAAAACCTTTGGCAAGCTCGTTTCACATCGCGAGTGAAGAGGAACGATCGTTGGCTATGAATGAAGCTCACCTTTCCTAACTTCCACCACCAAGCCACCTCGATTTGATTCCAAAAATTTTGCATTTTGGAAAGAAAGAATGGAATGTTATTTACAAGGTTGGGGGTTCGATATTTGGAACATCGTCATCAATGGAGAATCCATTCGGATGAACACACCATACACCTCCAAAGCTCTCGAGGAGCTCAATGATGAAGAAAAGAAAATCATCTCCTTAAATGGTAAAGCTCTCAATATTTTATATTGTTCACTTACCAATTTGGAATATGATCTTATTGTAGGAATTGATCGGCTCATGAAGTATGGCAAAAATTAGAAGCCATTCATGAAGTATATGAAAATGATAGAAGCAACTCAAAAGCATCTACTTCTCAAAGGGATACAAGGTCAAATCCAAGGAACAATCCTTTTACAACTTCAACTATGAAGTAGTTGAACAATGTTTTATGGGCATCGAAGAAGAAAACGAGGTATGTCTTAAACCCTCTACTTCCTATGATATTGTTATAAAAATGATTATAGTGATTTGCAAAATGATTTTGATGACCTTCAAAATGAATTCCAAAGCTTCTTGTTAAATACAAAAATTTGAAAAAGGAATTCAATGGTTTGAAAAATGAAAAGGATAGTCTATTTACTTCCTATGAATCACTATCATGTGCTCACATCACCACACTTGATAAGGTTAGAAACCTTGAAAAAAGAAAATAGTACTCTTGTTGAGGATATTAATTGCATGAAAAAGGATTTATCAAAATCCAACTTGAGTACCGATAAAATGACCGATATTGTTGATATTCATAGTTGTCATAATTGAAACAAGGACTTGACCATAAGCCTAATGTTGTTAATCATATGAAAAATAGTCAAGTCTCTAAGAATGTTGGTCATTACACTTCTAGAATTATTACATGCTTCTATTGTGGTAAAAGGGTCATACGGTAAATAATTGTCGGGCTAGACATAGCTCTAATTATTGTTGGAGACCTAAAAGTCTCGAGACTAATCCCAAAGGACCCAAGCACTTGAGGGTACCACAAAACAATGTTATATTAGGTACCCGCGAAATAATAATCAAGAAAATGCATACCGCCAAGGAGACATCAAATGACCATCTCATTTGATCAAAGAAGAAGACACCACCAAAATGAATTTCCAAGAAGGAAATATTATCAACAAAGGGAATGATATAATCCTTGGAGATGGAGCAATTGGAGAAGACATCATCAACAAGATGATTTTCAAAGGGGAAGATATTATCAACAATGGGAACGACACAACACATGGAAATGGCGAAATTGGTGAACCGTATCTCCCTATTTAGATATGCATTTTAATTTTTTTGGCATGTTTTTATTTGTGTCTAAATTGCAAAATGAGTTTTCATAATTTTAAAATTAAGGTCTTCAATATATATTTGTGTTTTTAAAATCCTTTGAAAACGAGACCTTGCTTTTAAACTCTTATGGATTTCTATAGCATAAGCATTTTATTGTGATATCTCTTATAGCTTGGCCTACACTTGTGCTATTATGTCTTGTGCAAGATTTGTTTAAAAGAATTGTGTAGGTTACATATCTCTTGTTCATTGGCTATCGTCTATTACTTCATCTAAGAGATTCTTAAACCATCGAGGTATGTTCACTCGTATTATTCTTAGAACTCGATATTTTGTTCATGTCTTGTTTATGCACTTATCTTTCTAACTATTTCATTTCATCCCCTTAAGTGTCACTAAATGACTTTGTGAATTTTTCTCAAAAGGGCACTACTCGTAAAAATCTCATTTCTCTCGAATATATGTTTTCTCGAAACTCATATATGTTGGATTTTGTCCATAATTATCTTTTTGCAAAGGTTTATAACTTTTGGGGTGAGAAATCGAATTTTTGAAAATTCTAGAAAATGAAATTGCAATAAATCGGTACCCAGGAAGCAGTGCACGGTCGACCGATTGGGGTCGACTGGGCCGACCACATCGGTGGCCGACAAATTTATAGACCGGCCGATCGGGTAAAATTAGACGGGCAGAAAGTTTATATTTGAAACTGGGGCTATTTCTCTTCATTTCCTCCTTTAAAAACTTCGAACCCTAACTCATTCTTCTTCAAAATTTTTACTTATTCTCTCATTATCTCTCTAATTATCTCATATTTGAGTTTATATCACTCAAATTCATCTTGTTTTCATGGCACCCAATAATTCACCGCATTTAAATCCTCAAAAAAGGAGAAGAAATCAAATGGGAGAATCTTCCTCCAACCCCCAACAAGATGATATTCCACAAGGAGATAATAAAAACCGGATTACGGAAGAAGAGATTGTTGAATTGAGAGCCGGGATTTTAAAATCAAATATTCATTGGGACTCAAGTAAGTTATCACTTTTTACGAGCCCCCTCTGAGCTAATAGATTTCGATTTCTAAATAAACTTGGAGGAGCACTATGAAAACATTGGGTTGAACGATAAGAAAATTGCTTGTACTCGTATGGTTCGATTTTTAGCCTTTCATGATGAATATCCGGAAATTAGGGCTTACTTTGAAATTCAAGGTTGGGTTTGATTATGGGATAATCCGTGTTTGCATAATGATGACGAGCTTATAAAACTTTTCTATGCAAATATGTGGATTGTTGATGCTACGGAAGATAATCCGTTGGAAATTCACTCATTTGTTAATGGTATGCATTTTTCGTGGACATTGGTCGATATTTGTAATCATTTTAATGTGCCGAATGATGGAGTTGTTAATGTGGATTGCGCTCATTGGGACGATGATATTTTTGATGTTTCACTTTATGAGGTAAAAATTTTTTAGTGTGTATCCTAATAACCTTCTCGGCAATGCCGCCAAATTATCGGATTGTATCTATTATCCGCTCCTATTGTGTTTGTGGAAAAGAAGTAAAACTTCCAAGTAATCTCGAACTCTTTCTTACCTATAAGATTATCCGAGGAGAAAGAGTAAATTATGGGGCTATTTTTGTGTATTGTTTTTCGGAATCAAGAAGGCTTACTAAGAAAAATATACGTTGGGAAATTTGATTTGTCAACTACTATACCTATCGGGCTACCCGGAAAATGAGATGAATACCAAAATTTGTCACAATGACTATGATAATGCCAACATTCTACAAATGATAAGAATGCGACATAATTTACCATAGGTCCCCACCAAAGCCGCTAGGGACGTGCTCGAAATCCACAACAACCTCGGGATGATTTCTTTAATGACAATGAGGTTGAAAATATTGGAAGAGGAAATATTGAGGAACAAGAAGATGAGGAAGAATAGTATGGAGAAGAGGAACAAGAAGTTAGGGAGGAAGGAAATGAAGGAAATAAGGAAGAACACTATAATGAAGGAGAGGATGGAGAAAATGAACCGGATGTTGAGGATTTGAATCTCAAAGAGAGAATGGAAAAGGTGGAAAGAGAGACATTTAGAGATGTTGCATCTCTTAGAAAAGAGCTCCGGGTTGTGAAAGAAGAAAATTCTAGATTGAAAAATCTATGGGAAAATTGAAGAAATTCATCAAAGAGCTTATCCCCGTGGCTTGCTTCTCTTCGATGAGGATTGATGTCCCTACCTCGTGTTTATCTTAAAGATCTTTACCTTGTCCTTGTTGTTTTGTAGTTTTATGAACTATCTTGTACAACTCTATTGCACTAATGAGATTTGCTTGTTTTCTTAAAGGGGATAAAATAGCAAGTTGAAAATGGATTTTGGTTGATCTTGGTATTAATGGAGTATTTGATGGTAAAAATACTCTATTTGCATTGTTTGATAATTGGTATGAAGTACTTGATGGTAAAAGTGCTTCTTTTAATTTTTTGCTTAAATGCATTTGTGATGTCTTGATCATTTTATTTAGATAGATTATTTGGGACATTTGTAATGTCTTATATGCATTGCTTGATGATATGTACTACTTGATGGTTCTTTAATTTTTGCATGATGGCATTCGTAATGCCTTGATCTTTTTGCTAAAATTATCTCAATTGGTTGAACCCTTGAGAATTTACATTGTTGGACCTTTTATTTGTTGGATATATGTTGAAAATTTGCTTTTGATGAAAAAAAAACTTAGCTTAATATCTCTTACAAGGGCTATATACACCTTCTTCTATTTTTGATGCCCGCCAAGTGTTCGATTAAATGTTTCAATGAAAACTTCAACTTCTACATAAATCTCTTGCTTTAAAATGTCTTAAATACTTATTGAGATCATGTTTTGGCAAACAAAACGAGCTTATGGATTTTTCATGATACATTTCTCCCATTTCTTCGGATTCTAAGCCTAATTTTTTCAATGATTGATAAATCGTATCTTTGGCGCACTTTGATATACTTGTATAATGTTTTTATCATCCTAACATTCTTTTTGATGATTCCAAAGGGGGAGAAACAGGAAATTGGCTCGTTAGCTCAAAGAAGCTAATAAAAGCTCGATATAAAAGCTATAAGCTACGGCTTTTAAAGCCACAAGTTGTGGACTATACTTAGTCAAATTGTTGTTTGATGAACTTATATACTTGTCTAATGATGTTTTGTTGACAGGGGAGCATATTAGCTCTTATACTTAAGATCAATATGTAAAAGCTAAGCTTTTGGCTTGTGCTTAATTGCTATTACATTATTATTGATGTGATTGTTGATAGGGGAGCTTGTGCTTATTCATGAATATATCACTCCCTTATTTGGTTGCTATTACATTATAGATGTTTTTTTCCTCGAAAATTGTTTTAAAAAATTGTCCTCCTAATATTTCTAAAAATTTTTTGGTTTGTAATCATCAAAAAGGGGGAGATTGTTTGATACATGTTTTTATCTTAGTTTTGATGATTTTATTTTTACACCAAAACAATGTTTTTAATTGTTGTCCAAATACTCCTAAATGATTTAAAATGGTTTTAATATTTTTTTGAGTATTTCTTCAAGTTTTATTTTAGATAAAATCGACAACACTTTTAATGATTTTATGTCTATATATTTTTACATCTAAACAAGGTTCCTAAATGTTGTCTAAATACTCCCGATCGGATTAAAATGTTTTTACTAAATTTTGAGTATTTCTTGAGGTTTATTTTTGACAAAAATTGGACAACACTTGTCTCAAGGTCGACCGGCCGCCATATAGGCAACCCGCACTGAAGATGATTTTTGGAACAAAATGAGACGGAAAGATTTTTGACCAGGTCGAACGGTCGACTGTGACATGTCAACCGTGGCGTCGGCCGCGATCGGGTACTGGGCACTTGTTTTGAAACAGAACAATCGTTTTCTTAGTTTTGCAATGAGGGGGACTGGTCCTTATAGGGGTCGACCAAATCGAAGACCCCTGGACCGTCGCCCTTGTATTTTTGTTGTGTTCCTTCTTTTTCTCTTATCGATGACCGGTCGCCCTCAAGTTTGATGAAAAAAATTCTAACCAGTGCAAACAGACAAACTTTCCTTAAATTGTGAGATTGATTTCTAACAGCTATATTCTTGATTTTAATTGTATTTTTCTCAGTAGATTTTCAATCCCCAAGAGGAGCCTATGTTTGATCAATCATCTCCTATAAATAGAGGAAGTTTTGGAGCAACCAATACAACACTTGAGATACAACACAACAAGATACATTCAAGCAAAGTCTTTAGCTCTTCATTGTTATCATTCTTGTTGTAATTTGCCTAGCTTATCACTTTCACATCTTGAGGTCTAGGCTTTCTTTTCTTGATTACACTTGCACTCAAATCAGTATTATTCATTATTGAGTTGTAATCTTGATTTTGGTCATCATTCAACACAAGACATCCTTGTGAGTATTCTTGTGGAAAGAATACACATGGGCGATCTAGGTGATAGGTGTTTCAAGAGTGTGGTGCTCTTGAGGTGTTGAAGAATTTGGTATTCTTCAAGATTGAAGATTGTGGTGATCTTCAAAGGTGCCGTTAAAGGAAGATTGTGGTAATCTTCAAAGGGAGATTGTGGTAATCTTCAAAGGTGGTGTTGAAGAAGAGTGTGGTGCTCTTCAAGGTGTTGTAAGTTGAATTTGTATTAATTTTGGTAATTAATAAAATTCTTTTTTCTTTTTCGAAACCCATCCCGGATATACTGGGGTGGTAGAGCACGTAGTCCCTAGGTGGGGTGAAGCTCTATAAATCGACGCGTGTTGTTTACATTCCTCACCTTTATTATTATCTTGGCTTGTTTTGTTCGAAAAAGAGGGCATAATCGAAAAGATGGAGATAATCTATCCACCCCTAGATTATCGTAGCCACTGACTTACAAGAGTTACAACATTTTGTATACTTACACATAAAATTATGTATAGTTAAGTAGGCCATATATTTTGTATATGTAGTTATTAAATTTTGTATAATTACGCATAAGATTATGTATAAAATATATACAATGTATATTAAATGAAATCAGATACGTAGTCAATAAAATTGTATACGTGAGTTATAGAAATTTGTATAATTACGCATAAGATTAAGTATTTTTACACATTTGTGCCATGTATTGATCCGTATGTTGTCATATAAAAACGATGTATAGTTAAATACATATAATGTATAAATAGGTTGTAGATATTGTATGTCTATGCATAGGATTATTTACAACACACATAAATTGTCATAGTGTATTGTATATATATATTTTAGCATCCAATAATGTATATTTAGTTTGTTAATGTTGTATATATTACATAAAAAATTGTATATTTTGAAAAATACAATGTGCGTTGCACTCAACTCCGGTTTGAGACTCTCTTGTGTGCCCCGCTTTGTGATGCTTTTGTCATGCTCTCGAAGCTTCAAAGATGTGTGGGTTTTTTAGAGTTCTTGTAGCCCTCTCTATTGCAAATCATGTATTGCACATGAATTTCGTCGTTCTTGAATTTTTTTGTAGTGCTCCTCCTAACGTTGAAGCCACTGCATGTACCATAATCCTTGTAAAATTGTATTACATCCTCCAAAGTACGGAAATGCCTGTCGGCACGAGGAATTTTTTCTTGGTCCACTTCTGGGATCCAATATTTAGTCGATCCTGGTGAGATTTCGAGCCTTTGGCCAACATAAACCGTGTAACTGAGCTTGCTCTGGTAAAAACACAAGATTTACATACTAAATATACAAATATTGAATACTATTTATACCGACCTTCAATGTATGGTGTAAAATCGTATTCTCGCAAAGATTTGTCTTTAAGTACACATTTTAAATGCACATTATGTACATAATGACTACTCTAAGCATACAAATATAGAATACTATATATACTGAACATTAATGTATGGTGCAAAATCTACTCTCCAATATTTGTCTTATAAGTACACATATTAAATGCACATTGTGTACATAATTACTACTCTAAGCATACAATACATGCATTGTAATTAGACAAAAATGTATTGCGAAATACATTATATGTGATACATATTTTACATACTAAATACACAAATTCGAACACTATACACACATATCATTAATACGAACTAAGTATATGATTTCTTATACAAATCCCCATATGTTCCAATATTTTGTTATAACTATACACATCAAAAACACTATACATGCAGTATCCTTATTCTAAATTAGCATATTAGTAAAATGTTTGCTTATTGTTATGTGAGATTAAGATATACATAATTAGAACGCTATATGTACAAAAACTTATAGTAAACATACACAATATTTGTTATAATTACACATCCTTTTTGTATTTCTCGCTTGTAAATTTTTTTGATTGTTCAACACTACATGCATTCGAACCACACATTTTACGCGTGAATTGGTGTTAAATTGTTACCTTGATTCAATGGATCGTGGAGTGGAAATCCTGACTTTGTGACATCACAATCTCGATTTTGATGATGTATATGGCGATTTCTCGTGCTTGATTATTTTGATGATTTGTGATTCAATCTTTGATTTCAATTTTGATGTTTTATCTTTGGTATGAATGTGTAATTTTCTCTCTATTTTTGCGCAGGCCCTATTTTACGTAGTTATGGCTTGAGGAAGAAGATGGTGATTATGGACGTGTTGCTGGTAAGATCTCATTCCCCTGGTTTTAAGGAAATGGTTATTTTGGGTAAACATGATGTTCCAATTGTACCCTTGACTGGTCCCTCCCCCCATTTTCTTAATACTACAAAATCCCATTAAATTCTAGCCTTCTATTTATTTTGTTGGATGATGTGGATGTGGTCTTATGTTCTTACCTATAGTTATGGTCTCATAAGGTCTCCTACATATATATATATATATATATATATATAGTCAAATGAGACCAAGTCCTTTAGGTAAGAACATAAGACCATATATAGACCATTGATTTTCCATATTTTACTCCTCATTTTAGGCATTGGTGCCTCATTTAAGGGCATTAGAGTAATTTCGTGTTTAAATGTAAGGGATATAAATTTCGTGTTTAAATGTAAGGGATATATTTGTAATTGGACATTTTTTGAATTTGGTAACCCAAATCCTCCCTTATCAAAACTCTAATTTTTTTTTTCAAAAATCAAAATCGTTCTCCATCTTATTCTCTCACGAACCCATGCACTCCCCACGTTTAAAAACTGTAAATCCATCTTAATAGGTCAATTTTAGTGATTTCTCATTGCTAAGGTTCGAACTTCTCGAGAAATTGGGTGTAAGTTTTCGGTGCGATTTTAGTGCTTTCTCACGCTAGGGTTCTAGATTTGTTGATTGGTGTTTTTTCTTGTTAATTTTTTGTTCATATGTTGTGTGTTCATAGTTTATCTTTGTTCGATTTCTCATTTGTTTTTCCGAATTTATTCCCACGTATATTTAGAGTATGTTTAGAGTATATTTAGAGTATGAATTGTGTATATTTAGTTATCCTAATATTTATATTTAGTTATGTAATATTGTACATGTAGTTGTGTAATAATGTATTTTTGTATATAATAATGTATTCTCAGTTGTATGGTAATGTATATTTAGTTGTATAATAATGTATGTTTATTTGTGTGATAATGCATATTTAGTTGTATAATAATGTATATTTTAGTTGTGTGGTCATGTATATATGCTATGCAATAATGTATATTTAGTTGTGTGATAATGTATATTTAGCTATATATGCGTATACTTAGTGTACATATGTATGCATAATTAGTTAAGCAAAGACTGTTTAGTTAGTTATGATTTATTGTATACTTATTACAAATATTATGCATATTGTATTTTTGTATAATAATTGGTTCGATATTTTTTGCAGGTTTGTTTGTCCAAGTTTTATCAACTAAATGGCCAAAAATAAGGGAAAAAAAGGTTGCGAGAGAGTGGGGATAAAGATGGGGGGGAAGAGGCGAAGGATTCGTATATGGCATTATCCACTAGGTCGAACCCCAGGGTGTTAGTAAACGCATTGAACGGACTTTCCCCTGCACAAAAAGACACGATGGTGGATATGGGATTTGGAAGTGTGCTATCACTCTCTATTGTTGACTTCCCATCTCAACTAACTTTTTTGTTATTGAAAAATTTTAATCCAAAATAGTTCGAATTGATATTGGATAGTTTCGGATGTATTCGCATTGAAGGATGATGTCGAGAGGGTCTTTGGGGTTCCCTAATGGCCACGAGATAGTTGAGAAGAAAACAAAGTCGAGAGTTGTGAATTATACAATGAATGTCCAGCTATGTTTGAGAGGGAGGATCACGAGAGTAAGAATGACTAAAATGCGGGTGTCTACTAAAATGCCGAGCTTTGTGGATGGTGGCGGTTTTAGAAGGCTTTTCTTGATACTTGTTGATTGTCTTGTTATTGGGAATTTGTCTAGTGGATATGTGAATCCACATTTACTAAAAAAGCCTTGAAGATGTCCGTAATGTTAGGAACTTAGCTTGGTGTGATCACACTTTGGCAACGTTGGTTGAAAAAAGAATCTGGTTGGTCGGAAAAAATCCGAGAATTCAATGACCCATTATTGTTTTTTACGGTAATATCTTTCCCCTGTTAAAATTGCATATTATTTTTTTACTTTGTATGTAGTACATTTTTTTACGTAATTTATGTTATTTCACGGGTTTTTATGTCGACGAGTTGTGTGCTTGAGGAGGAGTATTCCAAGGACGCGCCTCGGTGTATTAGCTTGGAGTGCGGACAAATTAAAAGAAAGGAGCAACAAAGAGATTGAGCTTAGTAGATTCGGGCAGGGGTTTATTGAGCTCCGTTCGATGGAGAAGTATCAATGGAGTCGCATTTGAATTTTCCAATGGGTTGGGAGGGAGAAAGAAACCAAAGGCCATAGAACTTCATCATCCGGGGCCGGTGTGCAGGTTGTTTTATGTCCATGTTTATTTTAGTTATATATTATGTATTCTTAGTGTTGCAAATATGTATATCTAGTATTTAAATTGTGTACATCTTATATATTATGTATATTTAGTTTTGTGATTATGTATATTTAGTATACATATTTTGTACATGTACATTTACTAATTTAATACACATGTTTTTGATGTGCGTGGGATTATTGATAGATTTCTTTCCAGATTAAAATGCTTGTCCTCCGATGTTGTTGAGATTATATCAATTCTCCAGACTGCTCCGAAGGATTTGGCTGAGAACGCAGAATTTGTTAGGATCGGGAATGTTGCTAGAGGCTTGATATGCTCAACCGCATTACCGAGTGGGGTTTGGCGTTCCGACAACAGATTGGAAGGGAGTGAAACTCAACAAAATGAAGCTTTTTGGAGCAAGCCAGAGAATATAGCGGCGATCAAGGCGATTGAAAATATAATTCTAAAGAAATATGAATTTAAGAAATGGGGTGATGAGCCACCAAGCTTCTCTCATGGCTTGACGCAAGATACAAATATCGGGAGGTAGGATGACATTCTCGACACATCCCTACACTACGAAGAGTGTCAATGAGGCGGGAGATGTGCGAGATGGTGGTCCAGCAAGCACGGAGGCTGGGGTATTTTCCTTTGTTTTTATTTTAGGTTTCTATGTATATATTACGTATATATTATGTTTATTTAGTTTCGTTTTTATGTATATTTAGTATCACATTGTTGCTCATATGTTTTGTAGGTTCGGAAATAGATGTTGGGGGGCTAAGGTGCAACTTGGGATAGAAAATCAATATTGTATGTTTGAATTACTATAATATTATGTATATTTAATTTTATATCATGTATATTTAGTTTTATATCATGTACATTTAGTTTTATATTTATGTATATTTAGTTTTGTATTATGTGTAGTTAGTTTTATATTGTGTATAGTTAGTTTCATTTTTACGTATATTTATTTTATAGGTTCAAGATTCTCGAGGTGGTGGTTCCGGGGGCATGATGCTCATTTGATTGAAAATTCAAAGACGTATGTATTTTTGTTCCACTTTTATGATTTATATCATCGAAGTGTATTGAGTTCATAATTATTCGCATTGTGTTTGTAGGATGTTGAAATGGAGGTTGGTCGTGTGAAGCCTGGTGGTTCTGGGAGGTCAAGGGCAAGCGACATTGCCTAGAAAGATCTAAGAAGGTTTTTACCCTGGAAAGGTTCCGGGGAAGACAAAGAAAAACAGCCTTGTCTTCGCTTTTGTGGCTAGGCAGTTGATGTTGCCTCGATGGCAAATCAAACCGAGAATATGAATGCCAACTAGCTTTTTGAAAATGGGGGATGGACAAGTAAGGATTCGGTTTTGATACAACTCATTAGGTTTTATTTTTTTTTCCTACATTGTAACTCTCTTTTTTCATGTAGGGAGGACATCATTTTCAACGCATGTGATAAGATGTTGTCAAGGAGGTATTGGAGACCATGTGTCCCTGGAGGGTATATTAATGTGTCAATTTTGGACGTTTGGGCATGGATGTTGAATCGAATGAGGGATTGAGGAGTAGCACTTCACCCAATAAAATATTTGCCTCTTGTTATTTAACGTATGTTTATCGTATTTGTATTATTTATTTTTATTTTTCCTACTTTGTTTTTTTAAGCTATCAATTTTGTGATTTTTTTTTTATTTGTGTATTGGTTGTAGTTGTACATAGTTGTTAGTCCAAGAGGCGATGCAAATGGAAAGGTTGTGTATGATTTATTTGTGCAAGGACTTGATACGAGTTCGGTGACTCGGGCTCCAAAAAAGCAACAACTTTGACATTGTAAACTGCAGATTAATTTTACTCTTTTTTTGGCGACTCTTATTTGTTCATTATCGCGATTTTAATTTATTTTCCATTTCAATGTTTTTCCCAATTTGTAAGAGCGAGCACATTTTTTTGGTGACATTTGATGTAAAGAGGATTAAGTGCCATATCATTGACAACTCGTATGTCGGTGGAAGCAAATGGGATAAGTATGGAGATCATCGGGACAAGTTGGTGAGTTTTTTTTTTGTTCTACAAACAGACATGCATGTGTATATTTATGATTGTTAAAATGTATGTTTAGTACTATAATTTGTACACATAAGCTTAAAATTTTGAAATGTTTTAGTGTATTTTTATATTTTTGTTGGATGTTTAAATAGGTGTGTAATATTGTATACTTAAGTATACAATTATGTATAGTTATTTAGTATGATGTGGTTATCTGTAATTTATAGTCTATGAAGTTTAATGTTGTTCTCCATGGTATATGTGTAAGTTCGGATATTTTGGGATTTCTTGGAAGGTAAATGATGCACACAAATGGCGGGTGTTGTCCGTAAATGTGCCCCGTCAAGACTATGCATGCTTTGGAGAGACACCACAAATAAAGTTGATTGTGGTATATATGCTATGAGGCATATGGAGAGCTACATGGGTGGCGGCACCAAGGGATGGGATTGTGGCTTGGAGAAGAACAATCATTCACAAATGATCAAACATGCGCATGAAGTATTCGGCGGCAATAATCCTCCACTACAATGAAGAAGGGTGTACGAAAGAAGCCGAAAAGTTATGGATAGGGAAAAAGAATTGTAGTGTTGTTTAATGGACAATTTACTATGTTTATTTTTGTTATCTTTTTGTATATTTAGTTTACTATGTTTGGTGGTTTTTTTTTAGTCGTGTATACTTCAATTCGTAGGAGTTTTTGTATATGATTTAGATGTTTTTTTGAATTATGAATATGAAGGAACACGACATGTGTTATTTTTTCTTTTAATTTATATAACTTTGCATTTTTATGTACACTTTGTCCAAATAGTGTCATACTACACTAATATTGTGTATGTAGTTACAACATTTTGTATACTTACGCATAAAATTGTGTATATTTAAGTATGCCATCTATTGTATATGCATTTATTAAATTTTGTATAATTACGCAAAAGATTATGTATATTTATACATTATGCCATGTATTGTTCCGGATGTGTAGTTAAATCCATATAATTTATATTAAATGTAATTTGCCTTTTTAGTTGCCAATAAAATTGTATACGTAGTTATAGAATTTTGTATAATTACGCATAAGATTATGTATATTTAAACATTTGTGCCATGTATTTGTCCAAATGTTGTATATGAAGTAAAAACGATGTATAGTTAAATACATATAATGTATAAATAGGTTGCATATATTGTATATTTATGCATAAGATTATGTATACCACACATAAATTGAAATCAATAATAAATACACATTGCTCTTAGGAGGAGTCAAAAGTGCGGGTCGGGCATGTCTGTTGTTATGTGTTGCAATCTCACCACATGTCCCACATTTTCTTTTAAGTTTTGTGCTCGCTTTTATGGCTTTTTCTCTTTGGCTTTGTATTCTACTTTTTCGGATGACTACCACTTCCTTTGTTCTTGGCTTACTTCGGTGGTAACACGGAAATATCCAATTGTGAAGTTGAGCCGCAATAGGATTCTATTATTGATTGTTTGTCGCCCGTAAGTTTTGTGTTGTTCCTCGAATAGCTTAGTTTTCTCGTTCGATATGATACGTGATAGATTTGCCAATTTTTCAATATCCCCCTGTGCAAGACCAATGCACTTTGAAAATCCGCCCACGAGTGTTTAGTGTTCTTACTTTCGATACCTCCGGAAATTGGTATGTATGTCCATTCTTAGAATGTGAAATAAACGAGATTACTTTCATCCAATGTGGAGCCAAATATGGAGATGGAAATTCACCGCAATCCTTGAGTATTACAAATATATGCCGACATAGGAGTCACATTTGCTCAAACAACTTGCAACTACATTTTGCGATCCATCCATCTTGCATTTTGTCACTTCAAACATCCCACTTTCTTCCTTTGTTGTGTACGAGATCTCGTGTGTATTGTCGTTGATCCGTATAACCGAGCAATCAGTGTAACATGCTTCTTTAATTTCCTTGCTCACTTCATAAAATATGGTATGCGTGTACACTAAAGAAGCATGTTTTTCAATGTTCAATGGTGTTCGACAATGCGGAAGAGAGGTTTGCAATCGATTGTTCAACTTATCGAAGTAGAATGTCGTTGGGATTTCATCGCTCTCGAAATGCATTACAAATGCAACCAAATTTAATTGAGGATTTGTAAAATTACCAAACCAACTATTTGTGTTTTTCGATCTTGACGTAGTTTTTAGAAGTCCACTCATGGGCATGTCTCTAAAATATGTGGGGATCCAAATCTTCCGTATATCATACATAATCGTGAACCATGGATGTGAGGCTAGATTGAAGTCATCCATAATTTCGCGCCATTGTTTCTCAAATTCATTGTTGTAATGTAGTTATCCCACACGATTGAATTAAGCCGATTGATGAAATTCTTATTCTTGAACAAGTTAGGACCGACTTTGACATTAAATTTCTCCATTATGTGCCACATACGCAATTTGTGTTTTGCCTTCTTGAAGACTCGATTGTATTGCATTTTTCATGGTCGGGTCTTGGTCTTACTATATAATATGGTTCTTACCAACAACATCTAAGAATCGTATGAATAACCATGTATACGACTCCTCATCCTCTTTCAAAATAAGGCCACCGCAAATGTTACACACCTCCGATGGTTATCTACTCCGGTAAATGGAGCGAACACCATCTTATACATGTGTAACAAATTTATTGTTAGTATACATATGTAACGCCTAGAATTTCTTTAATAAAATAAACGAGCATAATCCTAATTTTTACGATGAAAAGGAACATGGATAATTTAAAAAAAAAATTTAACTAAGTCAATTGTAGCGGAAGCAAAATATTTCATAAATAAAATTCTAACCAATGTCGATTATATCAATTTCAAATAAATGAAATAAAAACTAGTAACTTAAAAGAAATAAATAGTTCGACATATATTTTTTTAAATAAACTAAACATTCATAAATGAATCTTTAGGCCTTGTCATATCCACCGCTCTTAGCCGCCCATCTCCTTCACCGAAAAGTTTGTTATATGTGGGGTGAGCGACACAAATCGAAGAAGTATAAATTGTCCAAGCTAAATACACAGATATCTCACATAGGCATGCAAATACAATCCAATAGGACATAGCATAGATCATTTGAAAAACCATAGACATAGACAATAGTTGCACCAAGGGTTCCACTGAGGGATACATCGACCCCCTGACCTCTTGAGTCCCTCGGCTCAATAGTGCCTAAGCAATCGTATACATATTTCATGCAAAATAATCTAAGCATTTAACAAGGACAATAAAGTTTAGAAAAACAAACCCCACCTTGAACGTAGCTTGAAAATTTAGTAGAGCCTAGAAGTGTCGAATGCAAGCACGCCTAATCCTCTCGCTCGATAAATTGCCTAATCAATATACAATAATACTAGTCAAAATCCTCGAATAATCTAACTTAAACTTAAAAACAATAATCTAAAAATCCTAATTTAGGGCATAATAGAAAAAGGTTCGGTCGGAAATAAGGTTTGTATCGTGTTGAATCGGAGAGGTACGGGTTGGTTTAGGATTTTTCCGCGAAAATCGAGGCTAGATTGGGTTTGGGTTTTCGATGAGTATCGGTGCTTGGTTTTAAGCGGCGGCGTGAGAGTAGCAATTTACGGCGTCGCTCGGACGGTTTGAAAAAAATGAATTCCTGGTATTTGGTTGAATTTTATCTTGGCATGGAGATTCCATTATTTGCTTGTGAATGGGGATGATTGAAAATCAAGGTCATTGGTTGATTTGGATGGAAAGAAGAATGTGTATTATTGCGTAATAAAATTAAAGATTACCTTTCTTGGAATGAGAACACGTGAAAAGAAAATTAATAAGAGGGGATTGTATTTATAGGATTAATTAGGGTTAATCATCTTAATCTCACAAGATTCTAAAAAATCGGGTAAAAGATATAAAAGATTTGATATTTTTGGGAAATTTGAAATTGGTATCTTGATATTCTAGAATATTAATGAATTGGATTTTTTTTTTTAATGGGCTAAATTGATAAGAGATCATATCAAATGGGCTTGTTTAAACTTGGCCCTGGACAAATGGATATTGGATTTGAAAGATTGGGCTTGAATTATAAAATAATAATTAGCCCCTAAAAAAATAAACTAACTAAAAAATCTAAAACTCATAATTCTAATTAAAAGCCCAAAATAAAAATTTCGGGTATTACATACTATCCCTTAAAAATAATTTCGTTCTCGAAATTAAACGTACCTAACAAAGATTGAACCTCTGGATGTGATGCTAAAATATCGCCTTACATTCCCAAGTAGCCTCTTCTTGGCTATGACCACTCCATTGTACTTTGATTAGCTCAACGCCTCGATTTCTTAACTTGTGCACCTTCGATCTAAGATCGCTTATCTTTGGTTTCTCCTCGTATGACAATTGCCTATCCAATTCTATGGTCTCATAGTTAACAACATGACTCGGATCTGGCATGTACCTCCGTAACATAGATACGTGAAAAACATTGTGAATTCCCGACATTGCTGGCGGCAAGGCCAATCTATACGCTACTTTTCCCACTCGCTCCAAAACCTCGTACGGTCCAACATATCTCGGATTGAGTTTCCCCTCTTACCAAATCTGAAAATTCCCTTCGTCGGCGATACCCTCAGAAAAACTTTCTCGCCTACCACAAATTGTAACTCTTTCCTTTTTGGATCGGCATAAGACTTTTGTCGATCCTGCGCCACCTTGATTCTTTCTCTTATCTTCTCTACGGCTTCAACTGTTCTTTTGACAATGTCCGGACCCAAAACTTTCTTCTCTCCAACTTCATCCCAATGAATTGGTGATCTACACTTCCTCCCGTATAACGCCTCATATGGTGCCATCCCAATAGTTGACTGATAACTGTTATTATAAGCAAATTCAATTAGTGGCAAGTGTCGTTCCCAACCTCCTCCGAAATCCAACACGCAAGCTCTAAGCATGTCCTCCAAATGTGTCAGACGTATCTCGTCCCTCGTTTGTCCATCCGTTTGGGGATGAAACACCGTCTTGAAATGTAATCTCGTCCCCATTGCTCTTTGCAATCCCTTCCAAAAATTTGAAGTAAACCGTGTGTCTCTATCGGACACAATCAAATCGGCACCCCGTAGCCTCACGATCTCCTCAATGTATAATCGAGCCAACTTCTCCATGCTGAAAGTCATCTTAACCGGCAAAAAGTGTGCAGTCTTCGTCAATCTGTCCACGATAACCCATATAGCTTCGTTCCCTCTGTTCGACCTCGGTAAACCAGTCACAAAATCCATTGTAACATGTTCCCACTTCCACTCCGGAACCTCAAGTGGTTGTAGCAACCCCGATGGTCGTTGGTGTTCGGCTTTGATTTGTTGACAAGTCAAACATCTCTCCACGAACGATGCAATAGAGCCCTTCATGTTTCTCCACCAAAAAGTGTTTCTCAAATCACGATACATCTTCGTACCTCCTGGATGTACCGTGTAGGGTGTACAATGAGACTCTTCTAAGATTTCCTTCGAGGTTCTTGTCTTTTGGTACACGACTCTCCCTTCATAAGTAAGTGTGTCGTCCCAGGTGCTTGGAAACCTCTAATGTTTCCAAATAAAGCTCGCTCCCTCATTTTGCACAAAAACTTATCCTTCGTTTGTGCATCCTTGATCCGATTTCTCAAAGTCGGCTTTGCCACCATAGCGTATATGATAGCTTTGGTGTCGGGTTGGGGTACTACCACATCGATTCTCATGTTGACAAAATCCTTGATCAACTGTTCGCTCTGTGATCATGCTCGCTCGATTCACAACGTTTCTTCCGACTCAAGGCATCAAGAACCACGTTGGCCTTGCACGGTGATAATGGATAGTCATGTCATAATCTTTGACTAACTCCAACCATCTTCGTTGTCTCATGTTCAATTCTTTCTCGTATGGGAAGAAGTATTTGAGACTCTTGTGATCCGTATAGATATCACATTTTCCTCCTCCATACGTAATGACGCCATATCTTCGGAGCGTGTACTACGGCCGCTAACTCCAAGTCATGCGTGGGATAGTTAAGCTCGTCTTTGCTTCAATTGTCTCGAGGCATATGCTATCACCTTCCCCTGTTGCATGAGTACACATTCGAGACCTTGTTTTGACGCATCACTATAAATAACGAACCCTTTCGATCCATTAGGTATCGTCAAACTCTGCGGTAACCAATCTGTTTCAATTCTTGGAAACCGGTTTCGCATTTCTCGACCCACTGAATTTCTCTCCCTTTCTTGTCGGTCGGGTCATTGGTCCAAAGAATCTTGGCAAAACCTCAATGAACCGTCTGTAATATCCAGCAAGTCCTAAGAAACTGCGTACCTCACTCACCGTCGATGGCGCTTTCCATTCATTTATGGCTTCCACTTTGGCTGGATCCACTTCAACACCTCGGGCGGTGACTACATGACCCAAGAACACCACTCGCTCCAGCCAAAACTCACACTTTTTGAACTTCGCATAAAGCTTCTCCTTGCGAAGTGTCTCTAGCACGATCCTCAAATGCTCTTCGTCTGTTGTTTATCCTTTGAATAGATCAAGATATCATCGATGAACACAATGACAAATTGATCTAAGTAAGGATGAAACACTCTATTCATCAAGTCCATAAATACCGGTGCGTTGCTTAACCCAAATGGCATCACAAAGAAACTCATAGTGTCCATAACGGGTTCTAAATGTCTGTTTTGGGTATATCCGCTTCTTTGATCTTCACTGGTGATACCCGATCTCGATCAATCTTCGAAAAACTCCAGCTCCTCTTAATTGATCAAACGGATCCTCAATGCGGGGTAAAGGGTATTTGTTCTTGATGGTGAGGTTGTTCAACTCTCGATAGTCGATACACATCCTCATCGTACCATCCTTCTTCTTAACAAACAACACAGGAGCTCCCCAAGGGGACACGCTCGGTCACACATAACCCTTGTCCAAAGAACTCTTGTAATTGCACCTTTAGTTCTTGCAACTCCTTAGGTGCCATTCTATAAGGTGCCTTTGACGTTGGTGTCTGCTCTCCGTGCGATCAATCGTGAACTCCATTTGTCGATCCGTGGCATTCCGTAAATCCTCTGGAAAAACATCAGGGTACTCTCGAGCAATCGGGATATCAGCAATTGTTCTCTCTTCAGTCGGGGTAGCCATTACATTCACCAAGAATGCTTGGCATTCTCCTCTCCTTATCATCTTCACGGCTTTCATTGCTGATATAACTCGTGGCGAAACACCCGACCTAGTCCCATGGAAAGTGAACTTCTCCTTTCCTGGCATATGGAAATCTATTTCCCTCTCGTGACATCGGATGTTTGCGCGGTTCTGACTTAACCAATCCATTCCTAGAATTACGTCAAAGTCCTTCATCTTTATAACGTATGGATTCGCTTCTAGAGTTCTCCCCTCTATGTTCGATTGTACCCGTTTACTTTATGATCACCACTATAGTTTTACCCGATGGTATACTAACCCCCAAAGGTTCCACACTCACATATCACATTATTTAATCCTCAATGAATTTTGCGGATATGAAGGAATGTGTCGCACCAAGATATCAAAAAGTACAAGAGCGGTACATTAAAACTCGTAACATACCTGTCATTGTCTCGGGCTCCTCTTGTGCATCCCGCTCGCCATGGCGTACATTCTGGTTTCCCTCCTGTGGGCTCTCTGTTCTTCTCTACGCCGATTGGAATATTTCTTACGGTCCCAACCCGATGCCCCCGATGGCATCGGTAACAAACATCTTTTCCCGTAAGGCACTCACCATAATGATATTTTCCGCACTTCGACATTGTGGCTTCGTCACACGACCTTGATTAGGAGCACCACCGACTTTTTGTTGTTTGTTGTTATTAACAAACTTCCTAGTGTTAGGACCCTCCCATTTCCTTTTGGGAGCCTCAAAACCTTTTTACTACCTCCTTCCAATCTCATATTGGAGGCAACTGCTCGAGCTCCTTCCACAACAAACAGAATATGATGCGTTTCCCAAGATGCTCACTACCCCACCCAACTCGGGCGTAAACCGGACACAAATCTCTTAGCCTTCTTACCATCTCGTGTCCGCAAGTGAATAGCATACCTCGCTAATCAAGTTGAACTTTCGCTCATACTCGAGCACCGCATTGTCCTTGTTGTAGGTTTAGGAATTCTCTTTCCTTTTTATCTCTCGTAGATCATGGAAAAACTCGTTGCATGACTAATTCCTTGAAACCATCCATTGCATATCATCATTCGTTGTTGGTCGAGTGATGGTTCGACGGTGTGAATCCCACCAATGCCTAAAGATCTTGTTTGAGCTGATAAATTGCACATGACACCCTTTGTGCGTCGACACTCGATCAATTCAAATATACCCTCCAATTCTGCTATCCATTCTTCCACAAACAGCGGCTCTTCCCCGTCCCGTGAGAGTCGGAGGCCTATGAGGCCTATAGCGGCGAAACTGTTCCACTACATGTGAAATGTTATTTGTGGGAGCCGGGCCGGTTGTTGGTTCAAAGCACCCCCTTGAGTTAGACCTCAACGATCGTGGCTGGCGTGCCACTACGTCTCCCAAATTTTCTAATGTTGAATTTGTGGCCGTCCCGGTTCTAGGGGCTCTAGGATTCATCCTATAACCATGAATATAAAATTAAGTCAATTTCCAATTGGAAGATTTTTTAAACTCAATATATAAAAAAATTTAACAGCAAATGATAAACAAGTACTCAAGGCAAATTTTTAAAAAGAATGATCATCCATTAATCTCAATTTTTTTTTCATCAAATTCGACGATTAAAGAAACAACTGCTAGTTTGAAAAATTAAAGACATAAACTAAAATACTAGTGAAAGGAAAATATAAAATTCAAACATCGTCTATGAAAATAAATAAAATAAAAGTTGGCTAATCAACATCTTCTTCTAAGTCTTCCTCCGGATCTTCCTTGGGTCTTCCTTTGGATCTTCATCATCACTGGAATCAGGTGGAGGGGCATCATCATGTATGTCTTGCTCTTCGGGCCAGAAGTCAGAAATGTCCATGGTGAGTTGTACATGGTCCAACCACCACTGTCGGAATACCGAAACGAAATTCTCATAGCTAACCCGCGACTGAACTCCCTGGACATCATCTACCATTTGATTGTATATCTCTCTAGCTCTTCGCAGGGGTAACTCCGATAAGGTGTTAATAAATCTAAGTATGCCTTGTCGATCAGATACCGAGTGACCGGCATATCTAGCCTCTACCCATAATCCAAACATTGCATTAAGATGCGCCCCAAGGTTATGGTTAGGTTCCCATTGATATTGTTCATATCTCTCTATCCTGGCTCTCCTAGTAGCGCTAACAATATCGGACTTTCGTGTTGTATACCTTCTACGAGCCATCTATATAGCATAAAAATAATTAAATTCTCTAAGTTCTTTCTATTGTCCATAAAGTTCACAATTAACATAATATCTCATTAGTTCCATGGCATTCTATCGTGCTATACATCCAAGAAAACTTAGCATACTTCTTTCATTTTTCTCTTTGCAGTAGGAATTGTAAAATTCATTACAACAGTATTAAAACATTTTATCAATAGCATTTGACAATAGCAGTAGCAATGGCAATAGCAGTAGAAAGCGAAATCCTTTTAAAAAAAATCCGTACCTTGGCTTCGGAGTTGGCGTGGCATAGCGGTGGTGGATACGTAGATTCTTTTCGTTTATTTAAAAAAAATTCTAATTCATTTATCAGAGTACACACACGGAATTACACATATTTTTTTTTTTTGCAAGTCTACGAAAGGTAGACACGCTCCGCCCGATACCACCTCGTAACGCCCTAGAATTTCTTTAATAAAATAAACGAGCATAATCCTAATTTTTACGATGAAAAGGAACATGGATAATTTAAAAAATAAAATTTAACTAAGTCAATTGTAGCGGAAGCAAAATATTTCATAAATAAAATTCTAACCAATATCCGATTATATCAATTTCAAATAAACTGAAATAAAAACTAATAACTTAAAAGAAATAAATAGTTCGACATATATTTTTTTAAAAATAAACTAAACATTCATAAATGAATCTTTAGGCCTTGTCATATCCACCGCTCTTAGCCGCCATCTCTTTCACACGAAAAGTTTGTTATATGTGGGGTGAGCGACACATTTCGAAATAAGTATAAATTGTCCAAGCTAAATACACATATATCTCACATAGGCATGCAAATACAATCCAATAGGACATAGCATAGATCATTTGAAAAACCATAGACATAGACAATAGTTGCACCGCAGGGTTCCACCGAGGGATACATCGACCCCTGACCTCTTGAGTGTCCTGCCCGATAGTGCTAAGAATCGTACTACATATTCATGCAAAATAATCTAAGCATTTAACAAGGACAATAAAGTTTAGAAAAACAAACCCCACCTTGAACGTAGCTTGAAAATTTAGTAGAGCCTAGAAGTGTCGAATGCAAGCACGCCTAATCCTCGCTCGATAAATTGCCTAATCAATATACAATAATACTAGTCAAAATCCTCGAATAATCTAACTTAAACTTAAAAACAATAATCTAAAAATCCTAATTTAGGGGCATAATAGAAAAAAATAGAATTGAAGATTGGGTTAGAATCGAAATAAAATTGGAATTAGGGCTAATTTGGTTGGTTTTGGTTTTGAAGGCGGTAATCTCATTTGTCTATAGGGACCACATCCCAAAATTCCTCCTCTTTTTTTTTTTTTTTTTTTTTTTTTTTTTTTGATAACTCGCCTGCGCTTACGCCGACTATGCTGAGACAACAGCCCGGCTCTCATTCATTCTGCCGCCAAAAACTAAACAGCGGGATGTGCACGCATCGGCCAGTGTTCGACGGGGGTCTGGACGTACAACCGAGATCCTCCCAAGTAAAGAGAACAATTATGTTCGACCCCCAATCTACTAATAACGATCTCTCCCGAATCGAACCCACACGGATGCTATTCAAGATGAGTTCCCACCAAATCTTCACTACCGCGTATGCCCCGGGAGCGATTTGATGGAGTAGGGATATAAACCTCGACCTCCACCCCACAAACAATTTGATGGAGCGAGGATTTGACCCCGACCTCCATCCCACAATCATTTATGGTGGTGGCGGGAGTGCTAAGCCACCCTGCTTATTCCTCCTCCTTTCTTCCCTCCCATACTTGTACTACCCTCCACCTCTCTCTTTCCTTTTTTTTTTTTTTCCCTTTTTCTTTTTCTTTTTCTCTTTTCTATTTTTTCCTACTTTTTCACTTCTCCTTTCGGTCAAACCACCAGCCCCACTATTCTTTTCTCCCTCAACCTTTTATTTTCTTTTCCTTATTTCCTTACATCTACACCCAACACCCTACTCTTTCTCTCTCTCTCTTTTTTTTTTTTCCTCCATTTTTTCTTTTTCTCCTGCACATCGCCTACACCAGCCCACCATAACAAAATCAATCTATTAACTAATCCAAATCCCTAGTTAATAAAACAAAAATATTGCAACACCCCCTTCAATCTTTCTTCTCCCCCTGTAATCCCGTCTACAGTACCATCATCCCTCCTCTTTTTTTTTCTTCCTCTGTAGTAAACATCGACAGCAGTGACACCCCGGGCAGTGCGGCACGGCGGCACCGGAAGCGGGTTCGGTCGGAAATAAGGTTTGTATCGTGTTGAATCGGAGAGGTACGGGTTGGTTTAGGATTTTTCCGGCGAAAATCGAGGCTAGATTGGGTTTGGGTTTTCGATGAGTATCGGTGCTTGGTTTTCTGGCGACGGCGTGAGAGTAGCAATTTACGGCTGTCGCTCGGACGGTTTGAAAAAAATGAATTCCTGGTATTTGGTTGAATTTTATCTTGGCATAGAGATTCCATTATTTGCTTGTGCATGGGGATGATTGAAAATCAAGGCTGCTGGGTTGATTTGGATGGAAAGAAGAATGTGTATTATTGCAGAATAAAATTAAAGATTACCTTTGCTGGAATGAGAACACGTGAAAAAGAAAATTAATAAGAGGGGATTGTATTTATAGGATTAATTAGGGTTAATCATCTTAATCTCACAAGATTCTAAAAAATCGGGTAAAAGATATAAAAGATTTGATATTTTTGGGAAATTTGAAATTGGTATCTTGATATTCTAATATTACCTAATTGGATTTTTTTTTTTTTTTAATGGGCTAAATTGATAAGAGATCATATCAAATAGGGCATTTTAAAACTCCTACTGGACAAATGGATATTGAATTTGAAAGATTGGGCTTGAATTATAAAATAATAATTAGCCCCTAAAAAAAAATAAACTAACTAAAAAATCTAAAACTCATAATTCTAATTAAAAGCCCAAAATAAAAATTCCGGTATTACAACATATTTCCATAACTATATAAATAGTTTTAAGATTATAAATGTCAGATCAACATAACTATATAAACAGACATGTGTTATTACTATTATACAAATTTGCATTATTATATACACCGATTTACATAACTATATAAACAGATCAACATAACTATCTAAACGAATATAATGTTATTACGTTTATACAGATTTGTATAACAAAATAAACAGATTTATAATGATTATTGTACATTATTGTAATAATATATATGCAAGACAAATTAGTGCAGTGAAATACATTATCTGTTGGTATTGTATGTAGCATCAAAGGATATTACATCACCGAATGTAGCATAGTTCATTATAGATGTTTGGTCTACCCAGAAGAGTCGCGTTAGTTGCTCATCTTCATCAACATCGTAATCGAATACCATCCCCTAATTTGCTTCTTTCTGCCTTAGGAATTTGTCTATCACCAATTGTGCGTCTACACCACATATGTATGCTTTCAGGTCTCGTTTGAAATTTCTAAAGGGCTCCAACCTGTGAAAATCCGCCCACCATTTCTCTGTATAGCTCGTGTTATTTTGCACTCCCTATGTTCGCCTTTGTGCAATTTATGATAAATTGATGGTGGCCGAAGTTTAAGTTCCTATTTATTTTCATAAATTGCCTTTGTTTGTCGATTATCATCGGATGAGTGTGTCGTTCCTCAAAGCTTTTTACCTTATACGCGCCTGAGCTAGTGTATTCAAAAATACAATGTGCGTTGCACCCAACTCGGTTTGAAACTCTCTTGCGTGCCCCCTGCTTTGTGATGCTTTCGTCATGCTCAGAAGCTTCAACAGGTGTGGGTTTTTTAGAGTTTTTGAAGCCCTCTCTATTGCAAACCACGTATTGCACACGAATTCCGTCGTTCTTGAATTTCTTTGTAGTGCTCCTTCTAACGTCGAAGCCACTGCACGTACCATAATCCTTGTAAAATTGTATTCCAGCCTCCAATGTATGGAAATGCATGTCGGCACGAGGAATTTTTTCTTGGTCCACTTCTGAGATCCAATATTTAGTCGATCCTGGTGAGATTTTGAGTCTCTGCCCAACATAAACCGTGTAATCTGGAGCTTGCTCTAGTAAAAACACAAAATTTATATACTAAATATATAAATATAGAATACTCTATATACAGAACATCAATGTATGGTGCAAAATCGTATTTTCCACTATTTGTCTTATAAGTACACATTTTAAATGCACATTGTGTACATAATGACTACTCTAAGCATACAATACATGCATTGTAATTACGCAAATCATATTGTAAACATGCCGAACATTAATATGTAGTAAACATTAATTGTGATACATATTTTGCATACTAAACACACAAATATGGAACACTATACACACATAACGTTAGTACGTATTACGTATATGATTTCTTATATAAATCCTCATATTTTCCAATATTTTGTTCTGTAGGTCCCAAGGGGGTGTGAGTGTAAGGTTTAGAAGGGCGGTTGAATAAACTTTACCAACTTTTCAAATTTAGTCCTTTTAAATATTCGAGTTAATACTACGGCTAAGTCCTTGATGGACAAATAAGTTAGTTAATCGAGTGGAGTTAGTCACTTAATGGACTCGATTGAGCCGTTGATAGAATAACTCGATTGTTTTGACTAAAGACTTAACTTGACCGTGATATGTTTTCAAATGGAAGACTTAACACCCTTGATTTTGGTTTAAGTTTGTTTCAATACTTGGTTTTAGCACTTTGTTGATTATCAATTGGATAGCAAATTTATCAAAGAGATATAAATATAATATGCAAAAATTAAAGTCTTTGAAATGTAAATGACACAATAAGTTTTTATAGAGGTTCAAAGATGGGGTAATTCTTCTACTCCTCTCTTCTCCAACTCCTGGAGGAATCCACTAAGTATTGATCAATATACGAGTGGTTAATGGTCCGGATACAAGTCTTGATCACACAAATGACTTGATCCTTTGGGACTCGATCGAGATGCCTTGGTCACACAAATGGCTTCTCAAACGACTCGAAAACTTCTTCACAGGCGTTGCTTGCTACTACAGCCCACTTGCTCAAGTTCCTTGGATTTGATCACGAAGCCCTCCAACTAACTTAAGCCTGGTTCGACCTTGAACCCTCCTACAATCCTTCGTGGAATGTAGACCCCTTGATTCTTCAAATGTTTCCTCTTCAACTGATTGAAGTCGTCTTTCCTTCACGGTGAGTGTAGGATTGATTTCCTTCGTAATGTAGGCTTGGGGATTGAGCGTTTAATAACTTGAGAATATTTCGGTTACAAATGTTTCTTTCTTGCTTGTATTCAATTCTCGGATGGTCAAGGTAACCTTTTCTCAAATAAACTCATCGACTTTTATATAGGTGGTCTTTCAAAAATCGCCCGTTGTAGAGATAGACTTGTTTTTGAAAGTCACTTGTGGTCGTTGGCTTGTCTTGTTGCGCTTCTTGGAATTGACATTTCCTCGTATACATGATCCTTGACTTTTCGGAGACTGACCGACCCGACATGTAGTGCTTCCCATTGTTTATTCCTTTTGCACGCTTCCTCGGGATCACTTTAAGAAAGGTAGTATGGAAGTATTACTTGTTTAAGTAATTCTCTTGATTTACGTACAACGGATCTCTTTCGATTATCTCGACTTGATCGCATTTCCTTGCCTTCCCCCAGGTGACTTCGAGTCGACTTCCAATCATGGATGACTCTTCTCGTCACTTCAATCTTGAGACTTGGTTATCTTGAGTTGACTTGACTCGATACTTCACTCACCGCATCTCGGTTGCACCTTGATCGAGTTCCTATCTTCTCTTCTTTGCCATACTCACCGCCTCACAATGAGTCTTCCTTCTAGTCTCCGATTGTCTTCTCGCATGTTCAGCATAGTCGGCTAACTCACTCGACCAGCCTATCTATTACAATGCAATTTACAACAAAAATGGGGTGCCAACTTCCTATTCTAAGTTTTACATGGCATTCATCAAAATCTACAAAATAATTTCCCAACAATTTCCCCTTTTTGATGATGCCAAAACTTAAAACATACATCGATAATTAAACAAAGAAAGATACATACAGGCAAATGTAGAATCACGAGAATGTATGCTTAGAATCGATCTTTTATTGATCATAACATTCTTGTTCTTTACATAGTCTTTTACAAAGTGTATCGTCGAGCTTGAATCAAAAGAAAAATGTATCGAGCTTAAATGGACCTTAAAGTAACCATGATGTTCTATATCTCCACAAGTATAGAAATTGTACAATATTATTCAATGTACTAAGACTTACCTAAGAATGTATTTACATAGTAAAATACACGAAGGGTGGACAAAGAACACTTCATCTCCTTCACGCCTCCTTCTTTCATCTTCTTCTTGACTCTGTCATCTTATGACCTTCTTCTTTTTCTCATCTTCACCGCCTTCTTCTTTTCATACGCCCTTCCTACGCGCCTTCATCTCTTCTCGTCTTTCTTGTCTTTTCTCCCATAGCTGAGTTTGTCTTTTATTTTCCTCTTCAATTCTCTTCACATACTCAACATTGTTTTTAGCCACTCGCAGTTGGCTACTTCACAATCAAATCCACCCCATAGATCCCTCCTTTCTTGCCTGGATCTATAAACTCAATATTTTTGGGGCGAGGTCTGGTCCAAACCTCTTCCTCCACCTCTGCTTCTTCCTTTTCCTCCGGGCGTGTCTTTGTCTTTGGGGTCTTCTTTTTCCCGACTAAGTGACTAGCAGAGTGACTACAGAGAGATCGCCGAGGTCGGTTGCACTGTCGCCTTCTTCACATAGTGTGAGACCTTTTTCCCAAGATACAAATCCCGTGCTTGAGCGTGGACATATTTGCGAAGTAACCTTCGGATGCGGCGTCTTGAATTCATCAACAGATCTTGGCTCGGTTCCAAAGATCACGAAATGGCATAGGTGTCTCTGCTGTTGGAATGCTTCTATGTTGTTTCGCGAGAATATCCATAACTCGGGCATCCATCCTTCCTTCCACTTCCTTCATCCCTCGCTTCAATCAAGTCTTTTCTCTTTTCAGCCATAGTACAAGCAGTGTTGGAGTGGCGAGTCATCGGGAGTTTCTTTGATAATATCACCGTGATGAAGACCTTGTTGAGGGTTTTACCAATCATCAAGGTCACATCTTTCGAGCCTTCCCCCTCAAAGACTTACCTTTCTTCTCTCTTATTACTTCCTCAAATTGTCTTTCCCTTCACAAACCGCTTTCTCCTTCTCGGCTTCGATCTCTTGGTTTTAGGTATTCCTCTTCCCCTTTTAGAATCATCAAAGGAGAGAGGAACCCCCGGAAACAAGCTAGCAAGCAAGAAGTCTAGTCTGTGATAGCCGAGTTCTACTTGACCCATCTCTTGCGGAGTATGCGGCACGGAACTCGGTGTGGGTGGCGTTGGATTCACTGCTACCAACTTCATCTCAAATGTGAGAAGACCGAATTTTCGATCCATATTCTCTTCCACGCCAGGAGCTCGTTCTTATTGTGTTCACGCAGCAGCCTTCATCTCCGTGGTGTGAGATTCATGCATTTGTTCGATGTGCTCTTGCAATTTTGTCTTTGCATCGGCATTCTCGACCCGCCCAGACTAGCAACTTGTTGAACAATGTCCTGAAATATCGAGCTTGTTCCACACGCATTGTCTGCTTTTGTTGCCACCACTCCCGATCCCGACTATTATGCCTCAAATCGGCCATGGTTGGGCGTCTCTCGTTATCCAAATTCATGTCCAGTGAGGCCTGGTGCCTCTCCATCTTTTCAATCTCGGCAAATAAGGCTTTGAAGACTTCCCGACTTGATTGTCTCTCTGTTTGTTTGACCGGCCAAGCAAAACGTCAAAGTCATAGTCGGTTGGAACAATGGTGTCACGATGGAATAACGAGTCGGGTCTGCAGCCCAGGAAGCACTCGCGATCTCTAGGATTCTTCGGGAGGTCGGGTACCTCCAGAGAAAAGGAAATGATTATATGAAAGCATCATCACGGGTAATCGAATCGCTTCAATGATAAATGGTGCTCGTGAAGTCCCCTGTGGAGTCGAACTCCGCTGCAACTTGGGGAGCCTACGCAGGTGGACTCTGTTTCACCGTGGTCCTTTGTGAAGTCGACCTAGCTTGTTGAGCCTCACTGTCTCAACAGCTTTTGTCGGTCTCCGGTTTTTCCAAATGAGTTGATCGGTCCTCGGCCTTATCGGAGCGTCATCGGACGATGACGAGATCGCCATGGATGGATCATCATCAAAGTTGAATGTTTGGCGAGTAATCTTGAGGTCGACTTACTCGTGGTTGGAACATCCTCACCGAGTCTTTTGGATCTGCAATAGGGGATGACTCAGCCTTCATCTTCACCTTCGGATCCCGGAAAAGTTACATCAGATTATCCTGGGAGTCGTGAAGAGCACTTATCTCCTTTTATGATGGATCAATGATGGCGAAAGGGATGTTTTGTGCTTGATCTCTTTACCCTGGAAGTCTCAACCTCCCGTTGGCCTTCATTACCTCCTGCATCTCAATCTGCAGAGGCCTGGACATCTCCTTCCACAAAGGTCACTGTCTTGGGGTCTTCTGTGGTGGCATCCACCGAGTCTCAACTCCATGGATTGCACTTTCATGCCCCCCAGTGTTAACTCCCGGGCGCTTCCCATGTGCCTCGACCGCATCGCAGCGTCATTGGCTCTGCAGAGCGATTGGCACCTCACCGAGACAGTCTCAACTCGCTCGAGCCTCGTTGATGACAACTTGTTGTGTATTCTGATTGTTCCTTCTCCACTTCGCCTCCGAGATTCATTGTGGAGTCACCGCAAAGATCCTCCGACCTTGTTGCGGTGGAGGGAGGGACCCCTCGGCGGCACACCACCGAGTGACTTGAATGGGGTCACTCGTCTCCGGACTCATGTTCCCATTGAGTATGCAGCAGTTGGGGCAGGTGGTAAGACACCTTCATTAGGGGTTGGCTCGACTGGGGTCCCCACAATCCCAGTTTCATCGCCAGTTCCCTTAACACCTTCCTCCGAATGAGCTAGGGAAGTGATGGCAAAGAATGATGGTGGCAATCTGCTGCACCACTCCCATGGGATCAACTTCCAGCTGTGATGTGGAAGACTCCCCTGGTCCTTCCAACATCCTTTGCTCATGTAGGGCTCTGGATTCCCGCATGGCTTGCTGCATCTCTAATTCTTCCAGTAGCGTGCCAGGCAGGTCCGATCATCATCTTCACTCCCGCAGAAAAATGTCGAGATGAAGATGGTTCCGAAAAAGGACAAAGATCGGCCTTTTCACGAGCCTCAAACTTCCTCTCCGCCTCTCCTTCTCCTTGTCCTTGAAGATCTCAAGATATCTGTGCGCTTTTCTTCATCCAGTGCTTGGACCACAGTGGTCACTCCAAGAAAGTTCAACAGTTCCTCTTCTTCTTCGATAATCTCGGGTCTTTGGAATCGTTCCTGGATCGACTCAACTTCCACTTCCTCCACTCTCGCAGACGATTTTGGATGTCCGGATAAGGTGGGGATAGGATCATCACATCATCATCATCTCTATCATCTTCTTCTTGCCGTCCCCCTCGTTCTCGGGGATAGAAGGTAGCAAGCTTTGGTGCTCCATACCGCATCGATTCGTCTGTTGCGGAGGGGATATAACCCCTGTCAACAAAGTAGTTTGCTTTCTCGGCTACTTCTTGTGTCTCAAATGTTCGAACTACACAAATGTCTTCATTTTGCCTCTCTGTTGATCGCCTTCACAGACTTGGCCATTTCATCAATAATTTCGGAGACTCTACTTCTCCAGCAGTCTCTGTATATCTATTTCACCGAGTGGGGTGACTCGGCCCGCTTTCTCAAGCTCGGAATGCTTGAAGATCCTTCTTCTTCTCTTTGTTTGTACCGCAGGGGACTTGGTTTGGATAAGGTTTCTTCGAGTCCCGGGCGGTGGGGGCCGTCTTTGTCGTCTTCTTCTCGAGGGCGCCATCGTGGCTTATCGATTCTCCTTTTCTTGACGACCGGGAGAAGGTATTTGAGATTCCTTCTCCACTGCGGGCGGGCGGAGACACGGCTACGGGAGCGGTGACTCGATACTGGCAGCAGGGCGGAGGAGCATTTCTTTTTCTTTCTTTGGGGGCGTGATCTTCTTCTTGGCAACTGCGGGAGCGGCCTTATTTTGAGGAGGGGAGACAATTTGTATCATCGATCATCGTGATTCCCCCTCACTCGTGACGCCTCTCTTAGCGTAGGCTCTCTTCTCTGTGCGCCCGAGAGGGTTTGATCGAAACATCCTCTTATTTACATGGAACGTCTTTCCATGTCGAAGAGGACTTCCTTTACTTCCATCATTCGCCAATTACCGGGCGTATCCCGAGGAACCTCCAAATGTACCATCCTCCTTGAAGGATTTATTCCCAACATTCTCGCAGTCCGTTGTATACAAACTCGGCCCGAGTTCACTTTCTTCTCTTCAATGATCGCAGCCATCACGATCAACTATGCTTTGACAATCGGTCAAAGCTCCCAAATTTGATGTCTATGCATTTGGCAATGATGTCCAAGAATTTGTGGTAGTCCTCCTTCAAGCCTCTTTATTAGTCAGATATAGACTACTTTCGCAAAGACAATCGGACTTAGCTACTTCCTTCCAAGCAAAGGCCAGTCGAGGTCGACATCGGCTTCATAAATTTCCGGCACTCCTTCCACCTGGAACAAGCGTGTGTTACGCGGATCCTCGCGATAATGGTGAACTCCTTTCCATGAACAGAGGACTTGATGCCCTTATCGTAAACCTCAAAGATACACGTAGAACTCGTGCGACCTCTTCTACATAGGTCATTGGGAACTTGTTTAACAATAAGTTTTACATGGCATTCATCAAAATCTACAAAATAATTTCCCAACATGTTCTAACTATACACATTAACAACACTATACATGCAAGATCCTTATTCTAAATTAGCATATTAGTAAAAAATTTGATTATTGTTATATGAGAATATGTTATACATAATAAGTACTCTATATGTACAAAAAAAAATAGTAAACATACAAAATAGTTGTTATAAATACATATTATTTTCCGCGTTTCTGCACGTAAAGTTTTTAATTGTTCAACATTATATGCGTTCAATCCACACATTTTCGCATAAATTGGTGTTAACTTTTTACCTTCATTTGAATGGATTGTGGAGTGGGAATCGACATCGCAATCTTGATTTTGTTGATGTATATGGCGATTTTACGCTTTTTCTGTTGTTTTGATGATTTACGATTTGATGCTCAGTTTCAATTTTGATGTTTCTGCTTTGGTATGAATGTAGAATTTCTTCTCTATGAAGGGAGGAAGAAGATGGATGTTGATGAATGTGTGTTTAGCTAGTGAATCAAGAAAGATCTTATTTCCTAAATTGTAGGTGACGATTATTTTGGCCCATTCATGTTTGTTCCATTTTTACCCCTAGTCGGTCCCCTCTTTTTTTTAATACTACAAAATCTTATTAAATCTTAGCCCTCCATTTGTTTTGTTGGATGGTGTGGATGTGGTCTTATGTTCTTACCTATAGCTATGGTCTCACAGATCTCCTCCATATATATATATATATATATATATATATAGGTGGAGGATCAAGTGAGACCATGTCTCTAGGTGAGACATAATGACTAATCTCAACCATCCCCACTATTAATCAATGGGTATGATTTAAGGGATAAAAAATATATTAAAACATTAATTTAATCAATATAAGGGTAATAGGGTAAAATAAAATAACAAGGTAGTTACAAACATGGAATCAAATCTCTTTCTCTCTCATACTTCTCACTCCAATCTCACGTGTTGTCTCTCTCCCACCCCATTCTCACGTCTCTCTCTAATTCCTCCATTAAAGCAAATAAGAAAAACTGTGAAGAACTCAAAATTACGATTCATTAAAATTACAAAGATAAGGCAAGAAAAATCGGTGCAATATTACAGAGAAATAACGAGCAGTGAGTTCGAAATATGATAATGAATCATCAGTCGTGGAAAAAACTCTATCCAACAACATCAATGGTGTAGTCAACGATGGAGAACTCGAAACTGACCATTAACATAAACTCTTAAAAAACTGTAATTTTCACGAATAAGACGATGCATAGATACTTATGAAATGATGCATAGATACTTATAAAATGATGTATGGATACTTACAAACGATGCATAGATCTCAGGATATTACATATTTGAAAATATGCAACAAAAATCAACTAAATATGCATTATATGCAAACTATCTATGCAACGTAAAAAACTAATATGTAGTACATTATACCCAACTATGCAAGACATCATAAACTATGCAACAAAATCAACTAACTATGCATTCTCTAGAAACTATCTATGTAGTATGGAATAACTAAATATGCGGTACATTATGTAACATCCCATTTTTATAATTTTCAAAAGCAATATCTCATTTTTATAACTAAATATACATTAAATTGAACCTATTTATGCGGTGTAGAATAACGAAATATACGATACATTATATTCAATTATGTCTTGTTTTTCGTAAAAAGCATGCCAACAAAACAACTAAATATGCATTATTTGATGTCTAATTATGCAGAGAAGAACTCTAACTATACTTGTAAATAAAAATATTTGGAAAAAACTACTTCCTTAATTTCCGCCACCAACCGCGCTTCAATCTCAACCCATAAAACCTGCTGGGACCACTAATTTGAATTACAAAATTACAACCATACCCTTAAAATCAGCGGAAATTAGGATGTAATTAAAAAAACTGAATTAATCACATCCCTTCATTTTTTAAGATCAATGGATAAGATGAGTCCACACTGCCTAACCTAGGGGGAGGTGGTCTCATTTGAACCAAATCCTATATGAGCTAGTCTCTGTCCGGACCGTCTAACGGGGATCTAGATCCATTAGACGGGTCAAACTATCCTACCCATTTCGGTTGCCTGCGCAAACGAATTACAAAAAAAAAAAAAAAACGGGCCCGTTTAGACATTCTGCCTCGCGATTTGGAGCCCTAATCCCACTCGGCAAAGACTTTCCCTCCGTCGACACAACCACACCGCCAGCCACATCCACCGTAAGAACAACCACAACGGCGCGAAAAACAACACGAAGGGCGTAAAAAATGCCACATTACGCACCAACCCAGACGCAACTACAATATGTGATATTTCCATCCGTCGACCATCTCTCGCAAATTGGCACCACCACCTCCGTCGACCATCACCTACGCCGCACAACCATCAATCTATTTGTTTGTGTCGAGCCTAATACGTATTAGTTTATTTCTACATTCCATTACTTAGTGGTTATATCTACATTGGGCAAAAAGCTTAAGAAGGTGAGACAATGGAGGTTGGAGACAACTTGAGAATGACAGAGGTGAATGTCGTATTTTTAATTTGATTATTTTAAAAAGTATTAGACGTCGCATTGGAATGTATTAGTTGTATTAAAAAAATGTATTACATGTATTAGACTTTGCGGTGGGTTGAGAGCCTCCTATTTTATAATTAAAAACTTAAATTTGTGTATTAGTATTAGACATTGCATATAAATGTATTAATCAGTATTGGAAAAATGTATCGGGCTTTACATTCGTGTAAGTCTCTTTTATTCTTAAATGGCTTAAATTTGTGTATATGTATTACACATTGCATTCTAATGTATTACATTTATCAAATAAATGTATCGGACTTTCTGAGGTTCGCGTAAGTCTCGTGTTATTAATAAATGGCTTAAATTTTTGCATAAGTATTATACATTGCATTCTAATGTATTACATGTATTAAATAAGTGTATCGACTTTACACCTTCGTGTAAGTCTCTTTTTATTCTTAAACGGCTTAAATTTGGTCATATGTATTACACATTGCATTCTAATGTATTACATTTATCAAATAAATGTATCAGAACTTTACAGGTTCGCGTAAGTCTCTGTTTTATTCTTAAACGGCTTAGATTTGTGGAAAAGAAATAAATCTGTGTAATTTCTTAGTTGTTCCTAACTTGTATTACTTTTAGGTGTAATAACACCTAATGATTCTAGTGATGATCATGAAGAAGGGAATAATGACACAGAACAGGGGGACAACATTATTCCAACAGAGGCTGCTGAAGGTAAAAAGTCTGTTACACTAATACATTTATCTGTAATAACTAATACATTTCAGTGTAACAACTAATACATTCCTTACCTAATGATTATTTTCTTCTATTAATTATACGAGAAGACTTGATTGGTTTGTCTTATTGGTATGAAGAGGAATAGTGTTGAAGAAATATATACACTGTATCGCAATCATGCTCGACAACTTGGATTTAGTATTCGTAAAACAACTACAAGATGCAATGATGTTGGTGTTGTGACGGAAAAATATTTTGTATGTTCCTGTGAGGGATATAAAAGATCCGTAAAAACAACGGTGAAAAAAAAGAAAAATTTTATAATACACGAACAGGGTGTAAGGGATCATTGAGGACAAAATTGAACAGTGATGGTGTTTATGAAATTGTTGACCATTGTATGTTGCACAACCACGAACTCACTAGAAGAGAGTGGAGTCATTTGCATCGTTACGAAAGAGTGATTACCACCGAAAAGGCTAATGCTATTGGGAGATGATTTCTTCGAATTAGAGCCACCGAATCTTTCCGATACATGGCGCAAGATGCGGGGGTGAAGAATGCATTGGTCATACAATGAAGGACCACTTGAATTTTGTGAATCGATTCAAAATGAATGCAATTGAGGCAGCGATGCACAAACGCTGATTGACATGTTGTATCAACAAAGTCTTGAAGATTAAGACTTAAGACTTTTGAGTTAAATTAGATGATATGGGAGATTGTGTAATTTATTTTAGAGGGACTCAATGATGAAGGAGGATTACAAGATATACGGTGATGTTGTTGTATTTGATACGACATATCGAACAAATCGGTATAATTTGATTTGTGCCCCTTTTGTTGGGATTAATAATCATTGGAAGAGCGTGATGTTTGGTTGTGCCTTCATAAGCGGATGAAAAACGGAATCATTCGATTGGCTTTTTGAAGTTTTTAAAAATCAATGGAAGGTCAATGCCCTATATCAATCTTCATAGATCAAGATCTAGCAATTGGGAATTCAATTGAAAAGATAAAAAAATACAAAGATAAATTTGTACTTGATTAATGTGTAATACTTTTCTTTGTTAATGGTAATACATTCCAATGTCATGTGTAATACTTTTCAATGTAATGTGTAATATCGAATCGTGCTCTGTCTTAAACACTGCTTGGACTTGAGACTTGATTTATATTCAAAAATAACTTGATTTATATTCAAAAATACACTTTTCTCATTATATGTAATACTTTCCTTTCTTAATACTTCACATTCAATTGTTATATATAATACTTTTAACTGCTTTTTGTTTTTGTTTTTTTTTTTTGTTTTGGTGTAGGTTTTCCCGGGAACGCGGCATAGGTTATGCTTATGGCATCTCTACCAAAATGTTGTAAGCGGTTTGGGAGGTTGAAAGGCGACAAATGCTTCAATGACGCATTTACCAAGTGTTTATCGGTGCACAAATCAAGCGCGAAATTCGGATCGTTGGGATAAAATGATTACAAAAATGGGTTAGAAAGCCATCCATGGTTTAAGAGGTTATTCGATTTAAGAGAGAAGTGGTGTACATCATTTAACAAGGACTTTTTCTCAGCTGGAATTTTGTCGTCACAGCGAAGTGAAAGTACAAACTATGCCATTGGATTTAATGCGAAGAAAACAACCAGTTTGACTGACTTTTATGGGATTTTCAAGGAAACAATTAAACGTTGGAGGAGCAATGAAGCAAAGGATGAATTTCAGTGTTCAAGGGCGGCTCCTACATCTGTATTGCCATTGACTGGACTATTGAAGCATGCTTCTGAGGTATACACATTGACACTTTTTAAAGATTTTGAAGATGAATTTTTAAAGTCAATTTCCACTTCTTGTACAATGTTACATTTTGAGAGCGACATTATGTTTTATACTGTATCGAATGATGATGGAGTTGGTTCACATACGGTGACATTTTGTACTGCAACTAAATTGATAAGTTGCTCTTGCAAGAGATTTGAGGAATGTGGTTTACTGTGTTGTCATTAAATTTACGGGTCCTTCATGTGAATTCGGTGACTGAAATACAAAATTGTTATATCAAAAGAAGGTGGACAAAGTTTGCAAAAAGGACTTATGGGATAGATTAGATAGAGGAATGGGTGAGAGTAATGTGCCTGGGATTGCATCCCCTCGTCCATGAAATGGCGCGCAAAGTATTATAATCTTGTATTGAAATGCCAAGAAAATGAGGAAGCAAGAAGAATCATTGAAGATGGTTATCACCGGGATTCTATGGCAATTGATGAATTGATGGTCGCTACAATGAATTCTCACAACCGAAACCGAGATTTCTAGTTCTTCTACTAGTATACTAGATCCTACTCGTTCGATTACAAAGGCGAAAAACAAAGAGCGAAAGGGCATTTTGAAAAAAAAGAAGAAAAAGAAAAGTCTTGACACATCAAACACAAACACATCAAGGAGTTCGGGACCAAAACTCCTAATCCTGATGTTTTAGAATATATCGGAGAGGGTGTTTTAGAATATTTGTTCGATTTAATGGTTCAGGGGATTATTTGTTTTTGAACAATGTAATGCTTGATCGTGGGGACTAAGACGCTTCAATGTATCTCACGATACATTTCTTATTAGTATGTGATACTTTTTAAGTTATCTCTTGTTTATTATTCAGGGATTATTTGTTATTGAACAATGTAATAATTGATCAGGGGACTAGTACGTTTCAATGTATCTGCTGATACATTTCTTATTAGTATGTGATACTTTTTAAGTTATCTCTTGTTTATTATTCAGGGATTATTTGTTAAATGTAATAATTGATCAGGGGACTAATACGTTTCAATGTATCTGCTGATACATTTCTTATTTGTGTGTGATACGTTTTAACTTAGCTCTTGTTTATTGAACATGGTAACAAATTGATCAGGGGCCTAATACATTGTAACGTATTTGCTGATACATTTGTTATTTGTGCGTGATACTTTTTATCATATCTCATGTTTATTGTCTGGGATTGTTTATTAATAATTTGACTTAATGCATTGTAGAACACATACACGAACCTATAATATTTGCAATCGCTTGTAAAAGTAAAAAGAAGAAGAAGTCCGCATAAAAACATTACTTGTTTGTGTTAATACTTTTATCTTTCACATCTAATACTTTTCTATTCAACAACTAATACATTTATACGAAAATTCTTTTTTTTTTCAAGACAAACACATAAAAAACCATGCATATATTTTCAAGTTTCAATACAAATTCATTAGTTGTACTTCTAACAATCCTTGTACCAACCATCTTTCCATACATTTACACAAAACTACTAAATGTAGTACTAATACTTTTTCCATTACATGTTAATACATTTACACATAACTACTAATACTTGCCTAAAATATTCAAATTGTTTTTGTAATATTCAAACTATCCACCAGAACACAATCCCCTAAGACCAACCATTCTTGAAACTCGTACATCATAAAAACATTATGTTAAAACATATCAACTGTTAAACTCATAAAATTGATTCTATGTTAAATAAAATCTTACTTATTTACTTCATCTCTCTCACAAAATCAAGAACATCTTTCTCCGATTGAACTCGTTTCTCATTCAATAGGTTCAACGAATTCTAGAACAGAAAGATGCCCTTAAAGCACGCCCGTACATTCTTATTACAAAAAAACCCAAAAATAAAGACATGAAAAAAATTTCATACGAGAAAGGGATGAATATAAGCAATATATGTTTCGAAAGGGAACATTCATACCATTTCAAATCCGGCTTTGAGTAGACTTGGCCGATAAAATTTTCCATGTGGTGCATTAAAAATACACCCACATCCACATTGTTCGCAACGGCTTGCCGACTAAAGGGAACATTTTCCCGGGGAAACGCTCAACCTCCTGGGCTTGTGGGTGTTTTAGTTCTTTAGCTTGATTCAAAAAAGTTATTTTCTTTGAAAAAAAAAACCATAACAAGATTAACTAAGCGTGTAACAACTAATACTTTAAAATATACTAGCTAATACATTGCATTATGAAAAACTAATACATTTCGATGTAACAACTAATACTTACCAACAAATCCCAAGTTTCTTGTACTTTTCAACAACGACCTCGTGGTGGACCAAATTGTCCAGGATATTGGACCTTCCCATCAACAAAATTAATGACAACATAAAATGGGATTTGTAGCAAATTGGGAAGAAAATCTACATTTTCCACAAAAATAATAATATTTAGCTAATACATTTAAGTTTAACAACTAATACTTTACAATATAGATGGTAATACATTAGAAGTAAAAATGATTTCTTACCAAGTCAAAACCACTCAAATCCATCACACCTAATACTCTCATCCAAGACATCCAACAATCTCTCAAACTTTCTCCCCAATCTCTCGCCGGAGATTTCTTGACCATGTTTCCTATGTATAATCTGTTGAAAATAAAACACAATGTTAAACTTTAATGTATTACTTAATGTAGAGCATGACAATACATCAAATAAAACAACATTGTTTGCTTACGAATCTTGAGCATAGAAATAAAAGCATTTCTTCCTCTTTACATCAACAATTCTTCTATTGAGGAGCAATGCCCATGTATCAATTACGCTTATGTGGATCGGACTTTCATCATTCAACGTCGCGATATCACCCGACACGTAACAAAACCCACCATGTGCAAAAATTGGTTCATCTCGACTGAAAAAAATAACTTATATCAATAATGAAAAAAATATTATTCCAACATAATCAGAACAGGTAGTTGAAAACATTACTTACTCTTTCTTTTGCTTTATGATTGAAGAAACAATAATCACCACATCCTTTTGCTTTCTTGACAAAGACAACACCATAAAATTCTTCTTTGTGATTTTTCATAAACGTACACCGAAAGCTTTCTTCTCACGGATGGGCCACTGTTCATCTGTTTCCACAAAAACAAATGGTAAAGTATTAGTATGACAACTAATACATTATAGTGTGACATCTAATACATTACAGTGCACCACCTAATACCTAACAGAGTAAAAACTAAAAACAATTCGATGCAACCGCTAATACATTATAGTGTGACAAATGCTAATACATTACGATTCCATCTATTACCTAAAAGAGTAAAAACTAAACTACTACCTAATACATTATAGTGTAATGTATTGGTATGACAACTAATACATTATAGTGTAACAGCTAATACATTAAAGTGCACCAACTAATACCTAACAGAGTAAAAACTAATACAGTTCAATGCAACAACTAATGCTTAATTGAATAACAACTGATAACTAACAGACTAAAAACTAATACAGTAGAGTGCAACAGCTAATACCTAATAGAATTAGAACTAATACATTATAGTGTAAACCCTAATACATTCTGATGTACTACTAATACCTGATTCGGCCACAACTAAGTCCTCCTCATTTTCTCCTCCTCATCATCCTTCTCAAGTTACGCAACACAATCATCAATGGCATCTTGATTCACATGAAATTCTTCTTGTTTATCCTCCTCATCCTCCCCCTGTTCCTTATCATGTTCCTTCTCATCCTCTACCTCTTCCTTATTCTCGGGTATTACATCGTCATGCGCAGCAATGACATCTTTATTCATCCTGGTATAACGCCCTCTTCCGGTCGAAATCTCAAATGCGGCATGGAAGGGTCAATGAATCTCTTCATTTTTTCAAATTTGCTTGACAACCTCGTCAACATATTCATGCAACTTTGCACTTGAAAAGAATCTGTTGAGTCTCGGACAACTCAACACCGGGGACAATGAAGTCTTTTTTTTGGTTGTTCCTGCAGACTTCCTAACCCTTTCCATGTGTGCGTGAAATATGACATTCATGTCCCTCCTAAGCAACATGAATAACTCGCTCATTTCTGAAAAACAAAACAAAAAAAACTATTCGAAACTACTAATACTTTTAAAGTAAATAATAATATATATAACAACATTTATCTTACATCCTTCGCCAATTCGTGGATCACCTCATCCACCATCTCACCCTTGGGCGACTTGTACTTAATCAACTCAATCAACTCACGATCCTCGCTCTCATCATCAATCTCATGCTTCTTTCTCTCTCTCTGTCTTTTTCTTCCCCGCCACCCCATCTTTTACTCAATCTTCTTCCTCACAAATATTTCCCTGCCAAGAGGCTTCTTCCCCTCTGCCCTTTCCTACGAGACACGGGATATGTGTCATCGGGGAACTCTCCTTGTCCAAATTCACCACCGCAACTTCTTCCGCAACCCTTTTCTTGATTTTGTCATGCATGTCCCAATCTTTGTATCAATGGTATGGTTGTAGGTTCAAGACGACCTTGCCATTTCAAACGATGAAAATACAAGATCCGAAGAACTAAAATGCGGTAGCTCACATTCTTGACACTACCTTCGATTTATACTTATTAACAAGAACACACACGGCTATTAAGCACATGTGTGCACCAATCAAGTGTTTTATATTTTCCACTTCAACAATCAACGTAACACACCAAAGTCCACATTCCTATTGGCGCACTTGGTGTTAAAAATGAAGACAATGAAAATAAAACAAAAAAACGCTTGAAGTCGTCACCACCATCCACCATACCCTCCAAAATAGACCTAAAATACTTCAAACTAACTTCGCGCTTTAAAATTATACCTAGCATTCCAATCGGTCATTAGAGATAAACTTTCATTATTTCTTAAAACATCACACCCTTCGTTCGTATTCGAAGGAGCGATCATGAATATCCTCCGCCGTCACAACAAAACTCCTATTTTGATCAATCTAAGGAGTGACTTGTACCATTGAAATTGCCATTAACCACCTCAAAAGTTTTGTTGGGATTGCATTCACCCCGTACATCTTCTTGAGACCTCCAAAGCCAATGGCTTCAACGTCTCTCTTTTGAGCATCGATGTAAGTTTGGATATGACTTCACACGGACAAGCGCGATACATTGTGTGACCAAATCACTGCAAAAAATGTGGAAAAAAAAAAGGTTAGTGCTTATAATTTAAATTGCGACACTTTAGAAACTGTTAAGAAAGTATAGTACATATTAGCTCTTTGTCTTTTCAAAGCAAGATTTTTCTCTTGCAGGTCTTCTTGGGTGGAATATATTCCTCACTTGGGAGGATGGGTCATCGTATGGAACAACGGCTAATGCGGGAATATCGGCATTTTTGATCTCCTCTTCACCGATCTCTTCATACGCACCATTTTTATTACTGCAAACACATAAAAACACCAAAGAAATCAAAAACTAGACTTATTCAACATTTAAAATAAACATGAACAAGAAAGCACATAAGCGTTACACTATGGTTATGCACTAATACATTTCGATGTAACAACTAATACAATTGAAAGTAACAACTAATACAAAACATCCCCATAATATACACTTTATATAACAAAGATTACTATTCAAACAACTTAATAATACATTTAAAAGAAAAAAAACAAAGAAAGAAAAAAAGTAGGGAATGTGATTTTGCACTAATACTTTTCAATGTAACAACTAATACATTGAGAATACCAAGTAATACAAAATAAAAAACATCCAACAGAAGAAAACATATACACAGTTGCTTATTATCGCAAGCACCAACAATATAAAACACCACGAAATAGAAAACTAGCACTATTCGGACTATTCGGAGTAAAGTACTACATTTAAAACAAACCGAGCAATGAAAGAAAACATAAGCGGGACTATGGTTTTGGACTAATACATTTCATCCTAACAAATACAAAAAAAACCACCAATTATATACACTTCACTACATGCCATAAAAAAGAGAGAAATTATTACTAACACTTTACATAAACAAGATATACTATTCAAACAAACTACGAATACATTTCGATCTAACAACAAATACAATTTAAGAAAAACAGATGACATAAAAGCGGGGACTGTGGTTTTGCACTAATACTTTTCTTTGTAACAACTAATACAATTGAGAATAACAAGTAATACAAAATAAAAAAACCTCCAACATAAAAAACAGGCGGAAAGCTTGAGAACAGAAGAAAACATATACATCATTCCTAATACTTTACATGATAGAAACTAATACATATGAACTAACTAACTAATACATTTAGGAAAATGTTTGTATAACTTAAATGTTTAGTAACAAAAACACATAAACAAACAGAAAATAACAAAAACCTACGAAAAACCGAGAAAATAGGGTTTGGAATTCGAAAAATCAAACAAATCACCACAAAACTTTGAACACTACGGACGGAACTACCGTTTTCAAAGTTAAACCGTGCATGAATCAAACATTACCTTATTTGACGAAAGCGGGAACTTCAAAAACGCGAAGGAAATGTGCTCTTCCTCAAACTTGAACTCAAACTCGAACGAAATGAACGAAAACTTCACGACCAACGCCACCAACGAACGCACTCTTTCTCTCCGAAACTCAGAGGTTTTTTGCCTCCGTAGGTTTTTGCAATGTTGAGAAGGGAGGCGTTCGAAATGATGAGATGTAACCCACGAGTCACATTCGGTGAAGAAGAGTTGAATGTTTTTGCCCGAAATTGAAAAGGTAGGTTCAAATAACACTTAACGAAATTACAAAAATGCCCCTACCTACCGTGAAATGACAAAATTGCCATTATTATGGGCGCGGTTTGGGTCGAGATCCGTCTAACAGTCTCCGACCCGTTAGACGATCGATAGGAGTTTTTGTGATCCTATATATATATTTGATTGAAATAATGAGGTTTATTTTTCAAGTTTCTTTTCCTTTAAAAAAAAAAAAGACAAAAAGAGGAGTAAGACTCACGTGAAAGACACGTGTCGTTGGGCTTTGCCTCAGGGTTTTAGTTAGCTCTCACAAGTAACACTTCTCCAAAACCCTTGCAGTCCCATTGAAACCGACTTCAATGGAGACCTCTATGCTCCACTGATCATCACACTATCAATCCCTACCAGGTTTCTTCCCACAATCTCAAAATGAGATATATTTCTGCTAGACCTATATTTACCCTCTCTTTCTTCACCACAGCAAACCACAAAATATTCAAAAACTCGCATTATTTAGCGTTTTCTACTCAAACCCATCAAAACCCCTTCCCGAGCCACCATCCGCGGCGTCAGGAGGAGGAGAGCCGCTGCGTACGGGTGTCGGTGTGGTGGGATTTCGAGAACTGCAATTTACCATTCAACACCAATGTATTTAGAGTGGCGCAGTGCATTACCAATGCCGTCAGGGCTAATGGGATTAAGGGTCCAATTCAGATTACGGCTTTCGGAGATGTAATGCAGATTTCCAGGACAAACCAAGAAGCTCTTTCTTCTACTGGGATCATTCTCACCCATGTTCCTTCTGGTAGGATTTTTGTTGTGTTCATTATTGAATTTGTGGTTGTTATTTTGGGTTTTCAGATATTGCTACTATAAGTGTTGAGAGTCTGTTATTTGTTGAGATGAAAATCACTTGAGAATGTGGTAAAATCTCGCTTGGGGCACTGAGGATTAAAGAGTTGTACCTTTGTGGTTGAAGAGTTGTACCTTTCTTTTGGTTGTTAATGGGGATTATCTGAGGGTAATATTTTCCCCTTTTTTCCTCCTGTTATTTTTTTCCTGCAGAATGAAATGCATTAGATTAAAGAAAGGAATGATAACTGAAGCTGAATCATTTTAAATGTCTTTCAAGTTAGAAGTTTAAAGGTTATACCTTTTTTTAGGAGTAGTGATAACATCAAATATTAAACTTAACTATGATCAAAGTTGCTAGTATTATTTATAGTTGTTCTTTTGTAACTCAGTCTCCCTACCGGTCAATAGTATGGTGTTTGCTTGACTTCTGCATGTGGTTAAATCTGAACTTAGCAAGTATATTTTGTTTATTCTGCACGTCTGCATTTAACATAACAAATATAGTTTGTTTAACTTTAAGGGATGATGCATATGTTAACTGCAATGTTTATGAGCTAATATGTGGTTTATTGTTTTACTTTATCTAGTAAAATATCGACATGAGGATAATCGGGGGCTTTAATGAACTTATTGCATATGTACTTGGTAACATTTTGTGTCTAGAATTCATATGTAGGAGCTTTGACAATGATCAACGATTAGTTAGATGGTCTGTTGTTGATGAACGTTCGAAGAAAATCAAAGTGTGAAGTTTGAATAAACTACATTTACATGATCCTCTGGACCTGAAATATATCGTTTGGTTTGTTTTATGTTTTTCGTTGTCTTTCTTTTCTTTTTAAAAAGGTTTTATTTTGAAAGTTATGATTTGTCTATTGTTGATACCCAATAGAAAAAAAAAAGATCAATTCACAAATATCCTTTTAGGGTTTAATACTCTATAAGACTTACGAAATTGTCCTCTATGTTGCCTTTTATTCTTCACTCTATTTTTGCAATGCTGTTGTTCTGTTTGTTCCTAATATGGAATGCATCCCTCTGGAAATGGCTGCTTTTAAATTTCTTAGCACTGTAAACTCTTTCAAAATATGAAACTCTTTCGTTTTATTGAAGGTCATATGTAATCATATTTAGAGAATTAATATCAAAATTCTGAAGGCTGCATTAACGCTATCTGTTCATATGCTTTTTCAATTTTGTAGGTGGAAAGAACAGTGCTGATAGATCTCTTCTAGTGGATCTTATGTACTGGGTTTCCCAAAATCCTCCACCAGCACACCTTTTCTTAATTTCTGGTGACAGAGATTTCGCCGGCATTTTACATCGTCTAAGGATGAATAATTACAATATTTTACTAGCAAGTCCTGATAGCGCTCCCAGTGTATTATGCAGTGCAGCAACTATTATGTGGCAATGGAGTTCTTTGCTCAAGGAGATAATCTTACCGGAAAGCTCTTCAACCAGCCTCCAGATGGCCCTTATAATTCTTGGTATGGCCATTACAAGGCTCCTCTTGAGGATCCATTTGCAGTCGAGCAATCCTCGTGTGTTAATGCTGATGAATCGGTTGAGTTGGCTTCGGAGTCTAAAATCCGACCAATTCCAAAGGCAGTTATGAAGCATATCTGTCAGATTCTTAATTCTTATCCCGAAGGGATTTCTATTACGCAACTTCGTGCAGAATTAGTTAAGACTAACTTGACAATGGACAGAGACCTTTATGGATACAAAAAGTTCTCTCGTTTTCTTTTAGCCATGCCACATGTTTTAAAGCTCAATTCTGGAAATGACGGCCAGTTTCTTGTACGACGTGCTAACGCCAAACTTCTTGATGAATCAGTTCCAGCTGCATCTGTAGGATCAGATACTAATAATGGAGAACCTGAAGTTGGCAGTGCTTTTAAAGCAGATGGTGAGAGCAGCTCTTGTGAGGATGTAACTGACAAGTCAACAATGCCTCCAGTTCCAGAACGGAAAGTAAAAGCTCAGTCAACAAACTTTCTAGAGGCCCGAAAGGAAGAAAAACATAATGAATCTTCTCTGTCGACGAACATACAAGGGATAAAATTGAAAGCTTATGCAACAAATTTGCAAGATCCAGAAAAGAAAGAAAAGCGAAAAGATATTCCTTCAAAAGAAAAACTCAAGAGATACGAGAGCAAGACAGAAAAGTAAAATTGCAGGAGCAAGAGAAAGTTGTGGCTTCTCCAGTTGGTGAAATCAAAGATTTTTCTGAAAAGAATGAGAACCAAATGCTTGATCTCAATGCTCGCGATTCTGCTTCTGAATTTGGGGTCTTCAGAAGTATATGGATGAAGTGGTTTGGAAGTGGAGACAAAAAAATTAGTCATAGGAACTTTCAGGAGAAGGACAAAGCATTGAGTGGAAAGGATATTACTGAGGAGAGATCGGTATCGCACCAATCTTCTAAATTTGTGTATCCGCCTTTGTTTTCTCCTTCGAGTCACGAGGCTCTGATTGATGGAAAAATTGCTGGGACTGGTGATGCTGTTACTGGCATATCCAGCCAAGATACCGGCTTTTTGGATCAGATCATGAGCTGGTTTAAGTTTCGGAGTTCCAGGAGATTGCTGATAGAGTAGAAAAAAATGGTGAATCAGCAGATCTGATGAAGGTTAATCCTAACCAGCTTGAAATATTTTCAGAAGAATCATTTTGGAATGAACTGGAGTCGTTCATTGGCACGCCGCAAGGTTCAGCTGCTTTTTCCCTGTCAAGGACCAGGTACCCATTTTAACAGCTTTATCATTCATCCGCATTCGGCTGTCATTACAATTTGTTCATTGAGTAGAGCTCTCTTTATTTCATCCGTTCTGTTGAACTATTAAAAATGACTACCGTCTTCACTAGAATCTTTTACTATGTTAGCAATTTTCTTGCAAGGACCATAAGCAAGAATTTCATTTCAGCATATCTTTGTTCTTCAAAACAGCGTGAAATTGTTGAGAATAATATTGCATACTGCTGCTTCTTTAAATGGCTCGCTTTGTTTTAATGGTCCAATCAGTTTGAAGAGTTGTGTAACTTATTAATCTTTAAGTTTTATCCAATTTCTGTTGTCTCTGAAATTTTAAATTAGTCAATTTCAAGTTTGATTGAAGACTGCATTCCTGATCCTTCCATTTGAACTGCTCTAATCTATAAGAGGGGCTATTGTTGTCAGCCTATTTCCTTGGGATTGAGGTGACTATCACCGGCTTGATCAACATGCATTAAATGGGATCTCTGATAGCTGTTTAACCTCCAAGCTGGAACAAATTATTGATGAATTTGCTAATTTGAAATGGTTATTTTGTTATGCTAAGAAACAAATATGTAATTTGACTGTTTGGTTTTCCTTATCTAATAAGCTTTTATATTTCCTGACACATATATCAAGGATAACTGAGACAATTTACAACTGAAGCCATTTTGCAATTTCACCATCTAATAAATACTACCATCCACACATTCTCTCATGATTTTGTCATTTATATGCAATTATTTATTTATTTATATTCCTTCATCAACTTGCCATAGGTTGCAGACTTATATAGTAATTCGTGTCATTTTGGTAGCTCTTTCAGCACGCATTATTTACTGTTTTGAGGTGAATTGTCTTTCTTCTGGTTCAAATGCAATTCTGTGTTCATTCAGGGACCACCTGGTGCAAATTTTACAAAAACAGGGACCTCCGATTCTGAGATCTCTTTCCAAAAATGATCTTCTTCACCTGGTTGACTTGTTGATCTCTGACAAGAAATGGTTGGAGGAACGTGATTCTCGGACCTATCCTTTCCGTCTCACTTATCTGGATGGAAAAGATCCACGTAATAACCCTCCTATTAATTCAAACGGGTTGAGTCAAATCTTCTCAGGCAAACACCCAAGTTCACCGGAGTCAGGAGAGAGAAAACACCAAAATCCTCCTCATACGGGGGTCCCACAACCTGTAGTTCATAGAGGTTCCTCAAGCAAGACCAGAAGTGAGCTATTAGCTGACTGTCAAAAACTTGTCGATCATATTGTAAAAGAATACCCAGAAGGATTTAACTTGGGATCCTTTAGGAAACTTTTCCTGGAAAGAAACGGTTATGCTCTCGATCTGCAGAAGCTTGGGTATGAAAAGTTGGTGAATCTTTTACAGATCATGCCTGGGGTGAGAATCGAGTCTAATTTAATTTTTCCTGCTGGAGCATTTAAGAGTCTCGACCTACAAAAACCCGATCCTCCTATTCAAGGGAGTAGTAAGGTTGGTCCGGTGGTTGATTCGAATCGTGAATCCTTGGCCCTATCGGCCAAAGGCGATGACAGTGACTCTCCTTGGGACGAACTGGGGCCAGTCGATAATTCGGGCTCGGAAAAAGAGAAAATTGATCCAAGGTTAACTAGGAAGGGCAAAAAGGGAAACTTCCCGATTATGAACCTTTACGAGAGGATGACTTTTCTGATTCAGAAGACGAGACATCCTCGGGTAGGTCAGAAAATGAAGGCAAGTCAAAATTGGAGGAGGAAAGTTCTTTATTACAGATTCTTGATATATGGTACAGCGGCAAAGGGGGTGATAGCAAGAAAGACGAGACTGATAAAGCCGAAGTTGTTCCTAAGCCGTCTGCACAAATTGGCTCGGAACAAAAGATGAAACTCCGGTTGTCGGCCCGACAAGGAAACATAAGGCTGGTAAGAGCTATTCGTTTGTCACTGAACAACCTGCCGATAGCAAGGACAAACTGGTTGATGGTATATTGGGTAGCTTGAAGAAGTCTGGCGAGAGGTCGGCTGATTCGAGGGTATTAGGATGAATTTATCGACGGACAAGAAAGATGGGTATGTTTTCGTGAAACTCTTCTTGCATGAAAAAGATAAAGGGCAGTTGACAAATTAGTTGTATTTTTTGCTGGAAATAGAGTCAGTAGTTTCTGTTGAATGGCTGCAGCTGTAGTCGGTAGTCGAGTAGATACTTGCCACAGAAAAGATAATTGTTGTCTCAACATGTTACACAGTTGCCATGAGTTTACTAACATGGCTGCCTAAAAATAGCAGGTTTTTGTGCACACGTGGTTTCTTAAATATTCTTTGCCTCCATTATTTACAAGTAGTCATAAGCACATGCAACCAGGTTTGCTTTCTATTGAGCTTTTCTGTTGCATTTTGAGGCTCTGCATGAGCTTTTGGAGGATTATGAGTTTTTATGCTAATATAAATTCATAAGAAACATTGAACAGGTCAATGTTTTCAGAAAATGGTTTCTTTGTACTTGTATGAATTATGGGGAAAAGAAAAGAGAGGAATTGTTTTTATATTATGCTTGCTGCATGAACTGAGGAACAATTATGTCATCACAACAAATACATGGTTTTTTCTCGACCTCCATTTTAAACCACACAGTATTCAGTATTTTATTTACTTTTATACATTGTTCTAAAAATTTTTGTCTAGTCCACGTCTTGTCCCCATTTAGGCGCCAGATAAAATGGGCACTTATGAGCACCATTTTGAGATGAAGTGAGCCAAATAAAGACTAGATAAAACCATTTTTCAAAAAAAAAAAAAAATTTAAAGACTAGATAAAACCAACCAGTGTTGGAAAAATTCGCCTAGGCGGCATCCTAACGGCTAGCCACCCCAAAAAATAGGTGAAAAAAGTGTTCCGGCCAAAACTAGGCGGCTATGCGTTCAAAAATTGGTCAAAATTAAAAATAATAAATAAAAAAAGTATTATTCCTAGCCAACCTATTAGGGCCCAAGCATTTCTTATCATATATTAAAAACGTGATAGATACTTAAAGTCTGTATAACACTTTTTTGATGTTTTACATCTAATCTTAAGCTTCATCCAACCAAATAAACACAACAGATTGTTTCTTAAGCTGCATCCAACCAGCAGACTTGTTGCTCTAACTTTTGCATCCAATATTGTATATCAATTTTTTTATTGTTGAAATATCTTACACAGCATTACTTGTTAATTAATTGAATTTGTTTATTCGCAAAGGTCATATTTCAAAGAGTTCTACATATGAAAGCTATTCTAAAAAGAAATATTTCAACCAACTGTTATATATGTAATCCGATAAATTTAGAATTTTTGTCTTAAGACATTGAGATTTCTAACTTGTTAACAATAAATCGAGATTGGAAACTTTTTCATGATTTTATAAAATAGAGAATGAATTGAAAATATGTGTGAATTAGTCAAACGACCCAATCATTACTATTTGTCATAGACTTGTTTTCTTAACAACGTACAATGGTTAGATATTTACTACAAGGAGTTGTTTAGAATATCCTACAATCTCTACAAAATTTCATACTAGAGAATTCTATGTAATGGGCATAAGTATTAGACCATCATGTGGTTTGGATTTGAGCTAACATCTTAATTAATTTGTAGAGAAAATTCAGTCCATCTTGGCGGCAGGTTACATGTTGCTCACCAATACCCTTTTGCACTACAAAATTTCTTAATTGTTTTTAAAAAATTTAAGTTACTTTCCGAAAATGAAAAGGGCAAAAAAAACAAAAGAAATGTTGTGGGTGTGGAGGTGGAGAGGATATAAAGTTTTTATCCTATAAGATGCCCTACGCAACCAAAATCTATACCGTAGTCAAAATGACTCCATCCGTAAAATATCCCCGATTCCAATAACTATTTTCGTCAAATCATAAAAATGAAAAGATAAATAAATAAATAAAATATAATTTTTGTCCTCCTCTTTCCGCCTCTGTTCTGAGCAGAGAAATCCTCAGATCTGATTCACACTCAATACACAGGAGCACGAGGCCACAGTATTAAAGCCTTCATTACGGCGTCGTTTCCACGTGCTCCCAAATTCCTCAGATCCGCTGATGTAACCCTCGCATTTCCCATTCATTTCTCGTGATTTTTTTTTCTATTTCTTTTTCCATCTTTTCTCCAAGATACGGAAAAAGAATTGAAAGGGAAGTATTCTCCATGGATTCGGATGAATTTCGCGCGATTTTATCAAGATCGAGAGTTGAAATTTGGGCGCTGATTGAGGCGGCGATTAGAGTTGCCAGCTCGGACTACGGCGATGAATTGCGCCACCGAAGAGATAGAATCGTCGAGTCGCTTTACGCCCCCGCCTCACAGCTGTGTCAGAACTGCAGCGGCGGCGGCGTCAACGACGAGGTTGCTCAGGACCACCGTTTTTATCATACTAGTAATAATTTTAATAATAGTAGTGATGATATTGGTAATAAAGATAAAAGCGACGAGAACAATAAGAAATTGAATATTGATGATGATAATAAAAGGAATAGAAACTTAGATGAGGATTTTAGTAAGAGTCCGTTGACTCCGGAGTCAAACCATCGGACTTTTAGTGGTGGAGAAGACGAAGAGGATGCTGATCCATACGGAGGGTTGTTTGATGATGAACAGACCAAAATTCTCAGCATCAAAGAGCAGCTTGAAGATCCAGACCAGGTTTAGTTTACTTTTGCGTTAATTTGTATGCTTTTAATTTTGGGTTTTTGAGTAGATTTATGATTTCGTTTGAAATTTTTCGTTGATATCCAGAGTGAAGATGCCGTGGTGGAATTGCTGCAAACCCTTTCAGATATGGATATCACGTTCCAAGCTCTCAAGGTGAAAGTTACAATTATCTGCTGAAGAATATTTATTAAAAAGTATTAATTAATGAGTTATTTATTCAACTATTTATTTCTGAAAGAACTGGGTTTTTGTGTAGGAAACTGATATAGGAAGACATGTGAATCGCCTAAGGAAACATCCATCAAATGAAGTTCGCAGATTGGTGAAGCAGCTTGTCAGGTTTTCAGCTCCCCCACACCCACCAACCGACCCAGTTTTGAAAATGGTTTAATAAAATTCTTTTGAATTTGATCCATGTAATTTCACTTAAATTGTGTTTTTGTTTTGGTATTTTTGGTATTTTATTTGATTGCAGAAAATGGAAGGAAACTGTGGACGATTGGGTTAAGGTGAACCAACCACAAGCAACTTCAAACCTCATTGGTAATTTTATTGAGTGTTTTCCAAAATTAGAAAGTTCTCTCTATAGTAGTATTTCTAATAGGCTAGCTAAAAGGAGTTTCGTTTAATGAGAATGAATAATTTGAAGTAAAGAAGAGATTCATGTATTAATATCGGTGGTGATGGTGGTGGCAGCTGATGTGGACTCACCTCAGCAGAACATCCCCAAAAATCAACAAAATGGCCATCACCAGGTGAATTGAAAGTTGTTCCAGTTCTGTTAAGTTGTTGGGAAAAGAAAATGGATAAAGATAAAGGAAAAGAAAAGAAAAGAAGACAGAAAAATTGAAAATTGGCTTTGAAATACTGTAGTTGGACTTCTGAAGTTTTGTTATTTGCAGGTTCCAGATTTTGGATACTCTCCAAATCCCGGAGTGAGTGTTGAATCTGATTTTGAATTCACAGTTGGTCTTGTGACTGGGTTCTTTGTGGCATTAGATTAACATTGTCAATTTTGTGTTTTTATTTGTTAGTTGGGAGTTCGAGTGCAGAACGGAATTATGTAGAACATGAAACAAAGCCGAAGCCACCTCAATCTGCACCTCGAAGAGAAGCTCCATCAAGACCACCACAATCAGCTTCCAAATCTGGTTCCGCTCCTCCTCCCAATGTACTGACTGCTGAACTTTAACTTTTTAACAAGTACATACATACTTTTCTTTCTGTATGTGTGAACAAGTTTGGTTGCTTTTGTTTACATTTATGTTTATAATTGTTGTGAAATTATATTATTGCTTTTGGATTTAAGGATTTGAGATTTGAGTTTGGTTGGGTAATTTCAAATCATTATTATCAACTTTGAGCTATTTTCTCCATAATGGTGGATTTAAAATCCACGTATTATGGGAGTCATTAGAAATCCTTAGTCAAGTCCAAATCCATCCATGCAAATGCAATAGTCATTTACGTGATTAGACGAAGTTTAGAGTTAAACCAGTTCTACATAATGTGCCTATTTGCCAAGAATTTCTAGTTGACCTATCTTGTGATTTTGTCCGGGTTAGAAGATTTAGGCTCAAATTTAGTCAAATGTGATCGGATAGGTCTTCATTAATGTAGTGGGATTTTGCAGAGAGTACAAAGGGAATCTGTCGTAGATGACGAGAGACTGAATTCAGCAAGGCGGCGGCTTCAGGACAACTACAAAGAAGCTGAGAATGGTCTGATATCCATCTTTGTAATCATTGCAGTAATTGAATCTGCAGTAGTTGTGTTTCCACTTTACTGTGGTTACTTTTGTACTGATTGACTTTTGTTTGTTTGTGGTGTGTATTTTTGCTTTGTGAAGCCAAAAAGCAAAGGACAATTCAAGTAATGGATATTCATGAGATTCCCAAATCAAAGAATACCTTCTTTGCCAAGAACAAAAGCGGCTTTCAAGGGAGGCAACATCGGTGATTTGCCGGTTTTTTCCTTTCTTCTTTTTAATTTTTCTTTTTTCTGTTGTATCATATAGTTTGCATGCAACTGGTTTGCGGTAAAGGGCCTTGCCAGAAAACAGTTGGTTTTTGGCCCCTTGATGCATTTTGTCTTTAAGTACAAACTGAAGCAAAAGAACTAATATCCTATTTGTGATTTTAGCCTATACCTGTATTGATTCTAAACTGACAAAAACACTTAACAGTGAGGATATAATATCCTCAAAAGACAGTTTGGTCTTCTCAGTTTGATGTGGTAATGGATTCCAATAAAATTAGACTCCTGCAACAATGTTTGAACTTCAGGCAAGCACTTCTTAAGGAAACGAATTTTAGCATGTTTCAGTTATTACATTTTGGGGTCCCTTTTGTGTAAATATTCAAATGTTTTTGAAATTAGTTTGCACATTTTCGCTCGCCAGTTTTTATTCCTTCATATTCTCCTAAACTTTCTACTATTTGACGTTCTTGTTGATTTCTTCAAAAACTTTTGTTAGACGTTGAGGGCATTTGAGGTGTCATTTGGATTGATGGATTTGAAGTTATGGATTTCGAATCCATAATAACAAATCCATTGAGCTTGGTTGGATAAAATCATTCTACAATGAGTTTCATATCCATAGATACTATTTTGTGCTATTTTTGGAGTCATTGTGGTGGATTTCAAATTCATACTATCTACAGTCATTTGAAATCTTCCCCTCAAATCCAAATCATGTCATCCAAATGCAGCGTGAAAGATATTGGATATCTGGTCGAATCAAATAAAGCATATAGTTACTTTCACTGGATATCTGGTCGAATCAAATAAAGCATATAGTTGTAACTGTTATCTCAATGCATATATGCAAGCTGCAATTCCATCATTCTTAGTTTGCACGCATGCAGCCTGTGTTTTTCGGTTCGATTTGGTTTCAGCCTTCAGGGTGTTACATTGGATGTACATGATCGAATGTTACATTCATTATTCATTATACTCTCTTGCACTAATGCATGCACACTTTTCACTTACTAAGTCTGTAATGTCCGGCAATCGGTGTAGCATGGGTAGTACCTTGATTCCGATATAATGAAAAGTTTAGTTCGAATTTCCCAAAAAATTGAGAAATGATATACCGATGAGGTCTTCTTGCCCATATAGAGTCTAGAGATGAGGGCATCAGTATTGGTATACCGGTGGTAGTTTTTTTGTGTTAGTAATTGATATATTCATTTTTTTTAAATACAATCCTGAAAGGGTTGAGAGATATGGACCATGCTTTATGTATGAAAATTTGATGTAATGAATGAGTCTGCGGTTCGTATATTAATTTGGATTATGATTGACATATTTAATGAATTGATAATGTACCAAAACATTCAAGTGATGAAATAGCATGATAAAACTCACCCTTCGAGTGCGATAAGTCTTCGAATTTGATGCAATAACCTGTAGAGACTTAATAAAATTTGTGGATTTATTATTGGTTTCAGAAAAATTTACCTAAGCGACTTATTAATAGTTAGAATTTTATTAAAAGTAGAATCTTATTTAGAATTTCAACCAAAAATAGCAAGAAAACCAAAAAAGAAGAAAAAAAAGAAAAAATGATAACATTATATAACAATAATTTAAAAAATAAACGAAAAGAGAAATCCTCCCTGCCCTTGTCTTACCTAATCAACGACTTCATAGTCCTTAAAATATGACAAGAGCTATAATCAAACACACAATTTTAGGTGACAGATTGCAAAGTCAAAGGTAAATCACGGGCTAACTAAACATCAAATGCCCTTTTCAACTTTATGCTTTATAATAAGCACACAAACTATTTGTTATTGGAAACAAAATTGGCATCATATAACCATGGACAAATAAACGTCACGTGAAAAAAAAAAAAAGAAATTTCTTCTGAAAAAGTTAAGGACAAGCTCAAAGTTAAGTTCAAGTCACATGTGCACAATTCAAAAAAATGTAGTAGTAGTAGTAGGTATAACAATCAAGCAAAATCAGACAATTTATAAACCTCTATAAATCTGTACATCTTATTAATTCATACAACCACCTCAAATTAAATTGTGATTATATGTGTGAATATTTGTAGGATCATATAAAGAAAATGGGTTCAGCAAGCCTTTCAAGTTGTTTACAGTCAATGTTTGTTGTGCTAATAACACTGTACAGAGTTGTGGGGTGGGGACCTGCTGTTGATGATCCCACTAAAGGGTTCATTTCTCAGTATTTGAATGAATCAAATCTTGTTGTTCAAAGACCATACGACATCGTATCGGAAAATCAGAGGTACAGCTTCAAGAATGGAGTTCACAAACTGTGGGTTTTGAATACAGATAAGCCTCACACTCCCGTCAGTAAAACCAAACCCCGTACTGAGATTCGTATACATGTAAGTTCGTTCATACCCTAGCTAAAAATTACGCTTTTGGGTAAATTACAAAAATTACCCTGAGATTTAGCCTAATTACCAAAAAAAGGCAGAATTACAAAAAAAAAAAAAAAAAAAAAAGAGATTTGGGCTAATTAAAAAAAAAAACAGAGATAGTTCCAAAATTACAAAAAATGAAACCTCAGGTTTTACTTTGTCTTAAATTTAAGGGGCTGACTATTTTTTTTATAAATATCATGGGGGACTTGAAATATTCTTTCAAGATGAAGTTAAATCTTAAGTGGTTTTTTGCAATTTTAAAAAATATCTGGAATTTTTTGTAATTGAACCTAGTGAGGTTTTGTAATTATCCCAAAAAACTTATCTTTGAAAATTACAAATACCATCTTCAGGTTTGTATTTACTAAACAAATATCGAAGGGGGTAATTTTTTAATTTTAAATTATAGTTGTAACAGAAGATCTTATTCGACGTTTGTCTTTTCAGGGATATGACTATTCCTCCGGTGTGTGGCAGTTCGAAGCATACGGGTACGTGCCATGTGGCACTACCGGAGTATGTGTCATGCAAGTATTTGGATCCGACCCACCCCACGCCACGACCCTAATGCTTAGAGTGTATAATGGCACGCTTTCATATTACCAAGCGCCGGTCATCGTGCCAAATATATACGATAGGTGGTTCAAGTTGAATGTGATTCATGATGTTGAAGCAAGTAGAGTGAAAGTTTACATTGATGGAGTTCTCAAATTTGAAGCACTTGGTAGAGGGGGACATTCTCATTACTTCAAGTGTGGAGTCTATGCTCAGAATAATAGCTCTTACTACATGGAGTCACGTTGGAAGAATATTAGACTTCTCAAAAAATGTGATTGATTAATGATGGATGTGGTAAATTTGCCTTTTTTTTTTACTAAAAATTGTGTCCGCGTAAAGTTTGTGAGTGTTTTATATGGTATTTTAAGTCATCAAGTTAATGTATGTGTACCTATAATACACCAAGGCCTCGTTTGCTAATGTTGATATGATTGATCAAATTTGTCACTATTGTTGGATGTGATTGTACTGTTCATCGATAAATTAGTTTGAAATGATAATGCGTATGGTATATCAGTTCATCAGGTTAATATATATATATATATATATATATATATATATGTGCGCGCGCGCCATGTGGATAAGATATATTACACGAGTGGAATTCACCTACATTACACCGTACCAAATGGAACACAAGGGATACAAAAATCTGGACTGACAGGAATTCATCATAAGAACTAGAAGAAGAGGAGAAAAAAATGCTTGAGGTTCTGGCTAATTACAAAAATCCCAAAAGGTTTTGATCTTATAATTTCATCTTATAATTTTCCTCTTCATAAACAATTAATACACTTAAAAAAAAAACACTTCGATTTTTATAGATTTATCACATTTCATTTTAAAAACCTTTTTTCTTTTGTTCTTGTAATTTAGCCCAAACCTTGGCCAATAAATGCCACATTTTTCCTGTCATCTCTGAATCTAAAAAAAATGGCCGTTCCACAGGGAGCATGAAGCTTTTGAGTGCTTCTTTGCAATCTAAGAAAGTTCTTACGGATGTCTTTCTGAAGGGTATGAAGTAAATCAATGGTATCTGATCGTGGATTGAACTTGCTATATTTATTGGTTAATTTTGACTTTCGAGTTAGAAAATTTTTTATGGCCATTTTATTTCCAGGCAATGGTAATTTGCAGTTGCTTATTTGCTTTTGACATGATCTAATGGAGTCTGTTCCATTTTTTTCTTCTTTTTTTTTTTATTATTTGAGTATTCCTTATGGCCTTTGAACTTAAGGGAACTGGAAAGAAAATTATGAATCGAGCAAATCCGAACTTGATCCAAAGGACCAATGTTTGGGTCCAAAGTCAGTTATGGTATAAGAATATTTGGATTAAAAAAAAAAAGAGAAGCAATTAAGAGGTAATTTATTTAATTTAATTTAAACAAGAAAAAGAGAGAATAAAAATTAAGATCCATTACCATTAGTACCTAATTGACACCATACTACTTGAGCAAAACACTCCAAGCCATAGAACAAGCTAGCTAGCAAGGCTACTTTCCCAAAAAAAACAAGAACAAGAATAACACAAGAAACAAACACCACTTTATAGTGCTACTACGTGGTATATATCAATCCTTAAAACAAACTTAAAGCATTCATGATCATGATCACATTACCATAAACCATTCATGCAAACTAAGTGAACTATCATTTTCCCTCCACCTCAACAATCCTAGTTCATCCCCGGCACGGGCTGCCCAAACGGGCTTGGAATGGGCCCAAAGCCCACACCATCAGGGGCAACGGCATCACAATAACCCCTCAAAACGTCGGTCTGATCCGGGCTGTACCCGAGGGCACTCAGAACTGCGGGCCAGCAGTGATGGGTAATCAGAGTGATGGCTTCACAACATGGTTGAGTTATATCAATGGCGCCGTTAGCGAAATAAGCAACGATCTCGTTCGAGCATGACCTGATTTTGATGAGTGCGGCCCAGCAATCCAGGGCCTTGCCTTCAAATCCCGGGCCCGACGGATTAAAGCTCGGGAACATTTGTGGGAATGATAATTCCCTAGCTGATGAATAACTAGACATGAGACATGTGATTGTGATCACCAAGAAAAATAAGCACTTTATCGCCATTGAATTAGAAAAAATCTGAATTATGTTAATGTTACTTAAGTTGGATGAGAATGGCAGGATTTATATACTGTGTAAGTAGGGATATGAAAGGACAATATTGCAGGCGTAGCCACCTTAGGACGAGTGCGGTCGGCGGACCGCACTCAATCCCATAATAACTGTTAAATTTGAGTTGGACCGCACTGAAAAATTTACAAAAGAAATTGAATTAAGATTTAAAAGGTCAATTAAACCTATTGTATTGGCCCAAAAAATTAAGAATTATTTGGCCTAATTAAGGTATATGAGTGGATGAATGATTGTATCTTTTTGTTTTGTAGATAGATAAATATGATCCAAACTTGATAATTAATAGTTTTTTTAGGAGTACTTTTTAAATGAACTTTTGGATGTAAAAATATACTTTCCATAATAATAATTGTTATTTGGTGGTTAATTTAGAATGAACTTTTAAATACTTCACTTCTACAAGAAGTTCATTCTAGAGAAGCCAAAATTGGAGAAACCCACAAAGAATTTTTGCAAGGTACAACCTTTCGATTTGCTTTTTTTTTTTCTAAATTTTCTATGTTTTAAAAATTTCGGCCAAACAATCGTCCCACCAAAAAGAAAGGGTGAATTTCACAATAGGATCCAAATTTAAGAAAATCTATCATTTTAAGACTCAAAATTTCAACCTTCTCAAATCAAGATCCAATTTTTATTTTTTTCTCAAATTGGGCTCTCTCTCAAATTTTGGGTTCTCTTCAAGACCCAAAATTTCAACCTTCTCAAATCAAGACTCATTTTTTATTTTTTTCTCAAACATGACCCTCCCCAAATTTTGGGTTCTCCTTCAAGTTTTATAATTTAACAAAAAGAGAAATATTAGTGTAATCTATCACGTCAACCACAAAAATATTTTTCTTCCTTTTTCATTTTTTTTTCGCTCATTTTTTTACTTGATCCATACGTATTATCAATTTTGTTTAACATGTAGAAACCACGATCTATAAATCTAAATTGTATGTAGCTAACAAGATGAAAAACGCAAAAAATATTTATTGGTTACTAAAAATAATAAGATATACCAAATTATGAATGAAAAAGAAGTAGTAAAATATTTTTTACTTACTAAAAAAATAAGATATCCAAATTATGATTGAATTTTACAGTTTAAAAATAAGTATCGATTAGGAAAAAAGGAATGATAAAAAAATAAAAAGAGAAAGAAAATTATATTTTGTGGTTGACGTGATAGACTACATTAATATTTCTCTTTTTGTTAAATTTTAAACCTCACTTTGAATTGAGAGCCCAAAATTTGGGGGAGGGCCCGATTTGAGAAAAAAAAAAAAATTGGGTCTTGATTTGAGAAGGTTGAAATTTTGGATCTTGAAGTGAGAACACAAAATTTGAGAGAGAGCCAATTTGAGAAAAAAAAAAAAAAAATTAGGTCCTAATTTGATAAGGTTGAAATTGTGGGTCTTAAAACGATAGATTTTCTTAAATTTGGATCCTATTATAAATTCTCCCAAAAAGAAAAGAAAATTACCACACTATTTCCCTGCCCACGCCACGATTGGTAGGATTACTTATTTATTGTAGAAAATGAAAAGATTGGAAAAAAGTGAAAATGGGAATTAATGGGAACTGTTACAGCTGATAATTTACATAACAGCCCATGTGAATGTGAAATGGTTTTTTGATGTCAATGGCATTAATTTGTTTTTGCCCATACAATCATATTCTTTTGTGGTACTGTTTTGCTTTTGAAAACCATGAAGACATCGCATATGCAGTTTTATTGATTTTAATTTAATAATTAATCACTCACTATTTTAACAATAAATAAATAAATAAATAACAATGAATAGAGAAAGCAACTGACGAGGCACTTTGGGTTTTAAGTTAATTAGTGCCACATTTTATACTGCACATTATATGATCAAGTACATAAAAAAAAGTATATAAAATATTTGCTTAAATATATATTAAGTAGAGGATTTTTTTTGTAAGAAATATTTCAAAATGGATTTAGAGAATGATATTTATAGATTCTAGACTCTAGGGGCACTGGGAATTGATTGTAGCTCAGTTGGTTTAAGCATTTATAACCAGACGATTGACTTGGGATCAAATCCCACCCGCCCCACCCCTTTCAGGACTTTGTAATTGTAATTGTACTCAAAAAAAAAAAAAGACTCTAGGGGCACTTTAGTGAATAAAATTTTAGTGAGTTTTATTTATTTTTGGAAAAATAAAAATAGTTTGCGGGAAAAGAAAAAAAAGAAAACAACCTAAAAACCTACGGGCCTTCTCTTTTATTGTTGTTGGGTTCTAAACAACAAAGGCCCAAAATCAAGAGCGTCTAGATTGGGCTCTCAGCCCT